>CM077344.1:88659878-89194722 GCA_039655645.1 Ammopiptanthus mongolicus | reverse complement strand
ATATATATGAGCAAGTCAAGTGAAACAAAATATGAACAACATGACAACAGATCTAAATTGAGAATCAAGATTATATATTTAGCTTCTCAAAACAATTTGCTAAGCTTTACTTTTCCCTATGATAATGAGCCTAAAAAAACAAATACTAAGAGCATCATTTTACAATAAAGCACTTTGTCTCATTACAAAAAAGATTCCAAAACAAGATGAACTATATCTTTCACCTTCAATCTATTCATGTACAACAAAAAAACTAAGAAAAGATCTAATCTATCTCTGACCTTTCTGAAAGTTATGTATAAAATAGGAGAATTTGTTTGAAATTTTTTGAAGAGTCATATTCTTCAAGTGTCAAGCCATTTTGGGGTCTCAGCTGAGTGTCCAAGTCGTGTCCCGGAGGTGTTTGAGCCGACAAAAAAATAATTTTTTAATTGGATACCCGGTGAGTAGTGTTCGACGCGTGTCGTACAGGTATTGGAAGCGTGCCCGACACTTTGACGCCTCAAGAAGAAGTGTCTGTGCTTCATAGCTCCCTTTCATTTTCAGAGCAAGTTTTGAATTTAACTAATGTATTCATATGCTTTATTCTGTTTATGCAGGCCATCAAGCTTGGATGCCATTTTTCTTGCACATGCATTAGTTGTTCTTCAAGCTTTACCTGTGAGTTATATTACCAATTATACCATGATTCTGATATTTAAGATGACTGGATTCTCTAACGACTATTGGCCACTTGGGTTACAATGGCCATTGGTCAATAAATGAGTCAAAAGGAACTTATAAAGATCATACATATATTTTTGTTATCTTTCCAACGATATAAAGATCATAATTTTTGGATGTTTATAACTTAAGATATGTGCGAAATGCCGAGCTGGACGCTGGGTAAGTGGGCCTTGACGCGTTTTGGGCTTTTGGGGCTCTATAAATAGAACTTTAACACCCTTAGGGTGCGGTTTTGAACCCTTATTACACTTAGAAACTCAGAAGCGACTAACAAGAGGAGAAATACAAGGATTTGGGGAGAAGAAGATACCTTAGGCTTGAGATAGGGAGATCAACAGAGTAATCCTAGAAGTTCTTGGGACACATCTTTGGAGGTCTTTAAGAGGTAAGTAAAACATCATCTTTCTCACACCTTCATCGTATTTCGAAAAGGGGTTTTGGACTCTTAAAACTAATACATGGAAGTTCCCAAGACTCAAACAAAAAACCTTGAAATCTTGATCTCGATCTTTGGGACTTGCTACACGTTGTTTGTAATCATCAAAACAGGCTACCTGAAATCAACATTCTTAGGAACTATCATCAAGTCGGTTAGATTCTCATAATATGAATAAATGTTGTTTATGGCTGCCTGTTGACTGAAGCCTAAAATCAGTAGTTGAATTTATTTGATGATAGTGGAAGAAACTTGTAAAAGTTGGTGATATTTCTTTGGTTATCCTTCTCTCTTGTACAATTTTTTTTAATTTTATTCCATTAGGTAGTAAGCAGCTGCCATGGTATTAGTAACAGATGCTTTCCAACAACAATAATAACAACCAAATATTATCCTTCTCTTCTTAATTCTTATCAACTAGGACTGTATCTTTAGCAAAAAAAGACATGCATTGAATAATTTGCTTGTGGATGTGCCCAGTAAGTATGTCCATTACTAAGGTAAAAACGATATGGACTGAAATTCAATACTTGGTGCAAATTGTTAAAGGAAAAAATTATTTATAACCCTTCCATGCAATTGCACACTAGTAGTTACCTTATCTTACGTATTTTATGATATGAATTCCTTTCTTCTCTAGAGTTTTCCACATGACTTTTCATTACACCCTAGAACTAGATGCTGCTGTTGTATATATACTTGTAAGGGTATTTATCATAAAACCTACATTTTGGCCTTAATCTTAAATAAGAAATTTAAATTTCACATTATAGAAAGAATACTTGTTGAAAGAATTGATATGATATTATTCTTTGGTATACATGCAGCAGGATTGGCATGCTTTGTTGTATGGCTTGGTCACCTAGTTTTTAGTTGTTTTTGTTTTTGTTTTTTATGAGGATGTCTTATCCTCTTCTTGTGTTCATTTCTCTTCTTATCTAATAATATTTTTTAATTACGCAAAAAAAAAAAAAAAGAATTGATATGATATGATATGATATAATAAGATAATAAATTGTCAATTTTGAGAAAGAGCCATCCTTTTAGGTCTAAAAGAAAATGCCATTAGCCAATAATTAGATGAAAGAAAGATACATATACATAAAATGGGTTATGGTAAGGAATCCATCTAGAGAATATCTACATATGAATTATGAAGTGTTTCTGAATTTTGATATGATGAATCTTGGGAGAACCACATCACAAAAGCTAGCCGTTGTGGTTGGAGAGCCCAAGGCCACATAAACCCCACAGCGGAATCTCATACTTTCGATGTGAGACTAAGTCCTATACCTTGCAATTGGATCCTAACATCCCACCAAGCATCGCAGCCCCAACATCCACACGTACTAGTTGTGCATTAGCCCTTTGACTAGTCTCAGGTAAACACTGCAATGCTGGCGTCATCACTCGTGCCGTTCGTTTGCAGCCGAGAGGCATAGTGCAAACTGTAAAGCTTTGATACCAATTGATATGAACCTTGGGAGAACCACACCGCAAAAGCTAGCTGTTGTGGTTGGGGAGCTCAAGGTCATATAAACCCCACACTAAAATCCCATAATTCCAATATTAGACTCAAGTCCCATACCTTGCAATCAAATCCTAACAGTTTCCAAATGTTTAACTGCCAAATTTTGACATATAATGAATTACGATTGATTAAAAATATTCTAAAGGAATTAAAATCAATGTTTGAAGTCTTTATCTAAAGAATAAACATTAATGCTGGAAAAGCAGTTTAAGACTGGGCAATAAACTGTTAATCTGTCTGTCAACCTCAATTTCACCATTCTTTGCTTGACGCTATAATTATACATGTTGGACCAGAGTCATCAGCTCCATTTGGAGTTTTTTTGCACTTGAACACTTGTCTTTGGTATAAAAAATATTTCAGAATGCATGAAAGTGTCACTAGAAATAAAAAAAAGGGCAGTGCTATAAAGCCTGCTATGTGTGAGGTTCATCGAAGGGTCAGACCCACTAGGTGGGGTCAATAGTAGGAAGACTTGAATTTGCAAGATGCTGATTCCATGATTCAAATCTATGGTCTCCTAGTCACAAAGCGACAACTCCCACCATTGTGCCACCAAGGCTCCCCTTCAAAGGTTTCACTAGAAGTTAAAAGAAAAATTTTAAACAAGGGACACGGGATAGATCATTTACAAGACTTCTAGTGATGAGATATTGAGCAAATGGGAGATTGATGATTTGCGACTCCTTGTTTTCTTCTTATTGAGAAATGTTATTCTTGAACCATAACCTGATATTGGCAATACTTTTGAAGGAGGAAACTCTGGCACAAAAGTCTTGTAATCCTCTGCACTTCTGTTGTTTTTGCATTCCTTTGCCTTTGAGATTCCTGGCTTCTTTCCTTAATGAATTTCATAGATTGTCGGATCCATTTTTTTGTTACTTTTTCTCGAGGTAATTGTATTCTGTTTGTGAAGCAGCTATTGCTTACTAGAAGCGCTGAGAATTATTTTTCAGGAAATGTTTTAACTTTGTTTTCCTGTGTTTACGTGCTATCAGGAATTGTCAATGCTGCAGATCAAGTTTTTGGAACATGCTAATTTAGTGAGATATGTTCAACAACATAAGGCAGAATTTATTGAGGCTGGTACATCCCCTTCGTATGACATGCTTTTTCATGCAGATGCATCATCGTCGGCTTCAAGAGGTCATTCAACTTCGAGTAAGATATTTTCAGGATTTTTTAAATGCATACTTTTCTAATCTGTCAGTTTTATTTAATGGTCATGGTATTTCCTTAACAAGCGTAACCAGTGCTTCTTTCTTTTTCCTTTTCTTTTTACTTTATGTAACTGCCAAAGAATTCTTCTCTCTCTCTTTTGGTTTGAGTTGCTTCTAGTAATATGCTGGCTTGATATGGTTTTAATAGGATAGTACCAGGCCTATTACTTTTCCAGACTTGGAGTGGAATATTCTGAATAATAAAATGTGTAGGTTTCCAGTAGCTGAGTTCTGATCATGAGCAATAAAAAATATAGAAAAGTATGTCAGGTTTCAGGTTAGGATGCTACATTATGAAGTCGTCTTTACTTTCTTTGGATAAAAACTATTTGTTATATATATGCTATTAAGATATACTAATCATGTGAAAAATATATTTTTTGCTATGTTAAGCTCTTATATTCTGTTGCCTTAATGAAGTTTGATATCATTCTTTCTGTTAGGTTCAAAGCCCAAGAGCAAGCCCAAAAGAGAGAAAACAAAGGAGGAAACAAAGGAAGAAAGAACCTATAAAAGAAGGGCCAAATATTTTATGGTAGCACAGTTGGTTGCAGTTGTTCTTTTCCTCAGTATCATGCCTGGATATGGTAGTGGTATTGTGGAGGTAGATGATGCTGATGCAGACTACGGTTATGATGAATGAAAATGCCTTCATGTGTTCATCTTCCTCTCAATAACAAAAGCTAGGCTGACTGCCTGTTGAAGATGAGCCTTTATTTCTTTTGTATGAAGCAAATTGAAAAGTATGGAAAATTACCATCCATATCAAATTACCAATTTTTGGATCCGTTTTTCTATACATGAGCTGATTTAAGTAGATTGATCATTGTCTCAGACCTATGCTTTTTCATTGGAATATGGTGCAGTTTACTGAGTTGTGGGAAATGAACCATGACTTCAGAGGATCTATGGGTCTGTTAGCTCTACACATGTATAAGTTTAGGGAGGGAATTTTTAGAGTAAACCATCATTTTGGTGCTGTCAGTTCAGTTCCTGAAAGCAATTAAGTTATGAAAAAATCTCTCAATATTAATTTTATTAGTCAAATTAATCCCTTAATTTTAATTTCGTTAGTCAAGTTAGTCCTTGGGTGGGATGATGGCAGAGATTAACTTGACTAGCGGAATTAACTTTGAGAATTTTTTTTATAATTTAACTGTTTTCAGGGACTGAACTGACAGCATTTCGCACTTTCAAGCGAATTTTTATTATCTTGTGCATAACGTGAGTCAGCAAAAGATTTCAGCCCTTTTATAATAAAGACAAAACCTATGAAGAATAAGCGAAAAGGAGAAGTGTATTTAAAATGAATTATTTACGTTTTGAAAAATAAATAAGTAATTGTAATTTGCAAGTCGATATTTATATCTATCTAGTGATAGAAAAGAATGGTACAAATGGAACATCTGTCTAGATGAGATATATTTCGATAAATATATACTAGTGTAATAAAAGCTTTTGTATGTTTATCCTTTCGCTGGATTTTAATCTCTACCATAGCATATGGATAATCTTTTTTTACTAAAAAAAATTGGGTTACCGAAAACAAACCATCGATATGCTATGATTAAAATGGTTGTAAATCCACTCCTTAGGAAATCTAATATAGTAATCCAATTTGTATTGTGCTGCATAATGCAAATCTTTGCATTGCACACGTCATCTAGTTCACATTAGAAACAGGATTGAAGGACCTTAGTCAATATCATATACCACATTACCACATTATCATTGCTTAAAATAATCAAAGCTAGATTTAGCTTCAGTAATTTAGTTAGGTGAGGTGGGTGAGCAGTTGAGTACAGATATATTAACTTTGATTCCTAATGCACAAAGGAAAAAACTTTTGTGGGTAATGACTAAGAAAATACTAATACGTTGATGGTTTCCAGCAATTGAATCTGTAATTATGGCTACTGCCTACTGCTTTGTGTTGGGTGGGATTTTTTTTCCAGCATTCAATGCCTATGGTGATGCCAAGCAATCTATGACCTTAAGAAGGAAGCTAGTAGCTTAAAACGAGGTGGCATAACAATTCTATCAGAGTGTAGTTTTTTGGTATAATTAAATTAAATTAAGATATATATTAAACCACAAAACTTAATACCTCTTTTTGCCTTGAAATGCAGTAGCCTCCTTCTCCCTCAACTTTTGCTTACCAGAAAAATTATCCATTTGGACAATAAGGGGTGCAATGGAAAAACTGAAAATGGACCCTCGCTATTCTACTTTATATTGATTACTTAAATACATAATTACATTTGACTACTGACTCTCATTGCTAAACAGCCTAAACTAATTAACTAAGCCCACAAAATGTGAGATATCTATGTTCTAGTCTCACTAGCAGTATGCTGACACTTCACATTCTCCCATTGCTTAATAACTTCATTGTATCCCTCAGCAGAATCAAAAGCATACTCTGCCAGTGAGCTGATAGCAACAGACATTCCAGCACAAAGTACCTTAATACCGACTTCAGCTAGTTTTTCTGGAGTCATTACCTCTTCCACCTGACCAACTTCCACCATTTCCATACTCCCATTGGCCTGCTTTGATCTAAATGAATTTTGCCGAGAATCTTCTCTTAACTGTTGTGCATAAAGGGACCCCATACCAGCAGCAAAAAAGTCTAAGCCATCAAACACTGCTGTTTCATGTATGGCATCTAGACGCCTTGACCACTGAACACAAAGTCCAAATAATGGGTGAGTGCCACTGGACCGGCTAGGGGAGCATGGTAACTTCGATACATCAGGCTCAGATCTCACACATCGGAGAAGCCATCCAGTTAGTGCATGAATATAGGATCTTTGAGAAGTGATCCATGACTCAAAGGTGTTTCGCCAATTCCTTAACTCTGTTTCAAGATTAGAGGCTGAACGGGCAAGCCTATATGGGTCAGTCATTGACATGGAAGACTGTTTTCTGGCATGTAATTTAGAAGTGCCAGCTAGAAGAATCTTAGCTTCATCTAAGGTTCTCTTCTGTGTCTGATGACATTCTGCCATCACTTTCCACATCCTTGCCAGCCTGTCATTCGTATAATTGAAGAATCAGCAGGCATAATATTTTATGTGATTACATGCTTGCCAGTGTGATATATCTGCATTTGATATGGTGGATGTATACTGTTTTCTTTTGGAACATACAGTGTTTCCCATGAAGAGATTAAAAACCAAGAGTTGAGCATAATAATATAAAACTGAATGTGTAGTTTGTCAAGGCAAGAAGTGCAAGTTTCTTATCATACTAATAGTTTCGTACCAAAATAGATATCAAATACTATGGAGGTCCTGGAAACCTAGAGAAGTTTAACTAGATGCTAGGTAATTTGATGGCTCCACTAGGCTTTACTCAGCATTTTGATGGCATACATCCAGCAAAGGAAAATTCTAAACATTATTATTACTGAAAGTAATGATAAGTTAAGCAATTCAATTATATTAGTTAGAATGGCTTTATCTGTATTTTTTGTATTAGTATCAAACAAAGTCTAGCAGTCCCAGTTTTCCTTCAAGAAAAATAGTTTGTAAAGAGACTTATAGGACAAAATGAAATATTAGCAGCAAGTTTTAAGTCTGAAAGTACTTCAAATTTTGGCTAAAAAAAGAGGTTTATGGTTCATCTAGAGAACATAGATGTATGGGTATAATGATTTTCAAACATACCCTTGCACCAATTCAATAAGTTGAGGATGCAACTCTTCATCCCTTAGAGTTTCAATTCTCCTGGAAATAGCTTCAACTGAATGTATTGAAACCGTTATCTGGGTATCTAGATCTCTAATGGATGCTCTTGTTTTATCCACATAAGAGGGGTCCTCAAATTTTACATCTTGGTTCCTGAGTTGCTTACATTTCTTCTCATATGCAATTCGGACACGTTCTCCAGACTGTCGAAAAAAAGTGGACATAGTAATAAGTTTCCCGATATTAAAATTGTATGTTATCTATCATAAACAGGATGGCATTTCACAATAATAATCTAATTAAATTTGAAAATGCGAGACGAAAAGAAAGACCGCTTAATATAATTTAAAAGGTTGAAGTTGAACTCTGGATGTTATTTTTTCCTAATCCTGTTAAACAACTAACAAAATGGTTTATAGTAGTATACTTGTCAGTTAGAGGCATTGTGATTTTCCGCACTATGCTGAAGCTGAACCTCTTTCATGATTACTCATACACAAGTACCATATTTCTAGTAATGACCATAAGCAGTGTATTTTCCACTGTTGGATCCATAACAATATGAGTGAATGAATTGATTGATTTTGGTCATCCCTCAAGTAGCAATTATCTGTACCAAATCATGTCACCAGATGGAAGTTTACTGAAATTATTTTAGAATGCCTTGACTTCCTCATGGGTAGATGTTCAGTAACATACCTTGACTTCCTCATAGAGCTTCTTCTCCCATACATTTAACTTGTCCAATGTTGACTGATGACTGCCAGATAACATACAATGTTCCTCTGAGAGATCCTTAGTGCCCTCATAACCTTCATCTCTAGTGCTTGAACAATTCATTAAAAATCTTGATGAGGAAGAGCGTGAAGAAGCTGAGCGGAACAGAGCTACTGGGTTCAACAACTTTGATGCTGCAAAAGAAATATATTTCGAATTTATATTCCTGAAAATTAACAGATAGATATTATTGAAAGAAAAAATATTTACTAGAATCAAATGAGGATTGGGAAGCACATTTTCTATAGCATGGTCATTGGTCTCCTCCAAAAATAATTTTTAGAATGGAGTTTATTCTCAAACTTCAGGCTGGTAATTCATTCTTTTCCATTCACAAGGAGTTAACTCACGATTCTGACTAATATGAAATGCATGAACATGAAAGGACACATTCAACAAAATGAAAATATAAATTGTATATTTGCATGAAACCTGAGTGTTCATTAGATGCCAGTAAATATTGAGCTTTCTTGGCCTCTAGCAATGCTGAGACATCATTGGCTGCATTGCAGACAATTGTGAATTGAGCTTCAAGATCATTAATCACTTCTGCCATGCTTGTTGGCCTTCGGTTTACTATAACAGTAAAACCTGGTGTTTCTTCCTTAGCTTCTTGATTACCAATTGCCTTTTCCCCATGGCCGGATTCAATAGGACCCTTATTTTGAGACTTCGATACTTCAAAACTTGCACTACCATGGGCTTGTGAGTCTTTGTCAACATGCTCAGTTTCAGTTTCAGTATCTGTTCCCTCGTCTTCTTCCTCCTCCTCCTCCTCATCATCATCTTCATCTTCATCAACATCTTCAACCATGACTTCTTCTTTGGAGGAATTTATGTCAGTTCTGATTCTTTCTTCTGCCACATTTCTTTTTCCAACATAATCTTCATGTTCAGTTTCATCTTCTTCCAGGTCCGGTATTCCCTCTTCTTCTCGAACCTGCCTCAGTCCTTGGTATTCATCATCCATAACATTCTGATCAAGGCTACTTCGGGTAGGATAACCATAGTAGTCTAATGATGAAAATGGATTCCAAAAGAAATCCCATTGAGAAGTTTGAGGTGAAGTAGGTGGAGGGATATTAGGCCTATTATTGGGGGAGTAAGCAAAAATTGAAGGATTCATAGGTGAAGATTGCATAGCAAAAAAACCCTCATAGCTAAACTGGTGCATTGGAGAATATGTTTCAACCCGGACCATTTCCGGAGGTTGAGGCCTTTCCTCAACTGACATTGCTGGATTACCACCTGGCCTAAGATAATTCACTTTCAAAGTAGAATTTGGTCCAACTCCAAACTCAATTGTGGTTGGTGTGAAGGATTTTGATGATACGGGAATGAAACCAGGACTAGTTTTCTTCACAGGTGTGAAAGGTGGGGTGATGAGTGGTTCTAATGAGAACTCACGAGGCTCATCGCCTTCAATGTAATCGCGTAGCGCTGCTGACACCCTTTTCAGAGATTGGATGTAGGCTATATGTCCTGTGGCAAAGCGAGTTCTTTGCTCAACAGCTTGTTTGATGAATCTCTTTCTGTCTTTACAAAGCTGAACTGCTTCTTCATTATCTAGCCTTGACTGAGAACATCCCATCTCTTTATCCCCCTATGAATATCTCAGGCTTGCATTGAAATGGAAATCAAAGGAAAATCTTTCTTTATATGTCACCAAATTCATAAAGAAATCATAATCACAAATCTGTCATAAGAAACAGACAAGATCAACTTCTACATATACTAAAATTCCATCAAACATGAGTAAATTAAAGAAAAAGAGACAGGGAAAAAGAGGGGAAAAAAATATCAATAATAAACCTAACAATATTAATGAAGTTGGATGGTTTTCTTTATTTCCAAGCCAGAAGAAGGGTAATGAAAAATTTTCTACATGCTTAGCAGAAGTAAGTAATGAAAGCCTTCACTATGATTTCCAGAAAACCAAACTATACCGTAACAGGATACATGAAGAAAGCATACAACTTTTCATCTGGGAATTTTCCTTTTTGCTTTTTTTTATTAAAAAAAAAAAAAAAAACAGCTAAAGTCTCCAAGAAAAATCATTGCCAATGTGAAAATAGTAAAAAGAAGACACTAAAACAGTAGCCAACTATATATATGAAAATTCATAGAGAAAAATAAAAAAACTCGAAGGGGAAAAACGATATAAAAAACCATATAAGAGCTTATAAACATAAAAATAGAATACCATTTTCAGGAATACAAAATTTTCATGTGCAACTAACTCACACTTACTCAATTCCTAGCTTTTAAGAGCTAACCAAAGATTGTGTGTGTATATAGGTGATAGTAGAAGAAAAAAAGCAGAAAATGTAGGAAGAAATAAAAAAATGATAAGCACAAGTTGGTGTTGGGTTTGGTTAAAGAATAGCCATGAAGCTTAGAATGGAAAACCATACCTGACAATGGGGTGCATGAACATAAACATTGAACAAGAGAGAGCCTTGATTATGGAAGAGGGTATCAGTGAGAGAGAGAGAGTGTGTGTGTGTGTGAACAGAGAAAGATGTTGAAGAAAAAAGCAACGGTCAAAACAAGAGGTGGAAGAAACAACAAATATTAAAAATAAAAAAGACAAAATAAAAAGGTTCAGTTTCAGTTCCAGGTTGGGCAGCTAATAAAGGAAGAACATAGAGATGAGAATATGACAACTAAATAACACTGCCCTTCATGCTGCACCAAATTTCTACAATGCCACAATTACCTTTTTTGCTCCATTATTTTTTAATGATTTTTTTGTTTTATGCCTTGGAAAATTTTGAAGAAAACGACGGGTCAAAATATGTCATTATTGGGGCCCAATTATCATAACTCATATGGTAAATAATGTTATATATAGAGATGGTTAATTCGATACTTATTTGTTTTGAAGGATACTCTTATTCAAGTTTAGGTGTGAAACATTTATAATTTATAATAGGCTAACAACTAATAATCATTACTTTTTTGGTGCACAACAACTAATAATTATTTAATAACTTATTTTTGGATATAATACCGTTATAGGTACTATATAAAAAAATCAACTCTTTGTTATATAGTTGTGAAGGTTAGCTATTATGATTATCAAGGATTAATTCTGCTCAACCTACTAATACCAACATATAGACAACTTTTTTTATTTGGTAAAAAAACCCTTTCGCAATACCTGAAAGTCTATCAATCAGTTTGGTTGAGGTTTTATGGACCGTAAACCTTACAATTACACTTCATGATGATAGTGGCACAACTTATATCTCAAAGATAAAGAATGTGGAATCTTGTCATGGTAAACCGGGCCTATGATTTATATGTACCAATGACAATTTTAGGGATATCTCTCTTGATATGAGTTGTCTGCGGTCCTTTCAAAAACTCTTGGAGGACTGATCCTTCACTTGTTTTGATCAGTTATAATCGATTAGCTGGTTACGGGCCTCAAATCTCCCTCTCCCTTCTTCATCCGCCGTTGTCGTCCCTCTTCCTCCTCCTCCTCTGCTATCACATGCTGCCTCGTTTCCTACGTTGTTGTTGGGAATTTAATTGTGAATGAACCCCATAAGATCTACAATCATCAAAAGAGGAATATGAGGTCAAGTTTCAATCTTTTGCATAAGAAATCAAAAAAGGCATTTCATTTTATGTGAAATCTTTATGTTAAGGCAATGCCACCACCAGATCTAAACAGGAACACAGAGTGGTACACATACCCGAGGTTGTGGACCACGTACAGCCACGTCCTCTTCTTCTCATGGTTCTTTGTCCTCTCTATCCTCGGTTACTCCCCTGGCATTGTCCGAACCACCGTCAATCTCGCCTATTTTATTATATCTTCTTTTATTTTCTCATTCATGTCTTCTTTTATTGCAATTTATTCATTCTTTTTTAAATATATAAAAATAAAATTGGATTGAGGTTTGGGATTTGTTCCCAAATTGATTTGGCTTTTTTTCTTTTCTTGCTTGATTTGATTATATTTTCTTACCAATTTTGAAATGTTGAAGCTTAAGTTCACATATCAATGCCTTTTAAGGTATGTGTTGGTGTTGTTGTTGGCAGGAAGGGTTGAAGAGTTAATGCTAGGTTTGGTAAAGAGGGTGAGAAAGGTGGAGGTTGTGGGTGGTGATGACAGAGTGGTTCACGTTGGGTGGACCTGCCATGGATTGTCAGGGAAAACTTGCTCTACCTCTGCCTAAGAAATCCAAGGCACCATCGCTCGTAAACCCTAGAGCTGACATCCTCGACGACGATGGTGGTTATTTGTGAAAAAAATAAGGTTAAAACTTAGAAGCTTTGGTTTTCGAAGAAATACATGGAATGAGAGATGGTGAAAAAGTGGAGGTGATCGATTTTTCCAGTTGTCAAAAGTTGATCTCAACCGTTCCTTTTTTAAATAATAAATCAATGACTATGAGTATAGAAGGATCGATCCTCCAAGAATTTTTGAAAGGACCATATTCATGAGAAAAAAAAGGTTTTTACTTGGTGAAAAATAGACATAGAGAGGTGAATGAAGAAAATATAGAAAGTATAGATCCTCCCACGGGTAAAGATATTTATGTGGCATGTTACTTAGGAAATGTTTCCAACTCGTAGCAAACTATGTTAGAAAAGAGTTCCAACTGGAGATTAGGTACTATTTATGTAATCCGAGATACTGTGACAGAATTTTGGTAAATGCAGTTATGTTATAGAAACTATTCATATATGCAACTTGAAGTTAAATGCTAGTGCTCATGTATCTACTTGGGGCGAATGGCTTTCTTAAGGAAGAGTTTGCAATACGAAAACTTTATTTTTATTTAATTTATCAAATGCCTAAGGCATTCGTTTGCATTTCAAGCAAGAAAATAATGAGCACTAGCATTTAACTTCAAGTTGCATTTGATATATTTTGAGAAAGTTGCTCAAGTCCGCTCTCAGATTGATATAATATATAGAAAATAATCATACAAAAAGAAACTTCAGTTGCGTTCGAGCTCCTTGGCAGTCTGGCATGGACGAAATTACTATTGATTACACATGTAGGAATCTATTTAAAAATCTTTTAGTATGGACAAAATAAAATAAAAATGTATCATATATTAGGACCAATTTGCTTATGACAGAAACGAATTTGCTAATATTTTCACATGTAGGGATTGTTTTCCAAACTTTTCAGTTATATGGACCAAATTAAAAATCCACATTACGTATAAGGACCAAAACCGTAGTTAAACCCATGTCCCCACCTTTATTATTGTTGCTTCCAATTACTTTGGGAAGATGAAGGAACTGGGGAAAATGAAGGAAACCAGATAGGTTTCATCTGCTTTAATTTGGATTCCGCTTCCCAATTTTATTTTTATCAAATTCCAAATGGAATACTAGAAAGAAAACTCATGAATCCTTCTCTAAAAAAAAAATTGGTACCCAAAGTATGAACCTTGACTTCAGTTTTATATGCACTTGTACCAAAAAAACTACTACCACCTTGGAACTATCATAACCAAACCCATATATCATGCTCTCGGTCCTCCAATTCTTGGGAAGAGGTTCGGTGCTCCATCAAAATAATCGGTTATAACCGATTTCCCACTTTACATATATGTTTTATTATATTTTATTTATATTTATTAAAAATCCTCAAACTTTTTTATTTTTTCAGATTTGAACCCCCTCCCCTTCCCCCTACTCCGTCTCCAACCACCATGGTCGGCCTTCACCTTTCTCCTTCTTCCTTTCCCTTCCTTCATCGTTCATTTTCTTCTTCTATATGAAACTCCCAAAACGATGTATCGCATTCTCCTTTCTCCTCGTAAAGAAATTATCAACGACATTTATGTTGTCCTCTCAGGAAATCACTCAATCCACTAGGTGCGACCCCACGAGACCTTCCAGTGTCGCCAGTGACGTGGAAGCCAGGTTCAGCAAACTCCAAGGCGAAGACTTTGAGTACTACATGAAAGCTACTCCATCGTCCTCGGCCGCAACTCCAAAAAAATCCAACGCCTCCACGAGCAATGGCATGAACATCTCCTTGTGTTTGATTGCTCTCTCTCTCTCTCTCTCTCTCTCTCTCTGAGTCCTTCGCAATCTCAACTCCTTTTTGGCTTTTGAAAGGCAAAACACGAATCTTCATTTCGTTTCACACTACCTTACATATGAAAATATTGTTGTTTCTTTTTGTTACACTTTCTTCGATTAACTATTCAGATCTATCACCCTATAACAATACTCTATGTACTCTGTTTTGAATTTTTTTCGATTTGATTTTGTTTGGCATTGATTTCTACTATGTATTGTTGTTAACTGTTCAATCTGCTATTTTTCTTGATTTTGTTTGCGTTTGTGATTTTTTTCATTTTTAAATTCGCAAAAATGATAGATCTGTAATTGGTTTTGTTTTGGTGTGGTGTGATCCAGATTTGCTCGATTTTTAATACTCTCTATATCCATATTTGTTGGTGGCTGGTGGTTGACCTGCATTTGGCTATGGTGGACGGGGCTGCCGCTTCAGTGGTGGAGTTAGAGTTTCATAGCTCTTGGGAATCAATGAAGGAGATGCAAAGGTATTTTTAGAAAATAATTAAAAGTTAGTGATTAATTTTATAATTTAATAAAGTTTATTGTTACAATTTGATGAAGTTTCAGGTAACAAATCACATCCATCCATTTTATTTATTTATTAATCAATGGTCATTAATCATGGAGGATCGGTCCTCATCCCAAAGATGGAAGGACCATAGACGCCTCCCCAGTAACCAGTGTTTTAAAAATCAGTCCAACTGGACCGGTTGGACCTTCGATCGGTACCCTCTTCGGTTTCGATCGGATTAGAGAATCGAAAAAAACGGTCTGACCATGCAAAGTCAACCAAAATCCAGTTCAACTAACGTAAAAACGGTTTTAGAGACCGGCCGGTTTATTGTTTTAATTTTTTTTTTAAAATGGAACATACTTTTGGACTTTGGTCAAGTTTGTTTGGGGGCTTCAGAACTTGAGTGATTAATTAGAATCAACTCAATATGCATCTTTGGTTAACTATATTAGTGAATTATTACATATTATCTCCGCAAAATTAACATACTCATAACTTAAATGTTCTGAACTATCATGCATATTAAAAGTTGTATTTTTTTCTTTGACTTGTTTATTGATCTCTTTATTAAAGTGTGTATGTATATATATTGATTCGACCATCGGTTAAATCGGTTGAATCGATTAAACACATACACACACATATATATATCGATTCGATCATCTGTTAAATCGATTGAATCGATTAAACCTTGAACCACTTTTTTTTCGGTTTGGACCAATTTTTGAAACATTGCATGTAATTACCCTCTTGCTGTTGATTTTGCAAAGACGGTAACTTTTTGAATTTTCTAATAGAATGGTTCCATACAAGGGCACAACTTCCATCAATAATAAGGGAGAGCATACCATCTACAAGTTATTTTGAAAATATTAATCCTTCACATGTAATTAAAGTCTAAAAAACATGTCACATCACTTAAAAAAAATTTGTCACCTCATTCTCCTCGGACGTATCCTTGTGCCTAAATTGCATTTCTCTTCAAACAGACAGACTCAAACGAACAAAGCACCATTGAATGTCCTTTATTTACTTTTCTTAAGTGAAGTTAAAATTTGGTTATAAATTATTCTTTTGATTTTTACAATTTTATTAATATTTAACTTTTTTATAAGCAAAAAAAATACTATAAAGAGTATAAGGGATATTCTAACCCATCTCAATTGTTCTATAATTTTACAATAAATAAACAAATAAATAATAACTATGCTTCATACAATCAAAAAGGACCAATCATATAATTCTACGATCGTACTTTAACAAGATCAACGAAACCAGTAATATCTACAAATTCATTATACTGCTTTATGTAAATATTTTTGTATAGTTTAAAATATTTTAATTAGATTCTTATACTTTAAAAAATTTTAAGCAAGTCCCTATTAGTACACAAGTTATAAGGATTTGATTATAAAAAATCTATAATTAGTGAGAATTTGATTAAAAACTTATTTAAATATAAGGATTACAATTTTCAAAAGCATAAAGACTTAACTAAAAATTTTAAACTATAAAGACCTATTTACAAATTGAGTGAAAATATTAAAAAAAAAAAATAATTTAACTTTAAATTTTCAACCCATATTAAAAGTGCGATACAATTTTGGAACCCATATCCATGCCATTTCTCATATTCTCTAGTTTTGGAAAACAAATTTATAGTTAATATATATTAACATATAATTTAAACTATTTTTTCTATTAAATTGAAACATACAGCTAGCGTATAAAATTTAATAAACATAAAAAGATTGTGTAAGTTTTCTAAGAAGGTACCCAAAAGAGAGATGAGAGTTGCATGGTGATCCTCCAAGAGTTCCTAACTGAAAAAATACATACTAGTTACATGAAGATGACTACAACTACAACGTGGCATTAACAAATACAAATAAAGACACCCCACCCCACACACACTCTTCTAGGTGAAATAGAAAGTACCTCACGAGTCGAAATCCTTTGGTGTTTCGCGACCGGATAATATGGGTGATTGTTAAAGGACCCTACATTTCGTGGGGTCACACTCTTCTTACTTTTGTAACGCACTATCTGACTGTGATTTCATTTGTAATTTGCAATGAAGGCAAGGATAATTTTGTACTTGACCATCCCCAAGCGTTTTTAACTCTCAAAGCTGAAGAAAGATGAGAAAAGGAAAATAAGTGAAGAATTTAGAAAAGCAAAAATGTAAGTCGGCAATAAAGGGAAAGAGATAACCATGGTCCATGGATGCCTAATTGGTAACATATTAGTACTATGTATGAAAAAAAAATAATGCTCTCAGCGTTTTCTGTCTTTCCTCCATCGGGACCAGCCTGCACTCATGATAGACAGAATTAGCAAGTATACTAATTTGTCGGAAATAATAGGAACTGAAGAGTTCCGAGTATCGATCTCAGGGATTGGGGTGACCAATTACCAATTCTCAATCTCAATAACTATTTGAACGTCTAATATTTAAGTTGGAATTCAATGATTAAATAAATTGAATAATTAAAAATAAGAACTTCAATTATAAAATGCAAGAATGAAAGATGTGTTTACTTAATTTGGGAAAGCTCTAGAGCTCCGATTTCATCGATCTATGAATCTGAATTCTCATAGACAAGAATCCATCTTCATATGCGAACTCCGGTTTGGCGCGAGTATGGCATCAATCCTAATTTCTAATCATATTCTAATATCAACCAAGAACCCTAATGTAATTTCAATGTCTCTTGGTCAAGCTTTTATGAAATTTATTCCTTAAAACCTAATTCCATATGTCTATGTAAATTAGGAATTAAGAAACTCCTTAAGTTCTAGGTTCTCTATAACAGTTGTATAAGATTAACATGATATGTCTATCTATATCAATCCTATGGTTTTTCCTCGATGCTCTAGACACATATATCTCCCGTCGGTATCAATACGATTGGCTAATCATTCAATTATATTTGCAACTATAATCAAAAGCAATAAGATTGAGAGAAAAACCTAAAAGAGATAAAAAGAAATCAGAAATTAGCCATACTATTACCAAACCATTGTAAGCGGTTACATCGTCACCCTAGAATAGGGAATTTAGTTCATGATACTTGAAGATATTCCAACTTGATTTGATTGAAATTCAACATACACCATGATGTTCACAATCTCTAAATTTCTCTCTCAAAAATTGGGAAACACAGCTTAAGAAGAATGAAATCAATGAATAATTCCGTTTTCATTAGGCGTAAAGCCTAAATGCAATTCTGGACACACGATTCGCTAAGCGAATCCAAATTCGCTACGCGAATTTAAGAAATCAGGCCCAGCCCATGATCAGTCATTCGCTAAGCGAATTTACATTTGCTACGCGAATGCCTTCTTCCAGCAACTTCTGCTTCTCTCCCTTCACTTTTTCTTTGCTTCCAAAGCTTCACTTTTTTTAACTATCATTGAGTACCTGAAAGCATAAATACCCAATTACAAATAATTGACTCTAAAATATAGAAAAACGCTAAAACAACCTAAAAAGACTCAAAATACAACTTAAAGACGAACAAAGGCAAATCTGGGCAAAAACCGAGAATTAACTCAACAGTAATCATCCAATCAATTAGTAAACTGTAGTTAAAATTAGATAAACCAACGGATTATCAAAATACCCCAAACTTGCACTTTGCTTGTCCTCAAGCAAACTAAAGAAAAAAAAGACTCAATCGAAGACTCAATAATGGCAAATTTAATGAACCTGAGAATCATCAAGGTTCAGCAAGTCAAGTAACTTGAGAGATAGCCCATCAATCAAATCCTACTTTTTTTTTTTAATACTCACATATATACACCATCATTCATCAAATAAGGGGTTTGAAGACACCAAACACAATAATCAGGTATCCAATATGGTCTCTTTCTCACAAGGTCGATTTATTTCTCTCAATCTCTCAAGTATTTAGGTTTGTGTTTACTTTTTCACTAATTAAGCACACACTCCATGGGTTTGCCTTTCATCTCAACATAGATCCCACAAAACACATGAATGCACAATCATGAGGACTTTTTAGGGTTGTAATGAGGCCAAGGTAAAAGGATGGATTCAATGAAGGGTACTAGCTAGAACCTTACAGATCAAAGGAGCAAAGATGTAACAAGTTTTCACTTTTTCTCCATGTTCAAATAAAGTACCAACTGAGGACTTTTTGCCCCTATTTCTTTACTAGTGACTAAATCTTCTTTCCTTTCCCTTTTGAACCATTCAAGCAATATATATATATATATATATATATATATATATATATATATATATATATAATTTTAGCAAATGAAGCAGATTTTTTTCCTTTTTTTTTAAACTTTTTTTTTTTGCTTGAATGGTTAACTTTTTCCAGCTTTCTCTTTCCTTTCATCTTTCCTGCCACCCCAAACTTGGTCTTCAAAATCCTTACTAACATATACCAATGCTCCTCTAATCCGTTAAGGTTAGGTCACTTGGTTTTTCAAAGATTTTTAGTTCATAGTTAAGGCTATTAAGAAGAACAAGGCTAAGGCTCAAGTGGGTTAACAAGAGATATTCATTATATTCAGGTAAGCTTATTTGGCCACTAGTTTTTTTAAAACAAAAATGCCTCAATCATGTTATGCAACATATATTCATGCAATCAAGTTAAGACTAGAGCAAACCTAAGAGCATGCATCTTAACAGCTACTCTCTCAAACAGTGAATGTTTCTTTAAGGCCTAACTTTCCTCACAAGGACGCACTAGAGATCCATGTCCTAATTAATTATGCCAAGTGCTCCAACCCCAAACTTGTCAGGAATCTAGTGTTTAACTCGTTTTGATTCGCACATGGCATATCTCTCAAGTCACAAGCTTCACCCACTCATCCAAGGGAGTAACATTCAGCATAACCAGAGGCAAGTATGCTCTAGGCACCGGTTCAACTCAATAGAAAAGAAATGCATGACAATATAAAATCAAAACCAAAATAGGTATCCAGTTCATAAAATAAAAGTGTTTCTATGACAACTCATGAAATACATCAATGAAGATTAGAGTTTATCAAAGAACACGACAAAATAGACAGTAAAATGATGCGGCAAGACTACAGCACATCAGCAAGATTCTCCTCTGCCTGTATATCTGGGTCCACGTCACTGTCTGGACCATCACCATCAAACTCTCTCTGAAGCTCTGCAGACTGAGTTGCCCTCTGTGCTCGTTGAGTGGCCGGCCCTCCTCCCGCTGGGGCATGTGTCTCGTCTCGAGACCAGTCACGCCAGCCATACAAGGCACTCAGCTCAGCCTCAGAATGGAACTCAAAGGCCCTGCCCTCCATCTGGGCACTAGATTGTGCCCGACTCAATTCTCTCGATGCAACAAGAGAGCTCACCACTTCCTTGTGCATCTGTTTTTGCTCCTCATGCTGAAGGGTCAGCATCTGCATATAGTCATCCAATGTCCGGTGCTGACATGGCCTAGAACTCTATGGCCGCTCACTGGTCTCCTGTAGCTGCTCAACCGGCTTCCTTGTTTTCCTCTCCTGAAAACAGTAGCGAGTGATATTATCAGCATCAATGGGTTGCTTATATTTGACTTCCACCTCCTTAGGCACCTCAAAACCAGCCTGGGCACACAACTCCGTAATAAAAATTGGATGGCCCAGAGCATTCATAGTCAAGGAATTCGCACTAGTTTGGATATCCAATGCGATGAATCCGCCAATATCAATAATTAGGCCCTTCATTATGGCATAGAGCAGTTTCACCCTAGGTACAGGTATGGTGGAATCATGTGAGCAAAGCTGGATATTAGCATGCATGAAGGTATTCCACATTTTTCCTAAAGGCGTCAAATCTTTCCGCTTTATCCTCAACAGGTTTCCATAGGGTCCTGTCTCCCATTGTGCACCTGGTTACAACAAACAGCAAGCACATCCTCAGCTATCTCTTCGATCGCCGGAAGGCGCTCGTATTGCCATTTTCCTCGCCAATTCTTCACAATGCCAAAGAAGGCATTAATAGTATTACCATCAAAAACAATTTCTCGTCCTCGGACCGCAGAAACAAACTTTCTGTCTTCAGGTTTGGGATCGTAAGCATTAACATAAAATTCCTTCACGAGTTTTATGTGGACTCGCTCAGGAAATTCAGTACACTTCTTCCAACCCCTATCAGCAATCACCTTTTGTATATCCGGAAACTGGTGCGGTAACAACTGTACTCGCCTTTCCGGTACAAATTGCTTCCTCGCAATTAAGGCATAATGTTGCTTGTGCTATGGAGATCGATAAATGAGAGAATCATCATCAGTGGCCTGAGAGGTCGAGGCATTGTCAACACGCCTCTTCTTAGGACGAATGGCCTGTTTTTCAACCCTAGGAGGAGCCATACCTGAAACGCAGAAAAGTCCCAAAGCAAACAATAGACAACATTATGTTTTCAGAACTAACACTAAACAACATTATGGTAACACCCAAGTTCAAATCCAAAATTGAAAATCCTAATACCCAATGCATAAATGAACCCAAAACTCCAACTTGGTAATCCCAAACTTGATTTTCTATGCATATGTAGTGTGCAAATTATAGGACATTGAAAAACTGGGATCCTCTATCTAAACATCAAGGTTCAAGATCGCAATTCGTGAAGAACTCAGCATTTCCCCATAGATAACAGTTTCAACATGTAAGAGCGGGTATGAGAGTTACCTGAGATGCTTAGAAGAGGGAAAGCAAGAAGAACTTGAAGTTGTGACCAAGAAAGCACCAAGGAACGCTTGGGGTTGCTGGGTCGTGTTCCTTGGTGCTTTCTTGGTCGTGCGAGAGAGCAGAGATACGGAGTATGAAGAATCTTCACTCCCTCGCAACCTTTTATAGCAGGCATGATTCGATACGCGAATAAATTTTCGCTATGCGACTCGGGCAAAATTCCAAATTCGGGAACCCTAAGTTCGCTACGCGAATAGTTTTCGCTTAGCGAAACACACGGACTCTTTATTTTGGTATCAGCAGATTCGCTACGTGCTATGGCCTCGCCTCGCGAACCAGAGAGGTGGATTCTGGGTGCCCCATATTCGCTGAGCGAAAATGTTTCGCCTCGCGAACCAGAGAGGTGGCATTTTTTTCTGCCCTTTATTCGCTGAGCGAAAGTGTTTCGCTTCGCGAAAAAGACAGAGGCCAGTTTTTGGATCTGCTATATTCGCGTAGCGAACCGCATTCGCTTAGCGGATAGAGCAAACTTTTTTTTTTTTTTTTTAAATCACTAAATGCAAGAAACAGTGCAAAACTTGAAACACAGTTCCTACTCTAGATGCAACTAACTACATGGTATGCATAAAAGGATATAGAATTCGGTTGCCTCCCAATAAGCGCTTGTTTAACGTCCCGAGCCTGACCCAATGCCCCCGAAGGGGCTACTTGAGATTCCACTCGGCTTCATCTTTGACAAACTCACCCCCCATATAGGGTTTGAGTCTTTGGCCATTGACTTTGAAAGTTCTTCCTTCCTTAGGATTATGCAATTCCACTGCTCCATGTGGAAAAACACAAGATATGACAAAAGGTCCACACCACCGGGATTTCAGCTTACCCGGAAATAGCTTGAGCTTAAAGTTGTACAAGCGTACGCTCTGGCCTGATTCAAAACTCCTGGGCACAATATGCTTATCATGCCATGCCTTTGTCCGCTGTTTGTAAATGAGCGCATTTTCATACGCTTGCAATCTAAACTCATCCAACTCGTTTATCTTCAGCAATCTCTTCTCACTGGCTTCTTTATAGTCAAAGTTCAACGCCTTAGTGGCCCAAAATGACCGGTGTTCCAACTCAACTGGCAAATGACAAGCCTTCCCATAGACTAATTGGTATGGGGAGCAACCAATAGGAGTCTTGAAAGCTGTCCTGTACGCCCAAAGCACATCATCTAATTTCTTGGACCAATCCTTCCGTGAGGCATTGACTGTTTTTACCAGGATTCTCTTTAACTCACGGTTGGACACTTCCACTTGACCGCTTGTTTGTGGATGGTATGGAGTGGCTACCCTGTGATTGACCCCATACTTCGCAAGTACATAGTCCAGCTTCTTGTTGCAAAAATGTGACCCTCCATCACTGATTATGACTCTTGGAACACCAAAACGTGCGAAAATGTTCTTCCGCACAAATTCAGTGACAACCTTCGAATCGTCAGTTGTTATTACTATAGCTTCCACCCTCTTGGACACATAGTCCACCCCCACTAAGATGTACTTGTATGAGAACGAGGGTGGAAACGATCCCATGAAATCTATGCCCCACACATCAAAGATCTCTACCACCATGATGCCATTTAAGGGTAACCCATGCCTTTTGGAGATGTTGCCAACTCTTTGACAACGGTCACACCTTTCCACATATGTTCTTGCATCTTTGAAGATGGTGGGCCAATAGAATCCACTTTGGAGAACTTTTTGAGCTGTCCTTTCGCCTCCAAAATGGCCTCCATATTCAGAACCATGACAATACCACAAGATGTCCTCCACTTGAAACTGTGGAACACATCTCCTTAGAAGTCCATTCGTACAATGTCTAAACAAGTATGGATCCTCCCACACATAGAACTTGGCATCGCTGAAAAACTTCTTCCGTTGTTGCCAGGTGAGGTCTTCAAGAACGATCTTACTAGCCTTGTAGTTTGCCAAATCGGCAAACCAGGGAGGAGAAACTTCAGCTACAGCATAAAGTTGTTCATCCAGAAACTCCTCCCGAATAACCAATCGTTTCTCCTCCTCATCCAGGTTAAGCAACCTGGAAAGATGGTCCGCCACTCCATTTTTTGATACTTGCCTGTTTTTTATCTCCAGATCAAATTTCTGTAGCAACAAAATCCAACGGATTAGTCTAGGCTTGGCATCCTGTTTGGTCATCAGGTGCCTGATTGCAGCATGATCAATAAAAACAATAACCTTAGATCCTATGATATACTGTCTAAACTTGTCCAGAGCATACACAACTGCTAAAAGTTCTTTTTCAGTGGTGGAATAGTTGAATTGTGCATCATCTAAGACTTTGCTAGCATAGTATATCACATGGACTAACTTTTCAACTCTTTGTCCTAAGACAGCCCCTATTGCAAAATCACTTGCATCACACATAATTTCAAAAGGATAGTCCCAATTAGGGGCAGTGATAATAGGGGCTGTGACCAGTTTATGCTTTAATGTTTTGAATGCATGCAAACAGGAATCATTAAAAACAAAGGATACATCCTTGTCCAATAGGTCACACATGGGCTTAGCGATCTTGGAGAAATCACGAATGAATCTCCGATAGAATCCGGCATGCCCGAGGAAACTCCGGATCCCCTTCACGTTCTTCGAAGGCAGTAATTTCTCAATCACCTCCACTTTTGCTCTATCCACTTCAATTCCCCTCGAAGAAATTTTATGTCCCAACACCACACCTTCCTTCACCATGAAATGGCATTTCTCCCAATTAAGGACAAGGTTGGTGTCTTGACATCTCTGCAGTACATAGGCCAAATTCTCCAAGCAGTTATCGAAAGATGACCCAAAGACGGAGAAATCATCCATGAATATTTCAATGAATTTCTCCGCCATATCTGAGAAGATGGCCAGCATGCACCTTTGGAATGTTGCTGGAGTGTTGCACAAACCAAAGGGCATTCTTCTATATGCAAAGACCCCGGAAGGACAAGTGAAAGCCGTCTTCTCTTGATCTTGTGGATCCACGATGATCTGGTTGTAGCCGGAATATCCATCCAGAAAACAATAATAGGCATGCCCGACTAACCTTTCCAGCGTCTGATCAATGAAAGGGAGGGGGAAATGATCCTTACGTGTGGCATCGTTCAATTTTCTGTAGTCTATGCAAACTCGCCACCCTGTGATAGTTCTCGTTGGTATCATCTCATTTTTTCGTTAACCACCACAGTAGTGCCCCCTTCTTGGGTACCACATGAACAGGACTTACCCATGCACTGTCTGAAATTGGGTAAATGATCCCTGCATCTAAGATCTTCATCACTTTCTTGCGCACTGCTTCTTTCATGACTGGATTAAGTCTTCTTTGAGGTTGGACTACCGGCTTGTAGTTTTCTTCCATTAAGATCTTGTGAGTGCACAAAGTGGGACTGATGCCTTTTAAATCAGAGATCTTCCACCCTATGGCAGATTGGTGGTTCCTGAGTACCCTTAAGAGCTTCTCTTCCTCATTAGTCTTTAAGTGCTTGTTTGGAAAAACTAGATTTTTCCCATTTCAGCCCATTTCAGCTATTTTTTGGCTAAAAAGCTGTTTCATATATAATCTATCATGTTTGGCAAATAGCTTAAATTAATAAAAAAGCTTTTTTTGGGGGAAAAAAGTTGTTTTATGTCATCTAATTTGTTTTAGCTTAAGATTGTTATGATTTGATTATTTCTCATTCTCAAAACTCTCTTCCCTATTTACCACTACAAAACTAACTTCCAAATAAATATTATTAAATTATACAAATAACTTCATACCCTTTTTCGTAATTTACTATGTAAAAAGTGGTTTTTTTAGACTATCCAAACAAAAAAGATTATCTTGAAATCGCTTTTCAGCAAATAGACCCAAACAAAAATAGATTCTGATTATAATCGATTATCATAATAATCGATTATTCATAAATCGATTATCAGCATAATCTTTTTTTTCCAGCTTTCCCAAAAATGCATACCCTAGGTGAGTAGGGAGTTGTTTAAGTTCCGGCTTTTGCACTTCTTCGACTTTTCCATCCTTCGGAAGCTCTTCGATCAATGACTCTTCTTTTGGTACAACTGGCAATGCATCCATTTGTCGCTCAATCTCTAAAATTTCTGAACTGTCCAATTCCACCAATTCTTCAATACCCTAGGATTTTACCATCGCTTTTTCAAGTGATGAACCATGGTTTCCAGTAGTAGCAAGTGAATGAACTAGAGGTTCAACCACATCAATGCTGTAACAGCTTTCCTTCTCTGTCGGATGCTTCATTGCATTAAAAACATTGATCACCATTGTTTCATCGTGCACCCTTAGAGTCAGTTTACCCTGCTGGACATCAATTAATGCTTTTCCAGTAGCCAAAAATGGCCAACCCAATATAAGCGGAATCTGAGCATCTTCGTCCATATCTAGAATCACAAAGTCAGCAGGAAAAATGAACTTGTCGACTTTAACTATCAAATCCTCAACCACCCCAAAAGGGTATTTAATTGACTTATCTGCTAGTTGAAGGGACATCATCGTATTCTTCACCTCTTTAATGCCAAGTCTTCGCATCATGGACAAGGGCATCAAATTAATACTCGCTCCCAAATCACAAAGAGCCTTGCCAAATGTTAGCTCCCCAATAGTGCAAGAAATACTAAAAGACCCCGGATCCTTCAATTTTGGTGGTAGCTTCCTTTGCAGGATGGCGCTACACTCTTCAGTCAAGGCAACCGTTTCTTCATCATTCAACTTGCGCTTCTTCGAAAGCAACTCTTTCATGAATTTAGCATAAGCTGGCATTTGAGGGTAAGGTACTTTTATGAATGAGGGGAGATCCTTTGCTTCAACAACTTTCTTCCTGGCAAATTCAGGATCCACAAATTTAAAGTTCTCGTGCTTCCCTTTCCCCTTTTCTGATTCTTCAAAGATTTCTGTAGCAATTCTGTTCTCTTCCTTTGGCAATTCAGTATTTGACTCTTCCTCATATTTCTCTTCCTCCACCAAAGAATTTATCTTAGGTTCCACCACTTTGCCACTTCTTGTAGTTATGGCATTGCAATGGTCCTTGGGATTATTCTCAGTATTACCAGAGAAAGTATCAGGAGCCCGCTCGTCCAACTTCTTAGACAAATTAGATATCTGCCTTTCTAAATCATGAATAGAAGCCTGAGTGTGAGTTGACAATTTATCAATGGCTGCATTAGTTGAAGCATTACTCGAACTAATAGAGGCATATAATGCGGCATTTGACTTCTCAAGCACTATCTCCCAATCTGGCTTCCCCCTTTGAGTTAGCACTTGTTGATTTGGAGGAGTAAACCTAGGAAGAGCTTGATTGTTGGATGAGGTACCATATTGTTGCTTCTGCTGCCCTTGAGTATCACTGTTACTCCATGAGAAATTTGGGTAATTCCTCCCCCCCGGATTATAAGTATTGGAGTTGGCGTTGTTCTGCTGCCTTGGATAGTCGTTCCTGGGTTTGTTGTCATAGAAATTATGGCAGGCATCAGCATATTCCTCTGAAAAATGGCCACTCAAAAAACTGAACTATCATACTCCCCATTGCAATACCCACAAATGATCGGACGATCACTGACTGCATTGACCGATTTCTTGGAGAGAGCGAGATTCTGAAGTAGAAGCTTGTTTTGAGCTACAACTGCTTCGTATGTATTAACATCCACTTCATACACACCAGATTTCTTGGGATGAACAATGCGATCATTCCCCCTATTCTGATAATCATTGTTGGCCATCCTCTCCAGCAATTCCCAAGCATTCTCTGCTGATTTAGCCATAACAGATCCACCAGCTGCTGCGTCGCAATGTTGTTTAATACTTGGAAGAAGCCCATTATAAAAGAAGCTTGCTTTCCTCCATAAGTCAAAGAATGAACTTGGGCATCTCCGCAAGAGTATGTTATATCGCTCCCAAGCCTCATTCAGTGACTCTCCTTCTTGTTGTCTGAAAGCATGAATAGCATTCTGCAAAGTTACAGCCTTCTGAGGAGAGAAAAATCGGGTCAAGAACTTGTGCGCCATCTCATCCCAGGTGGTGATACTTCCGGGATTCATGTAATCAAACCAATCTCGAGCTCTATCCCTAAGTGAGAAGGGAAAAGCTCTCAATCGGTAGGCGTCATCAGAAACACCTTGCTGCTTGGAAATAGCCAGAATCTCTAAGAATCTTGTGATATGCTTGTGAGGGTCTTCGTTGTCTCGCCCATCAAACTGATTTTGGAGAATCAAATTGATCACATTGGGCTTGATTTCAAAAGAGTTTGCCTCAATAGCTGGCCTCACAATAGTTGAACTACAATCCTCTACTCTTGGACGAGAGTAATCCGTAAGTGGCCTATATGGTGGTGGATTTTCCATTACTTCAATTTCTTCAAATTCAATTTCTTCAATCACAGGAGGGCCAATTGTTGCTATCCTGTTTCTTGCCATGGTTGATTTCCGAGTAGATCGACAATGTCTTTCGATTTCAGGGATATAGGCCAAGTCTTCAGGATCAACTTTACCTCGCATGCACAAACAAACCACCACAAAGAAACTCCAACCAAGGTTAGAAGTTCAAGGAAAGTATAAAAATGAAATTAAAAGCAAAGTTCAAAATAGTTATATCTTTTGATACTAATGATATTGGTTATGCCAATCCCTTGCATCGGCGCCAAAAACTTGATGGACAGAATTAGCAAGTGTACTAATTTGTCGCAAGTAATAGGAATTGAATAGTTCCGAGTATCGATCTCAGGGATTGGGTTGACCAATTACCAATTCTCAATCTCAATAACTATTTGAACGTCCAATATTTGAGTTGGAATTCAATGATTAAATAAATTGAATAATTAAAAATAAGAACTTCAATGATAAAATGCAAGGATAAAAGATGTGTCTACTCAAGTTGAGAAAGCTCTAGGGCTTCGATATCACCGATCTATGAATCTGAATTCTCATAGACAAGAATCCATCTTCATATACGAACTCCGGTTTGGCGCGAGTATGGTATCAATCCTAATTTCTAATCATATTCTAATATCAACCAAGAAGCCTAATGTAATTTCAATGTCTCTTGGTCAAGCTTTTATGAAATTTATTCCTTAAAACCTAATTCCATATGTCTATGTAAATTAGGAATTAAGAAACTCCTTAAGTTCTAGGTTCTCTATAGCAGTTGCATAAGATTAACATGATATGTCTATCTATATCAATCCTATGGTTTTTCCTTGATGCTCTAGACATGTATATCTCCCGTCGGTATCAATACGATTGGCTAATCATTCAATTATATTTGCAACTATAATCAAAAGCAATAAGATTGGGAAAAAAAACCTAAAAGAGATAAAAAGAAATCAGAAATTAGTCATACTATTACCAAACCATTGTAAGCGGTTACATCGTCACCCTCGAATAGGGAATTTAGTTCATGATGCTTGAAGATATTCCAACTTGATTTGATTGAAATTCAACATACACCATCATGTTCATAATCTCTAAATTTCTCTCTCAAAAATTGGGAAACGCAGCTTAAGAAGAATGAAATCAATGAATGAATGAATAATTCCGTTTTCATTAGGCGTAAAGCCTAAATGCAATTCTGGACGCATGATTCGCTAAGCGAATCCAAATTCGCTACGCGAATTTAAGAAATCAGGCCCAGCCCATGATCAGTCATGCTTCTCTCCCTTCACTTTTTCTTTGCTTCCAAAGCTTCACTTTTTTAACTATCATTGAGTACCTGAAAGCATAAATACCCAATTACAAATAATTGGCTCTAAAATATAGAAAAACACTAAAACAACCTAAAAAGACTCAAAACACAACTTAAATACGAACAAAGGCAAATCTGGACAAAAACCGAGAATTAACTCAATAATAATCATCCAATCAATTAATAAACCGTATTTAAAACTAGATAAACCAACAGATTATCAACTCACCACCTTACTATCCCTTTGAGATGAAAGTTCAAATCCTTTTTCCAGTTTTATAGCTTCGGAAATTTAATTAACCAATGCTAGCGACACCACTGGGTCTGCTCCACTACACCATATTGTCTTGATATTGCTCTACCATATATAGCGTGTGGATGTGCATTTCTTGTTTTTATACTATGTTAATTGATCGAGGGTTGAAATTTCAGGTTAACATATATGTTGGGTTATCCTTTGAACCAAAAAATAGTTGTGAATTTGTAATATATATATATTAGGTGTTGTCCATGTTACATCCGCATTTTTGCTGGTGCAACTTGCACCTCTTTATGTCAATCAATAACATGATTGTATTTTGACACATGTGCCTTATGATTTTAAGGGATGAATACTTGATTGGTTGGACTAAAATTTTGTATTCTTACTTCATAATACATGTATTTGCTATTTGGTCCCATATTCTTATCTACTAATTTTTTTTTGTTCTTTGAGTTTTTTTTTTACCTTCATGCATTTGTACTGTATCTTATTTTTCCCATAAGAACATGAACAGAATGAGCATAAAATAGATCAAAGAGAACAAACCCAAATCACATCTTAAAGCATCCAAATCTACGGTAAAAATCCAACACCAAGAAAACCCATAATCAAATCTGGGTAGAAGATGAAAAAGCAACCTACAAACAAAATGAAATAAACCCATAAACAAGATGGATAGGAAATCCCCAAATTGAAGCACCATAGACTTGATTATTTTTGTTTCGATCCGACCTATGCCTTTGTTAATCCCCAAATCGCGGCACATTTTGAGCTTATTATGTTCGTCGCTCGTCGGTTGTCCTGCTATGCGAAGGAGGGTCTTCGCGACGGTGTGGTGGTGATGTGCTCGTACGGCGGTGGACGGTGGTTTGAGTTTTTGCAGAGTTTGTTTGGATGGCGGAAGGGCGGTGTACGGGACTGACGTGGTTCTGTTGCAATGTGGGGTAGTGGCCGCGCGGCAAAAGTGGGCGGAGGAGATGGGCCATGTTTGGTAGTCGGACAACGGTTTCGTGCAAAGTGGTGGCTGGGTTCGCTGCCGCCACCGCTGAGGGCCATGCAGAGGGACGGTTGAGCTCGAGGGAAGCTTCCTCTTGTATTGGTTTGCTGTTGTTGTTTGCCTTAGCTCCTGCGCGTCCACCACCACTTCACTTCGACAGAGCTACGATGAGAGGGATGACCTTCAATCTTCGAAGGAGATGAGATCGAGGGAGGAAGAAGCTAGGAAATTTGTATTTGTGTGTAGTCACAAATATAAATAATAACATTGGAATGTAAAATTAATTTAATAAAATAAAATTATATTTTATTTATATTATACTATAATTGCAAATACAATATTTCCAATATCCTATTTGCAAATACACAAACTTTCTGACTTTGACTTTAACTTTGACTTCAAAAGAAAAAAACTAATGTCATGTGACAAATTGATTGGTGAGGCATGGTCTACAATAAGAAGTAAGTTGCACTTCTTTTTAGTGGTGAAGCAAGATAGAAGCCATATATATATATATATATATATATATATATATATATATATATATATAGGGACGGAGCCGGACTTGAATGATTGGAGGGCCCAAATACATATATATATATATATATATATATATATATATATATATATATATATCAAATTTTATACAAAATATTCATAATATTTGTTATAAAATGTTAATTACATTAATAATATATCAAAACACGGAATAAATCTCCTTCATGTCATGAAAATCATCGATAATTAAATTACACCGAACTTTTCAACAATTATTTTTTCAATATATACTAGCAAACAGTCAATCAAAAATTCATCTTCCGTTCTATTGCGACCTGTAATCTTGATCATATTCATAGATGAAAAAGATTTCTCTTTAAAGAAATGTAAGAATAAGAGTTACCACTTTATACACAATATATATATATATATATATATATATATATATATATATATATATATGTTCACCCGACTGCATGCACTACACGGGTTTTTCTGAGAGTGTCCTGCATGTACTTCGAGACTACTGCATAGCTTCTCAAGTTTGGATTAGGTTGGTTAGCTCCCATGCTATGTCAACTTTCTACAATCTGGAGCTTAAGGATTGGATTAGAGCAAATCTCACTCAATCATTTGGACCTGTGATGTATCATAGTGGACCAACATTTTTGGCCTATTACTATCTTTGGCATTGGCGGAGACAAGGAGACCTTTGATGAGGAGTTTGCTAGACCTATTGATCCATGGCAAAGTGTTTTAAACTATGAAGCCCGGATACGTAGTACGATACGGGTACGATAACACACGGATACGGGGATACGGCAATTTTTTTGAAACAGAGGATACGATACGGTAGGGATACGTTAACAAAAATTTATAGAAAATTAACTTATACAGATGCATAATACTTGTGAAGAAAAGGACATATATCATTACTCATTAATATATAACTATGATGATCACAAATTACAAAAAGATACTGGTGATCATAACAAAAAAATATAGTTTCTGCCCATATCATAATAGATTCTAATTCTATAGGATATCAACAAAAGCATGTAGAACTCAAAACAAGTCTGGCACTATACAATAGCCAACAATTCAAAAGCTATTCACTAAATTACTATCTAATGTTAACTGATTCGGTCTCTTCTCCCCCGTTACCATCATCCAGAAAAAGCATAGCTTCTAAGTCTAGTTCATCAAGAGACAACTCTGCTAACTCAAGAAGGCCAGCACCATCATCAAGTGGATCATGTACATCTCCACTGATATCCCACAACCTTGTCTCACCTTTTTTATACCCTTCACCTTTCCTAGACAAAAGACGAAGGTTTGAATACACATAAACTAAATCCTCAGCCTTTTTAGGATCCATTTTGTTCCTCTTCAAAGAATGAATAAAGGAGTATGCACTCCAATTCCTCTCACAACATGATGATGAACATGGCTGCACAAGAAGTTTTAAGGCAAGTTTTTGGAGTAGAGGGGTAGAAGATCCATGCATGACCCACCAAGTTTTTGGATCTAGTACCCATCTATCTTCAACTGAATCAAAAGAAGCAAAGTCACCAACACAAGAAGAGAAGTTAGAGAACTCTACAAAAGCCTTTTTTCTATCCTCAGCATGTGGAAAATATCTCTTTAGACACTTGTTCCTCTCCCTAGAAACTTCATCATCTTGGTGAGGAGGAACCCTATTTGAAGCTTCATTAAGCCACACTTCACTATAATACCTATAAATCAAAAAATAATTATTTAGTCATACTACGATTTTTGTTGTCAAGAGACAAGATATGCATTGGCATAAAAAAAATTACCTTGGATTCAATGAATGGGCCAAGCAATGAAGAGGAGTACAACTCTTGCCCCACCTAGAGCTGAGTATACCATGAACAACATTATAGAAATCAGATACATCATCAGCTTGCTTCTTCTCATGCCTATATATGGTTGCTCTCACATTTTCTATCATAGAATCCCACATTTCATATACCAAATGAAGAGTGGAAGCATCTGTGTCACACATCCTCAACATGCTATATATAGGATCCGTCAAAGAAAGAATGAAATCTATTTTATCCCACCATATATCATTCAAGATAAGTTCTTTTACATGTGCAGCTTTTCTAACATCATCTTCTCTATAACTATTCCATTGGTCACTAATAACCATATTTTGTAAACCACGTTTCAGAAGCTTCAACCTTTTGAGCATCACTATCATTGAGGCAAAACCAGTTTCAGCAACCGAAAGCAATTTAAGAGATGAAAACTCGTTAAAAATAGCTAATCTCATAGAGTGAGTCATAATGAAAGTCTTGATAAAAGATGCATCATCAATTACTTCGGTAATCCAACTACACTCATTGAAGACATCCTCATTACCATCGACGTCCTTAGCTACACATATATTTTTCAAGGCAAGATTCAAAGTGTGAACCACACAAGGGGTCCAAAAAACATGCTGGAATTCCAATTCAACCAACATTCCAGCTGCCTTACAAACCGGGGCATTATCAGTTATGATTTGGACCACATTTTCTGGTCCTACTTCGTTGATTACATCTTTTATCAAGCTGGCCATGTAGTGTTTGTCCTTATACTCCTTGGAACCATCAATAGCCTTCAAAAATATAGGCCCTCCTTCACATATAGCCATGAAATTTATCAAAGGTCTTCTTTGAGCATCTGTTCACCCATCAGACACTAATGTAACTCCTTTTGAGGTCCATAAAGATTTGATAGGTTTAAGCAACCTCTCAATGTGAGACCTCTCTTGCTGTAAAAGGCTAGTTCTTAATGCATTATAGCTAGGAGGAAGAAAACCACTAATATTGTGGTTAGCAGCAGATGTACAAGAACTAACGAAATGTGGATTTCTAGCAAGATGAAATGATAAGCCCGTAGAATAAAACATTCTTGCTATCTCTGCTCTTAGATCATTCCTATCCTCAACATTAAAAGCATTCTCGATACTGCCCATTTTTTTCTTTTTTGTGGCAAAGTTGGTGGGGTTGGAGTCATTCTATTGGTAGGCAATGGAACATTCTTAGGCTTGAACCTGTTTTCAGCTTCTTCACAAATTCTTTTCAAATCAGCCAAATATTCAGCAGTAACTTTGGCACAACTAGCAACTCAAGTGCCTGGAATTCTCAGTAAATGTGCTTTAACTCTAGAATATGAACTTTTGACATTTTTCTCACAAAAATTACAACTCCAAATCCTATTGTCACCCCCTCTCCTTTCTTTTCCTTTACAGATACAAATGCCCAAAGGGGAGCATGATCATCTTGAGGTTCAGAAGAAGCAAACCTACTGGTTACACCAAAATTACAACCAGCATTTGAACCCTCTCCCCTAACTATTATAGAGATAACAGACCAATAGCAAATAGGGGTAGAAGAAAGTAAACTTACAGCACCAAAACAAGCTTGCAACTGTAAGTGTACTTCACAAACCAGAACTGCCGGAGAACAGGGGACGGACCATCTTTTACGCTAGGGAAACTCGAACCAGAACCGGAGATGGTGGCCGGAGTTTCGCGTAAGGGACAACAGAACAGAGGACGCCGTCCAAAACAGTGGAGCCAAGCAGCGGACGGCGGAGAAGGAGCAGAAAGGGACGACGCTGAGAGGGGTCCATCGAACCAGAACCGGAACCGCCGCCGGAGATGGTGGACAGAGGGGATGGCTTCTCGCGTGATAGCTCGAGCAGAAACAGAGGGTCTCCTTCTGGTGTTGCGGTGGGAGAAGGGTGTTAAAACCTTTTAATATTCTTTTTGTTTTAAAATATGTTTTAATATTTTTAAAATAATATAAAATAGCTCAGCTTATATCAAGCCAACAGCAAGCCATATCCCAGCCGATTAAGCAGTATCCGAGCCGTACTAAGCCATACTAAGCCGTATCTGAGCCGTAAAAAAAAAAAAATAAAAAAAATTGGATACTTCTGGGACACGTATCGGGAAGTATCCGAGGAGTATCGGTGTCTGATACAGGTGTGACACCGATACCTTTCTATTTTTGGAGTATCCGGGCTTTATAGGTTTAAACCAAGCAGAGCAAATCAATGCTGCAGGTGTTGGGTTGGGGGGGTGTGGGGGTCTGTTAAGGGATGATAGTGGCACTTGGATTACGGGGTTCATTGTGCATATTGGTACGTGCTATGCTTTCACGACGGAGCTTTGGGGGAATTCTTAATGGCACGGAGGCGGCTTGGAGTAAGGCCCTGTTTACGAGTTAGGAGGGAAAGGAAAGAGAGGCGATCAAAGGGGAAGGAAGGGGGAGGGAGAGAAAGAGAAGGAGAGCATTATACTTCTCCTTGTTTGAGAGTGCATATTGTATGAGGGGAAGAAAATGGAAGGCATAAAACATCTTTTTACAATTTTATCCTTACTTAAAAAAATTAATATAATTAATATTCTATAAATAATATTGATGCCTCAAAATAAAAGGGGTAAATTTTAAAAATGTTTGAGGATAAGTTAGTAATTTCAATTATTTTTCCTTCAAAATACCCCAAATTGGGGGAACTTAAAAAAGTGGACATAGGAAGAGTTTGGAGGGTTTATTAAGATCCCCAAAACCTTCCTCTCCAATTTTCTAAACTCACAAATAAGGGTGACCTTCAAATAAACCTTCCCTTTCCTTTCCTTTCCCTCCAAAAATCAACTTACAAACAAAGCAAAAGGTTTGCGAAGGGTGATTGTAGAGTCAGATCCATTACGATTATTAAGTTGCTGCATAAAGGCTCTTCGTGTGGTAGGCGCAACAATTTTTTTGATACAATTTTGCAATGGCAGCAGAAGGTTTGGGAGGTTAAGTTCTCTCATACTCTTCGAGAAGGTAATGTTTGTGCAAACTGGTTGGCCAACTGGAGGTTGACTCAAGAGTTGAAATTTCATAGTGTAAACTGCTGGCTAGACTTCTCTTTCTTGATTCGATTGGGGCTTCTATATCTTATTTTTTTTTTAAGTTTGTTTGTTTCTAGGTGTTTGAGCATAAAAAAAAATTAAAATTGCATATTCACATACTAATAATAAATAAAATCATATGGTAAAAAACTAAATTTAATCCAAGAAAGAATGAATTCTTCTGTTTTAATTTAAAAAAAGAAGAAGTATAATTTGTTAGTCTTTATTTTTCCAATAAAATATTCACTAAAAATTATTGTGAGCGTTTGGCGGCCACTACGAATGAAGAATGATCTAGATTGCAACATAAAAGTAGAATATAGTACCTCCTTTCAATTTGCTTGTCAATAAGAGTCAATGCAAACGTAAGGACAAAGGTTCTATAACGTCACACATGATTCGATGGATCCCACCCGATCAAGACTTCAATTCAGGACATATTTGGCTTATCATCAAGTTACACTAGAGATGATTTTTGTGGTCTTCATGCCAATTCTTTACTCAATTTTGAGGCGGAAGTAATAGTTGAGGCAAGTTTTTTTAAAGTAGTGATTTTATAATTGAAACTCCTGACATTAAAAGTGATTTTGATTACTGTATTTAGTTATAAATTTTACTACAATAATACTATAATGATTTTTTTCAATGCTCAATTATATATTGAATGCCCCTTTATGAGAACAAATCGATCTAAAATAAGAGTATTATTATTTTTAATCTAAATCTTGGTTGCATTAAAATTTGGCCGAATTTATATTTGATTTAACTTTTGTTATAGTGAAAAAGATTTTAAAAGCAAGAATAGTAACTTTTACATGCTAAAAGAAGGAAATTGTAGAACACATTGCATTTGTACAATAATATGATGGTTTTTAAATTGAGTTATAAAATAAATGTGTGTAACTTCGATTCTCAGAGAGTATGAAATAATTTCTCCATCTATGTTCTTGACTAATCCAGCATTGTCATGAAGTATATGAAAGAATTATAGGGAACAAAAAGAGAGGGGGGAGAACAGAAGGTGGTGGAAAAGTTGATCATTACTAGAACATTTATTAACAACTACATATTAAAGGGCCAGGTAGAGTAGTGGAATGTCATAATTTTCAAGCACATTGTTGAGCAGAAATTCTAGGATGTTAAGAAACTGCATATACATCTTTGGTCAAAGGTAGCAGCAGCAGCAGCTATATGTGCCATCTCTGACACGCACAACCTTTTCCATTTGCTCTTTTCGTCGTTTGAAATTGCTCTGTTGCTCAGACAGCATTTTTTTTTTTTTTTTTTTATGAAATTCAGACAGCATATTTTCATTAAGCTTAAGGTTAATGGTGTTTAAAATGATCATTTTATGCTTAGGAATTAATATTTAAAAAAAAGACAAAATATAATATAATAATTAAAATGAAAGTAATACTAGGAGAATAAACTATGTAATATAATCGATCAAAAAAAAAGTTCATTATATAATCGATCAAAAAAAAAGTTCATAATATAAATTATCTGTAATATATAATATTTAAAAAGTAAAATATGAAAATGTGACCTTGTCCCTTTTCCATTTTCTTCCTTGATAAGTAAAGTAGGTTAAAAGGTAGTTTCACACTTCTGGTTTAATTATTAATTAGTTTAGGCTGCAATAACATCAAATATGAAACATCAATGTAAAACTAAAAAGCTAGTTAATTTGTCTTATTATACATTCTCCATTCTCTTTATTTAATCAGTGGCCTGTCCTATTGGCATTCAACTTGTGTTGTCTTCTTGCACTAGCTGGAGTAGATCCATTCATTTTTAATCCATCATATACATGTCTTTCTTTACTTCGTCTTTAATTTTGTTGTTATCACAATATAACTTTTAATGCGCATTGTTTCCATTCGTTTTTGGTTCTTTTTGGTTTCAATCTCTGGTAAATTTCATGACAAACTTTGCAGTCTCACAACATGTTGATATTTATGTGCAAGAGTAACGCTAGTATTATTATCGTGTAAAATTTGGTGTTTAGCTGTTTGATCGGCTAATCCGTACAATTGATTCACATTTGTGTTTAGGCAATTACATTGAGAAAAAGATTCTATTTCTCAGTATGGATTCCTAAACTACTCCAGAGAGGGTCTAGTGTAGAAGGCGGAACTAGAAAACTAAAATTGTATGAAAGCGATATAAGAAAAAAAGATGATGAGAAAGCGATAAAATAGAAATAAATGTAAAATCTTGTGATTGATTGAGTGTCACTCCATATGAACAATACAACAATTATTTATTGGTCCAAGACTACCCCAGCCACTTTGTCACAATTGATAATGGCCAACAACACTAACTACCCACTAACTATATGGTTGTATTTATGAAATATAACTACCCACTAATTCAACTTTCACTAACTCCGTGGTTATTGTCATGAATAACTACCCATTAATTCAATTTCTACTAACTCCATGTTCCTATCATAAGAATTATTTTTTGGTGATAACAGCTAGTAGCACATTATTTATCACACTCCTTTCAACACACTCTTTATTAGATGATTTCATGTGGGACTTGGTGAATAGAAAGTGATCCAACATAATGTAGTGGTCCCCACATAAAATTCACTCAATATTCCCTCAGTCTAATTATATGTCACATTTACAATAAAAATTTGGCCTAAAATATATGTCATCTTCTATTTTCAATGTAATATTAAATGTTTTCTATCAATTGTACCCTTAAATACTTCACTTTATATTTATGATAATAGTTAATACACCAATGACTAATAAGGTTAATTTAGTAAAATTATCACTTTTTTTTTTATTTATTGTTTTTTCCTAAACTGTGTGATTTAGTCAAATATAACATATATATTGAAACGAAAGAAGTATAATAGAATATGTATTAAAAAAAGTGCCTTAAAAAGAATATAGTGCTAACATTTCTTAGTATCTACGGTATACCCTTACATTAATGAAAACAGAGAGGCAAACGACAGCAACAAACATAGAGTTGTTTCAAACGTGAAGACTAACATGAAGCATATTGAGTAAAAAGAGTAAAAACCTCAATATTAGAGGGTGTTTAAATTTTTTTTTTTATTTACATTATTGTTAGTTAATTAACTCACACAATTGATTCCCCTTTTTATTAGTTGAGCACCTTTCATCTTCACTCTCTTTCCAAACCTCATTTGATAATATCCCTTAAACACAGGAAATACTGGATAATGCCTCCTTACCGTTTACAACATGATCCAAATTCTGTCCTGAGTAGAATCCAAATTAACAAAATAAATCTCCATCAAAGCCCATTGACCATACGAGGCCCAATTGCCATCAACTGAATCCTTATCGGCTAATTTCAACTTAGCAGAATAATTCCCACCATCTAATTATCTCAGTTTTTTTTTTTAATACGGAAAGACATTCATTCATTCAAATTGATAAAATATATCGATGATAATACAGATCTAAAATTACTAAAAACCGAAAGGATAAAACTGCAAACAACCTCAATTATTCCATACAATTACTTGGTGAAATTATAATACTTATTATAATTATAATAATTAAAAATATTTATCTTGAAAATAAAAAGAACTAAATGGAAAAATATGTAAACAAATTTGAAAATGCATTTAAAAAAAAAGGACATATGATGCATTAAGAAGGAAAGAGAACTTGGAAAATGACTGAGATATTGAGGACTCTAATTTAATATACATAAAAGATTATAAAATATGAGTTTTTTGATTGATTGATAATTTAAAATTTTTTTACATTTTTGGTATATACTAATTAAATCTATAAAATATTGTCAAATTAGGTTTTAAAAATAATTATTTCTATATTAATATTTTTTTTATTAGGACCCATCGTAATTAGGATCTTTGGCTCTCCAACGGGTTCACCGGGATGTCCCCACATCTTCATCTTTTTGGATCAGCTATGAGACTAATCCCCGATTCTGCAGTAACGAACATCCGGGTTTTACCCATGGGATTAGGTTGCCTTCCAACTGAGAGATTCCAGAAATCGAATTTATGTTTTTTTTCTTAGGAAGAGTCATATTACCAATTCTGTCAGCACTACACCACATTAGTAGAGTGTATTAATATATCTTAATCTTAATAAATTAAAAGTTGTATAAAAAATCCGTGTAAATTCTTTCTTTCTTTAAAAAAAAAGAGTAAAGACCCAAATTGGTCCTCGATAAAAAATTACGATGACATTTTGATCCATGAGAAATAAAAAATACCAATTTGGTTCTCAAGAATGTAAAATGCGGGTCAAAATAGTTTCTGATAGAGACTAAAATGTTCTTAAAAATTATCTTAAAAAGGATTAATATGACTCTTATTTTATATTCTTAATGATCAAATTGATATTTTTCATTTGTGAAAGAAGGAAAATTTCATCATATGTTTTTTTTGAAGGATGAATTTGAACTTTTAGTCTTAAAAAGAAATCCGTGCAAGTACGCGACAGCCGCAACTAGTTGTTTAATGCAAAATGGATGAAGATCTAATGCCAGCTTCATATACGTGCGTGAGCGTCTCACTTGTTAAACTACATCGCCTTCGCCTCAGCCCTCAATATGTTTTGCGAGCCCCAACAAATCCATTGATGTGTATATATTTAAACATTTTGCTATTACCCTATAATCATTGAGTAATGTTTTCTAAGATTAATCAACCAACCACTTCAGCTAGCTGATTGGGTCACTTATTGTTGTTGTGCAGAGTAATCTCGACTCCACATGCTGATTTCTCGTTTTGAAAATGTTGTTGGCAATGTCAAACACCACTACACATCCTTAGCTCTTCTCTCCCTACTGCAACAATGTTCATCAACCAAAACCTTCCAACAGGTTCATACCCAAATGGTTGTAAACTCTGTCCACAAACACAATCACTTACTCTCCAAAACCATTCACCTCAAAGACTTCACCTACGCTTCACTTCTCTTTTCCCACGTCATCCTCCCTAACAACCCAAACGACTACGCTTTCAACATCATGATCCGTGCCCTCACCACCACGTGGCACCACTACCCTCTTACCCTTCACCTTTATTACCAAATGAAGTGCCTTGCCATCATGCCTAACAACTTCACTTACCCTTTCTTGTTCCTTGCCTGTGCCAACCTTGTGGAAATTCAACACGGCCGTTTGGGACATTCTAGTGTCATGAAACTTGGGTTAGACTTTGATTCTCATATTTGTCACTCTTTGATCACCATGTATGCCAGGTGTGGTGAGTTGGGTTGTGCAAGGAAGGTGTTTGATGAAATTTCTGTGAAGGACTTGGTGTCGTGGAACTCGTTGATATCCGGGTACTCGAAGATGGGTTGTGCTAGGGAGGCTGTGGAGATGTTTGGGGAGTTAAGGGGTGCTGGGTTTGAGCCTGATGAAATGAGTCTGGTTAGTGTTCTTGGGGCGTGTGGTGAACTGGGGAATTTGGATTTGGGGAGGTGGGTGGAGGGGTTTGTTGTGGAACACAACATGACATTCAACTCATATATAGGTTCTGCTTTGATTAGTATGTATGCAAAATGTGGTGATTTGGTATCGGCTAGAAGGATTTTTGACAGCATGGCGAAAAGAGATGTTATCACATGGAATGCTGTTATATCAGGGTAAATATATATTGTTAAAATTCTTTCTTTCTAGAGATTAATAAGTTAATTGGTTCTATTATCTTATAGCTCTTGATAAAAATAATAATAATAGTAACATTCATCGGCATCATGATATATTGTATTTTATAGCCTACGATGACAGCTGCATGACTTGAGTTCAAATCTAGGATAGGTAATCTGCAATTTCACTGTAATCCCCACTGAGGTTGATAGTTTACTCTGGCCTTTCAACGAGTAGAGCCTCCATTTACCCTAAACTTTTTAACCACTAAAAAATATATTTTGTATTTTATATGGATATGCATATTGGATTTGGATAGTAGATTTAAGAATGCCTTGTTCATGTACCAATCACTCTTTCAATTATGAGTCTTATCTTAAATTGGTTTTCCTACCATCTCAATTTTCTTTTGGTTTATTCTGTGACTTGTACATGGCAGATATGCTCAAAATGGAATGGCAGATGAAGCAATATCTTTATTCCATGGCATGAAGGAGGAGTGTGTTAATCCAAATAAAATTACCTTGACTGCAGTGCTGTCTGCGTGTGCCTCCACTGGGGCTTTGGATTTGGGGAAACAGATTGATGAATATGCATCACAAAGAGGATTTCAATATGATATTTTTGTGGCTACTGCACTGATCGATATGTATGCTAAGTGTGGGAGTTTGGACAGTGCACACAGAGTTTTCAATGACATGCCCCGAAAAAATGAAGTGTCTTGGAATGCAATGATCTCTGCGCTTGCTTCTCATGGCAAAGCCAAGGAAGCCCTATCACTATTTCAGCGCATGTCGGATGAGGGTGGAGGTGCCCGTCCTAACGATATAACATTTGTAGGGTTGCTTTCTGCTTGTGTGCATGCAGGCCTGGTTGCTGAGGGCTATAGATTGTTTGATATGATGAGCACATTGTTTGGATTGGTACCCAAAATTGAGCACTACTCTTGTATGGTTGATCTTTTGGCACGTGCTGGTCATCTATATGAAGCTTGGGATCTCATTGAGAAAATGCCTGAAAAACCAGATAAGGTTACATTGGGTGCTTTACATGGTGCCTGTCGTAGGCAAAAAAATGTAGAAATAGGTGAACGGGTTATGCAGCTGCTCCTGGAGATAGATCCTTCAAATTCTGGGAACTATATCATCTCATCAAAAATATATGCAAATTTGAATATGTGGGATGACTCAGCAAGGATGAGAGCCTTGATGAGACAGAAGGGTATCACTAAAACTCCTGGTTGTAGCTGGATTGAAATTGAGAATCACTTGCATGAATTTCGTGCTGGTGATGGCTTACGCCTTGGTTCTATAGATATATATGACATAATTGATTTTCTCCATGAGGAGCTAAAAAGGGAAGGGTATGTCCCAAAAATTGTTGAATAGCTGAATGAGGGGCTGAAGAGTTGTTTTTTGGTAGTTACAGAAGTGGGGAAATTTCAACTACAAACAAGACACTCATCTGTCTCAGCTCAACTATTCATCTTTGTTGGATTGGTTTCGTCAGGTTGGTGTGATTTGATGGAACATATCAACATTAAAAGTGGGCACCATATTTGTTTTTGTGCTGATGTTTGTATTCTTTTATGCTTAAAGCTTGGATTTAAATTATTTAAGGACGACAAACTTCTGGCGTTCACATCAGCTCCAATGTCAGATGAAAACGAAAAGGAAATGATTACGAATTATGCGCCGCTTCCTTTTGGTGTATCCATGGGCATCTCTCCCCCCCTTTTGACACTTTCTTGAACCTTTGGCAAATCCATCTATTAGAGGGCTTTGAACATTGTTGATTTTGGGGGAAAATCTAGCAACGGATTTGCTTCTTCAGGAGAAGAAGAGTTTGTATTGAGAAGGCAAACAGTTATGGCCAATGGGATCTGGCAATTGATCTTGCTTTTTGGGATGTAGTTGTTTAATATATCAGATCAGCAAGACATTGAAGAGTGCTTGAAAATTTTGACTCTTATATGTGAGTTTTAGTTAGGTCAATATAGTATTGCAACAAGAATTATTTTACGGATCAGATGGAATAAATATTTTTCCTTGGCCATCAATGCAGATTCAATAGAGAATGTTGAGAAAAAGTTGATATTGAAGTTTCAGACGACAGGAGTGTAAGCAAATAATTTGTGCCCTCCATTTGCTTTTTTATCCATATTTCTTTTCCACTCTCATTTCATAGTTCAATAATGTGATGAATTTATTAAAATCATGAGACTTATGAGTTAAGGATATAATTCATTGTTGACTTTCATTCCTTCTTTATGAGATTATTGAGCTTTCATATAAGTGGCATGAAAAATGCATTCTATAATGTATGCTTGGTTGCTAATGCTTTAGCTCTGGTCTGGAAGAGTAATTCTGGCCCGTACTTAGTAACATTTACATACCTTTCTCCTGCATTGATGAAATTTGGCCAAATTGTTGTCCTATCTTCCCATTTCCTTGCTTCTTGATATTTTCTTGGGGATCTTGAAGCATGTTTCTCTGTGCTTGATGCTTTGTGTAATTTACAAGACCCCTTTCCCGTTTGAACTTTTCTTTGCAGTGTTAAATTCTCAGTTCTGCCAAAGATGGCACTGATCTTGTGCTATGTAGGTAACACTAACCCGGCCATAAGGGTCAAACGTGCATCCAACTTGGATAAGTTACAAATTGTAGCTTCTCAATTATCACGTCCAAAACGTGATTTAAGGAATTCTACTGGGATTCCAAACACCCACTCGGTCAATTCCATCATCGTTGATGATGATGCCCTCTGACCATTGTCCCCATGAGGAGGTATCCATTGACCACCATGGTTGGCGGCGTCCTACCGAGGACGCCCTTTGAACACTATTCCTGGTGGCATCCATTGAGCACGATCGCCAGCATTGCCACCCAACCATCATCCCTCGTGACATTAATTTACCAACCATAGTTGCATGCGACGTCCTTCATTTCAATTCAAAATTAATGTAATTCTATATTTTATTATTTATTTGATTAAAACAAATTAGTCAATTAGAAAAATCAAGAATTGAAATTAAATTTTAAATTTTAAACAATAATAACAATTTTGTCATCCAAAAAGACCTCAGGCATGTCCTTTCAAGTTATCTCAATACCATTTTCCCACTTAATTAGATGCTGAGATTTTTCTAGGAATGCTATTCGTTCTTAAAGTGCGCAACGAACGCATTCAAAAATCTCGGCTCCTCTACATTTCTTATTATTCATACTTTTATGTATTTTTAAATTGTTGTTTAGAACAGTAACGTACTGTAGTTTGTTTAGCGTTGTCATTAATAGGTTTGTACTTTTTTTAAACAAAAAAGAAGACAATTATACAGCACTCAGTAGAAAAATTATTGCATTTTTTTTTTAATTTTCTGGATGCTTGCGGCACTTGCTATTTAGTTTTGAAATGTAAGTAATACTCAAATGTACGATCACGTTAATGAATTTTAAGCAGAGTTCGACTTAATCTTTGAACAAGGCATGCCATACCACCCATATCTCGCTGAGGTAATTCCTCGAATCCATAGAGTGTATCACAAATTTGACTTGATTATATCTTGTTCTGCCTATGTATGGTTCGTTCATCTCCTTGAATTGAAATTCTCTCTTTAGCATTCATGAATGAGTTGGTAAAAGTTGGAAGGTTTTGCTTCTATGTTCTGGGATTCGTTACATTTACAAGATTTATTGTAATTTTTATCTCCAATGTTAAATTGTATATATGATCCATTACTGTGAACTACAAAAATGTGGAAAAATGTCATATATCACAGTAACGTCCATATTCACAATAATGATCCTATGATTGAGGTTGTGGACTGAATTAAAAACAATGCTTAATGCTAGGCAGTTAGAATTTTTGCTAAAATGAATTAATATTGCTACTTACTCATAGATGAATGGTCTCTAGCTATCACTTATACTCAAGCAATAAACCACCCTAATTCTTGATAAATTCTGATTAAATTTTGTCAAAGTCTGATTATGTTGTTATTTGTTAATAAGCATAAATATTCAGTAACAGTTCTATCAATTACACGGAACCATCAAAATTGTTGCAACCACTTTCTAAGAATCTGGTATGCATATATGCACTATCACCGTTTCTCATCATCTCCTTGTCTGAGTCAAATATCGGATCTATATGTAAATTGGAGCATTTCTTCCCACTACCCCCCTCTCTATCTTTGACACAAATCAAGATTCTATTCTATTTTATTTATAAAAGTGAATAAATTTGCTGTGCCATCTTTATTCTATAGTGAGCTATATAAAAAATAAGTTGTATATAGCTACCGCCCATAATTAGAAGATTTTAGAGAAGTTGGATGGCTGTGAGGGGCTTCATGTGTCATGTTTCTCTTGGTTGCATGGAAATCTTTACTTTTCGGGAAAGTTGGCTAGCCAGATAGAAAGAGTAAATACTTAATTTGATCACTGAAATTTTAGGGTTGTATCAATTTAGTCCTCAACATTATCAATATTTCAAAATGGTCTCTGTAATTATATAAAGTTAATCAGATTCGTCCCTCCGTTGATATTTGCATAGACTGTAATGACATTAAGTTGGTAATGTAGGTATGCATTTGAAACTAAGTGAATAATGTCAGGGATGCATTTGCTACATTTTGAAATTCCAAGGATCATTTTGGAATATTGATAATGTGAGGGACTAAGTTGATACGATCTTACAATTTCAGGGACCAAATTGGATATTCACACTAGATAGAAAACATAAGAGATATATATATATATATATATATATATATATATATATATATATATATATGCACCAATCAACACTCAACAAGAATGTGATCATTATCACCTCCTATTCCATGCCTTAACCTTTTCCCTCTATATAAGCTCACAATAAGTCCTCATTTTGAATCACATAAATTTTAGAAACGAGATATCACCAGTTGCCCTTCATACTGAAAATATGTGCATGCATATTGCATGTCTTGACAACCATTTCCCATTGTTGATCGGTTTTAGAGTGCTTACACGAAGTAGTAGAGAGTGGATATTGCAGCCAAGAATGACTTGCCGGAATGCATATATTTGGCTACCAATATATAAGGTTGTTTGTAATCCCGGCAAGTTGTTTTTGGCTACATTAGGCTCTCTTCTTCTCCTGTAAGACTCCATAAACCCATATTTTTGTACATGTTGAACGGCTTATATATCGCAAGAAAGGTACGACTAATTTTATTGTAATGAGGCAGTAAATTACTGGTTTGGGGATTTGAATTTTTTTTCTTTGCTTGTCATTGCGGTGATTTTTTCTGTTTTGATATAATGGGTTAGAATACCCTATATACTTTCCTTAATTAATTTGTTTGCTTATTGAAAAAAAAGATTGAGTGGTAATGCGCCACTATATCGGTGACCACGAAATAATAGTCATGAGGAGAGGATAATTGATCATGATGATATTCTTCCAAGCATGAATGAGACTTTTGATCCCGATGATGAGAAAAATAAAAGTAACTTGTTTGTGCGGCTACATCTCAAAAGGAATGATACATGATTAAGCGCATATTAAGGGATGAAGATTACTGTCTCATTTTGGTATATCATATTCTATCCCCATCAATAATATTTTACCACACATTCAATCTTTTTTAAATTATAAGAAATTTTAACTTATGTGGTAAGATATTATTGGTAGGGACTGGGTGTGATATACCAAAATGGGATAGCAGATCTTTATCCCATATAAAGAGCTTGTTTAAGAGAATGTGGATCACCTGTCCCATTTTGGTGTACCACACTATGTCCCAACCAGTAATATCTTGTCATGTAAGTTAAAATTTTATTTAATATTGAAAAAGTAGAATACATGGTAATATATTATTGGTTGAGACATGATGTGGTACACCAAAATGAGACAAGAGATCCTCATCCTATTTAAGAATGCTGAAAAGCAAACCAAAAAACGTTGTTTTGAGCTAATTTGACATATTTGACAAATCTGATTAAATTATGGAAAATAGTTTTTATGAGGGGACAATTTTTAGATGCGTTAAAAGTTTCAAGATTATTTGAAAAAACTTTTGGATTATTTTGAAATCAATTATATTTTTATCAAGTTACCCTTACAGAACTAACTACGAAACAAATGTTATTAATTTACACAAATAACTTTATATACCTTTTTGTAATTTACTATACAAAAACGATTTTTTTATTACACAACTTAAAAGAAAGAAATTATCTTAAAATTATTTTTAATTTAACAAACATATCCAAAGATAAAATCGATTCTATTATAATTTATTAAAAATAATTGATTATACATATAATCGACTATTGAAATAATTTATTTTTTCGGGGGGACTAAACTATGTTCTTTAATTTTGTTTTATTTTGGTTCTTCAACTTTTCAAAATATAAATTCCCTAAATTTCGAACAGCTTGTAAAGTGATCCAAACTCGTGATAGACATTAATTTTTGGATGGAAAGTGTCACATGGCTTGTCATATGGTTTTGGACTACTTTGCATATTTTAAATAGTTTAAAGACATTATCCCACATATTTAAAAGTTGAAGGTTAAATGCACTTGAGGCAAAGTTGAAAAGTGTATTTTGACTTGTCTGGCATTATTTTGCACCACTTTACTCTTTTTTAAAAGTTTTATGACTTTATGACGTATTTCAAGGGATTGAGATTGCCTGCAGTCAGACTTCTCTATCTCTTTTTATCTCCAATTTTTTTTATTTTTTTCAAGTAAAATAAATCAAAGGCCATGATCATGAACATAAAAAATCTAATGATGTGTATTAGAATGATTGCAGTGACTGCACAAAACAGTGACTGCAGCCAATCCTAATCCTATTTTAAGAGTTGAAAGATCGAAATTAATACACATGACACAATTAAAAGATGTAATTTTGACTTTTCCCTGCACTTTATGAGAGTTTGAGATGGATTCCACCCATCTCTAACAAGCTATATTCGCCTCCGCTTTCCCATCCCCCTATTTCTTTCTTTTTTTACGTACCAACTTGATAAATATTGGCACAAATATATTATGGTTCCATGGACATACGGCTGATGATATGATAAGCCAGGCAAGGTGGCAAGGGATTGTGGCTATCCAATGGGCCATGTCTAGAAACTTCAGTAGACTGAGCCATGCATAAAAGGACTAGTCATGTTTTGTAAAGTTTATATTCCAAGGCTCTGAGAAAATAAGCGAGTGAGTTCCAAACATCGATTGACAGACTACTTTATTGTAGAGAATAATATCATCATTGACTTCGCAAATTATAAATCGATAACATACATTGCTTATTAATCCAATCTCGGCTCTTTGAACATGTGCATGCATGGTGGATGATCAAGGCCAACAACAAATTGACATGCACCCACTGGAGTCATTATCTTCAAGGTCCTAATTTATATATATATTCCTTAATTATTCTTAATTACGGCCGTGTACTTAATTTGACCTATTTCTAAATTCCAAACTGTATATGTACAAGTAGCCATCATACCATGGAATCTTATAGCTGTTCGTTTCCTTTCATTCTTTTATCATATAGCACTCATTCTATTTTCATATCATCTATGGCTCTTTACAAAATTATTTTTTTACATATATATATATATTAAGCAAAGAAGATTAATGTTTACAGTAAGCAAATCAATATTCAAAATAAGAAAATAAAGCATTAATTTAAGCTATAACAAGATTCCAAACAATAAATAGAATTAATACACCAATCGATCCCATAAAGATAAAAAACACCCCCTAACCGAGTTATTACACCAACTCTGCTCTAATCCAAACTAAGTCAAATACTTTATCAAACTCAACCTTGCTTCCTTTGAAGATAAACTCATTCCGATGTAGCCATAAAGATCAACTAATCGAAAACCAAAACAACCGCCAACACCTTTTAGGACTAAGTCAATTCTGTAGCCCCGAACGTTGTAAAAAATGTGCCTTCAAATCAATTGGAAGCACCACATCCAATCCTATCCAATTATAAATGTGCATCCACATATAATATGAGAACTTAGCTAAAACTAAAAGATTTTTTTATAAAAATATTCCTAACGGATTAACCACGAATAAATTACATAGTGTTTGGTATTGGGAGGAAATGAAGGGGAGGATTTTTATAAATTTTTCATGTTTGATTCAATTTGGAGGAGATGAGAGGGGAATGGAGAGGAGCAAAATCCCTTCTCACTCAATTTTTGCTCCCCTCTAACATTGGAGGGCGGATTTGCAGGGGAGGGGTTTAAATTTTTTTGAATACATTGACTAAAATATCCTTACTTATGTATTTTGAAATAAAAAATTACGAGGGTATAAATGTAAATTAATTTTTAAATCTTCCCTCTCCCCTTGTGAAAGAAACATGAATAATGTTATTTTCCTTCTCCTCCATTAAAATCCATCATCTCCACTCCTCTTAACCAAATAAAATATCTAATTAAAGTCTCTCACTCTCTGATTCTCTCCATTAAAATCCCTCATCTCTCCTCCTTTGAATCAAAAATCATCAGTAAAAATGTTTGACTCTTATCCTAACCCTCTTAATTAAAGTCATCTATACAATGATTTGTAATTGGTTAATAATGTAAAAACTAGATTTTTTACTCGTGCGATGCACAGAAGAATTATATGCAACTGCACCAATGAATTTTATTTTGAAAAATTTAAAGTTAACATTTTAAAATTAGTAACTTTTTAAATATAAAAAATTAAATTTTATTTATCTTGCTCGATCCACTATACTGAAATTTGTTTTAAAAATTTCAAAATTAATAAATCTTAAATATTGAAAACTACAATATATTAACCTAGTTTGATCCATTCTACCAATGAATTTTATTTTGAAAATTCTAAAATTAATATTTCAAAATTAATAACTCTTCAAATATTAAAAGCTACATCATATTAATCTCGCTTGACCCACTCCACCAATGAATTTTATTTTAAAAATTAAAAAATTATATTTAAAATTAATAAATCTTGAAATATTAAAAACTACTTTGTATTCATCATTCTTGGAGATATGCGATGCACAAATAGATAATCTATGAAGAGAAATATTTAACTCAATTTTGAACATTAAATATTCATACTTAAATTTAAAAATAATGAATTAAAAGACCATCAAAGAAAACCATGCACATGTGATGATTTTTTGCAACCCAAATTAACTAAGCAAATTCTTAATAAGTACACCGATTAATCTCGCTTGACCCACTGCACCAATGATTTTTATTTTGAAAATTTCAAAATTAACATTTCAAAATTAATAACTCTTTAAATATCAAAAATTACATTTTATTTATCTCGCTCGGCCCACTCCACTGAATTTTATTTCAAAAATTTCAAAATTAATATTTGAGGTTAATAAATCTTAAAATATTGAAAATTAAAATATATTAATCTCGTTTGATCCATTCTACCAATGATTTTTATTTTGAAAATTCTGAAATTAATATTTCAAAATTATTAACTCTTAAAATATTAAAAGTTACATCATATTAATCTTGCTTGACCTACTCCACTAATGAATTTTATTTTAAAAATTAAATAATTATATTTAAAATTAATAAATCTTGAAATATTAAAAACTACATTATATTAATCTCGTTTGACCAATCCCACCAATGAATTTTATTTATAAAATTTTGAAATGTATATTTTGAAATTAATAACTCTTGAAATATGGAAAACATTAATCTCGTTTGACCTATTCCACCAACAAATTTTATTTTGAAAATTTCAAAATTAAGATTTTGAGATTAATAACTCTTAAAAGTGTACTTAAATATATTAATAAATTTTACATTTATTTTTACTATCTCTTTATACTTGAATTTTAAATATACATGTGTTTTATGCTTGCATAGGTTTCTTATGGAATATAAAATACTAAATTAAAATATTTAAATAAATTCATTTATATATTAAAAAATATTTTGATTGTAATAAAAATAAAATATAGTTTTAGCCATGAGTAGAAGATAGAAAAATAAACTCTAGATGGACAAAATTTCACAGAAGATGCTTAATTGAATTTTATACTTTCATTTGATTGTCTACATTTTTATAGTTCTTCTATTAGGTTGGACACAGAGTGAACTTTCATCAGGAATATAGGAGAAATAACTCAAAGATTTAAGTAAATAACATTGGAAAATCATTCATCATCTTGAAATTATTTATATTAAAAAATATTTTGATTGTAATAAAAATAAAATATAGTTTTAGCCATAAGTAGAAGATAGAAAAATAAACTCTAGATGAACAAACTTTCGCAGAAAATGCTTACTTGAATTTTATACTTTCATTTGATTGTCTACATTTTTATAGTTCCTCTATTAGGTTGGATAAAGAGTGAACTTTCATCAGGAATATAGGAGAAATAACTCAAAGATTTAAGTAAATAACATTGGGAAATCATTCATCATCTTGAAATTATTTATTTGCTTTGGAAATATATATAAATCTATAAATATTCTAATTACATAGATTTAGTAGCTCAAACATGGATTTTAACACATATCTATAAAGTTCCGGTCAAGAAAAAAAAACATATAAGATAGATATGATATATCTATAAGTAGTCTTATTTCCCCCATGTTTTATGATTGTTTATCCCAAAAAAATTATAAATATAAAAATTATTTTTATTTGCCCTAAAATGTAACCTTGGAAATGGATGCCACATTTTATTGGTATGAGCTAAAGTTATGATAACAACTTTTATTGATAATAATTTAGGACTCTTTGTTTATCACAATTCATGTATGACAATTAATTTTTAGTTGCTTTAAATAAATTAATTACATTGGAAATGATTGATAATCTCCAGCATCAATGTAAGTGGGAGAAGAAATATCTGATAATATATAATTTTGATTTTAGAAATAAATTTATATAAATAATATATTTTCTAAGAGTGGAAAGTTTTGACAATTGTCAAAGTGAAAAGTTTTGACAATTGTGAAAAGAATTTAAATTTTATAGTAATTCTAAAGATGACATATGACAAAAGTTTCCACCCATTATTTCTACTTTATAATATTTATAGATGTAAAAACTTTACTAGGACAATCATAACAATTAAACTCATTTAATGCCAGTAAACATTAAAAGTATAAGATATACTCCCTCTGCACTGATCATAATATAAGTAAAAAAGCACCTAGATTTTTTGGACTCAAATATAAGCAAAAGTCAACTAATTTAACTCTATTTAATGTCAGTGCTCCAAAAATATCCGTTGGTTAATTGTCTTTTTACTTTTCCAAGAATATTATACACTCCTAAGAAACAACTTTCAAAAAAGGGTAGTTTAGTAATTATAACTTATTTTTTACATAAATCAAAACAATTAAACTAACATAATTAACTTCCATAATACATATGAAATTAGTTTTTTTCAACTTATATATAGATCCGGAGTGAGTATGTACGAACCCACGCGGTGAGGAGATCATGTGATTTCAATCCGGTTTCTCATGTTTTAATCTAGGATATGTATCCCCAGCACTTTCAAAGAAAACTTTAGGGCGTGAATTTGAGATCAAATAATAATAATAACCAATGTCTCTCTCCCCCTTCTGTTAAAATTGTTAAATTCTAAAATTAAATTAAAGAATAGAATTTATCCGTCTCTCATTACTTATATTTTGACATGTCAATTAAAATTTTATATCTCACTTAACGATGACAATGAGTATTTTACCTAATGGGTACCAGCAAAAATTATCTATAATAGGTAGGATAATTACCCGCATAATGGGTACGGGGACGGGGACAGGCCGGTAATTATCTGTAAGATTTAATGGGTATGGGTGCGGGTACAGGTACTTTAGTACCTATCCAGCCCCATACCCGCATATCTATATATTAATATTTTTTAATTATTTTATATATATATATATATATATATATATATATATATATATATATATATATATATATATATATATATATAACTTGGATTACCTCTTTGGTGATCGTGGAACTAATTCCTCAATGTGAATGATGCTTTTCATTCAAACCTACCATATGTAAAATAAATATTATTGCCTTGTTAGTAGATCAGGGAGCTTGTTTCTTGTATAAATGGGCCAATTGCCTAGACAATGTTGGAGTGGCTGATGGCCGAAAACTATGCTAATTCATAGGTTTGTTATGCTATGAAATTAAGTGGGTTTCAATTACTGAAATTTACTGCACTGGTGATATATATATATATATATATATATATATATATATATATATATAAAATTAAAACAATTGATTGAATTAAAATGAAAGTTAGCTTATTACTTTCTTATTATTCCTGAGTTTCTAGTGCCGTTCAGTTATTCATCACTTGAGTTCTTATCTTTCCCGAGTTCTTATTCTTTCTAGTCCTATAGATACTAGCGTAGGACTTTAATAATGTTCTTTTTTGTTATATACTATCATGATATTTGTTTGAGAACATACTAGAATACTATATCTTGTTATATACTATCATGATATTTTAGACTTTAATAATGTTTTTATTTATTTATTGATTTTTTAGTTAATTAAAGTGCGGGTAATAGGTGCGGGAATGAGTACTTAGGTATCCAGTGGATAAGGGTACGGATACTTTAGTTGCTATCCATGCGTGTATGGATCCGGATACGAGTATTTTTTTAAAATGCGGGTAAGGGGAATACGTATTATAGTATCCTAATCATATCCTATCCATTGCCATCCCTAATCTCACTCGTATTTAATTAAAGTGTTAAGATATAAGTGGAGGAGAAACATGAAATAAGAGAGAAAAATGAGAGAACCAAATTTTATTCCAAATTAAAGGCTGAGCTCCCTTAATTACGCACCAATCAGTACCACCAAGGTAAAGTTACCATGTAGCTATTTAATAACTTGATTAATCTCACTTGATCAACGTTGCAGATAGGGAGGTGCCAATATATATGAAATTGTATTGTCAAACCTGGTTCTTGCATGAAGCAATTAATTATTCCCTCCCTCTCTCTAATAATTCTAAGAACAAATTCCCGTTGACAAACACACAGCATAGGACCCATGTTTGAGATCTATTCTCACAAAACCAATGCAGTCCCTCCATTTCCCACTGCCTTAATTCCATTGGTAGAGAAGTGGGGTTAAACATATCTGCAGGTTACTTTACAGGCCCTGTGTATCAGTATCACATCACACAATGGACACTCGAATTGATCTCGATACGCTTAGCAGGTTATATATATCTGAAACGGTTCTAGCTTGTACATAACATGAACGTTGTTCTCACTAAGCCCTTAGATACTCAACCATTCAAGGATTTCGTTTCCAAACTGGGACCGCTATGTATACACTCACCAGTTTGAAACATGATAGAGCTCATAGAAGAAGGAAGAATAATTAAGAGAGAAAAGTAGGAAATATCAAAATGATAGAACGAAAAGTTTTTTACAAATGAGTATATCAAACCTTTATATAGGCTAATGATCTAATAACTAATTATTAACAAAGTAATTAATTTCTTCAACTAATTATATATCTAATAAATAAATGTATATATCCATGCATTTTTTTTTTTTTATCAAAAGTGTCTTGCATGAAAAGAGAGAGAGAGAGAGCCAAGAATGAATTGTCGGAAATGCTTGGGCTCCGGGCTCTAATTTATTCTCTTTCCTCTCATGCAAGACTCTTAGATATATTCATAAATAAACCTCCAATTTTATTCAGGATATTTATCAGATTAAATTTGCATAAATATCCAATTTGATCTTCGAAATTATAATGCCGTATCAATTTGGTCCCTGAAATTATAAGGTTTGTATCAATTTCGTCCGATGGAGAGATTAGATTGATTAACTTTTAATAATTTCAGGGATGTTTTTGAAATTTCGAAAATGTCAGGGATCAAGTTGATACGACCTTACAATTTCAGGGATCAAATTGAGGATTTACTCCATTAAATTTTCAAGTGAAACATCATCAGCTGCAGTCACTGCCTTATGAATATTCTGACTCGTACGTGCAATAAACTGGGTAATTCAACTTAGATTTCCTTCCCATGCGTATAAAACCGTACCATTGCGTGGGTCTCTCTATAATTGATGATTTCAGATTTAGCAAAGTATGATTTGCTTACAACTATAGGGAAAAGTCTAGGTTGAATCATACATAGATCCATGGACAGTGCATGTATGGTTTAGTTGCACTTTGGACATGAGACCCACGCAGCTCATGTATCCTTATAAAATCTGGAGTTCTGGATCGTATTGGGACTTGGGAGTCAATATCCAAGAATGTCCCAAAATAATTATGGTTAGATTCTATCCTAAAATCAATTGGTATTAAGTGAAGTTGTCAAACAGATATATAAATCACATCTAATGAATTGAGGCAGATGATATGAGACTTCAACAATAACTATGGGTATGTCACAGTCAAGGACAAATCTACTTGGGCACTGGGGATGGCCCAGACTCCTACCGTTTTTTTTTTTTTAAATTTTAAAATTAGTATGAGCATCTCCAATGATGCAATCCAGTAGAGTTGTTGAACTCCAATTTTTATGGGTTCTACTACAACCACATCACTTTTACTTTATACTACTTTAATCAAATTATATAAAATCGTGGATATATTCAAGTATTCTTCCAACGGTCACGAAAACAGTCACTAAAACCTATAGTGAGGGAGACTTAACAGTAGATATAACAAACTATTGACCATGGAGGCAAACGTCAGTAAGTATAGATTTTTGGGGCTATACATTCAAATTTCCACCTTTTACATACGATCGATTTAGGGTAGAGACTCTTTCTCATATTAGAAAATTAGAATGATGCTATTTCTGCAATGGGGGAATGGCTTAACGGGGTCTGGAGTTGGAAATTTAAATGGAGAAAGGTCTACGTTTGTTTGAGAGGAAGGTCTACTTAGCATATGATGAATCCAAGTTAATGCTATCACTTTGAAGAACCAAAAGGAAGACTCTTGGCTATGGTTACATGACTCTTCTAGGGCTTATTCCTCAAAATCAGCATTCCTCTTACAACAGAATAGAACATCAGCGATTTCAGATCAGTTGAACTCTTCAAAACAAGATTTTTTAAGAAATTATAGTTCAGTTAAATCCCTTTGAAGGTGATAGTTTCGCATGAAAACTGATTTAGGATAAGATTCCAACAAAATGCAAATTTGTTAGAAGAAGTTAAATATCATTGATTCCTCACAACAGTTGAACTGTGTTTTGTCTCCAAAGCCATGAACCTACTTAATTTGCATCTCTTTTTAATTGCAGGTTTACTTTTATAATTTGGAGCAAGGTGTACTCATGGTTGGGTTTTTAAATGGTGTTACCATTTGAAGTGAAATTAGATTTTGCTAACTATCACGATTTAATAAGAGGGAAAGAAACTTAAGACGGTGTGGACGTTAGCTTGGTTTACAACTCTATGGTCAATTTGGTTACATAGGAATAACATTTTTTTCAAACAAGTACATGTGGATGTTCTAAGTACCTTTGATCTCATAAAAATAAGGTCTTGACATTGGGTTAAAGTAAAGATAGGTGAGAATTTTTCTTTCTCCGATTGGTGTATTTGTCCTTTTGAATGTATGAAATTAGCTAGTAAATGTTAGAATATGGATTTTTTTTATGTTGTAAAAGGAAGGGAAGATCATCTGGGGGTTTGTAGACCATGTTATTCAGTTAGTAAACAGCAATAAGGTGTTACTTTGTGGTGGAGTAATGTTTGGCTTCAGGTAGTTGCCAATGTTCTCTCTTTATTATGGTTTGCTACCATAGTTCTCTGGTTATTACTAGGAGTAATTGTTGTATCAGTTGTATAGTGGATGACTAAATTAGCTTGCATCAAGAGTTTGGGTTCTCTATTTTGAAGACCAAATATTGGTTTGTTGTTTTCTTAGGCTAATCTGGGTTTTTTATTGTTCTTTGTTCACAGTTACAAACATTCTGCATTGTGTTTTTTGGTTAGGCTATCGTATCAAGTTTTTTTGGTTTGTATTCTTAGCAGTTGTTGTGTATAAAATCTAAGGAAAAGAGTAGTGTTATCTGATGGGGGGTTTTTAGAATGTTCTTATATATGGGTTTGAATGGAACTGTGGTAGGGAGGGTCTGCTAACTCTGGGCAAGGGTGGATATATGGTGTGACACTTTTTGAAGAGGGTTCAGTACCTTGGGGAAGGAGTTTTCATCATAGAATCTTGTTTTAATCCATCATTGTTTGCATCTGGTAGTTACTGGCCTAAGCTCTGATGGTCAAAAACATGTCTTTGTTGTTATCAGGATAAGGGAAGTATGAGGGCTATTTTTTCAGCTGCAACCATTTGTTGATAGTCTGAGGCAAGTGGCTAAGCGACATTTTATAATGAACTGTTTGGATTAATTCTGTCTATGAGGGTTGCAGCAGATGGTTTGGAGTGCTTCTCAAGCTGCAGTAGGAGGCCGAGCATCAGTACAAACTCTAACTTAAATTAGGTTACTTCTGCACTTTAGTCTGATGTAATGTACCTATTGTAGAGGTATTCTTTAAATTGTTTAGGTGATATCAGTTATATGTTTTCAATTTGAATAGGTTCTTATATATGGGTTTTGGCATCTCGTGCTCTAATAAATATATTTCTTTGCTTATAAAAATGACGATTTTTTGTTGTCACTAGATGGCATATTCTTTGTAGTGTATTAAGATCACTACATGTAGTGTATTAAAATCACTCTCTATGTATAACAATTAAACTCATTAAGTATTATTTATATATTTTAGAGAAAGCTTCCTATGACATTTCTCATCTAATCTGTGGGCCAATTATTGACATTTTACTTGAAAAAATTCCTTAATGAATTGAGATAGTAACATCTTTTAGTGATTAGCTGTCACGTCCCAAAGATTATAATAGAAAAAAAAAAAAAACATTAATTACACTTAGACACTATAGTGATTTTCTTTCTCTTTGGTGCCCTCAATAAAATGGTCCAATTCTACCCTGCGAATTAGCTATGGTCAGCTAAACATCAAACATTAGTTCCAAAATTACAAAGCAGTTGGCAAAATCCTCTCTCTAATTAAGTAATTAAATTGTCCTAAATGTAATTGTCTTTCATATTTAAATAATTAAATTTTTCATTTCCATTTAATAAGCTCTTTCGTGGGTGATAAAAGTTTTTGGGGATGGAATAAGTTTAACCAAGATTCACACTAATATTTATATATTACCTACCAAAAGAGATCGTTAACAATAGAAATCAAACCTTAAGCTATTTTAAGTGAAGTGCTTTGATACTTAATTACTTACTTGATGAAACCCTTTTAGTAATTAAAATAGATAGTGAGACGACCCATTGTCCCATTAAAGAACCTAAGATTAACTAACCTTAATCGTATTATAAACGTTAGCGTGCTTTATTTACCAAACGAAACGAAGAGGAAAAGATAAAAGCAAAAACGGAACAAAACTAATTAAAGCACGCATGCATTAGAGTCAAGCACAACTACGAAACATAAAAGATATATTTTCATGCATTAGTTGCCCTATCAGTAGGGCTATAGTAATATATACAGGCAGAGTACATCAACGCTGACCATGAACAAAAATACATCAAAAGCAAGCGAAAAGCTCTCAAACTACCAACACTCACCACCCCACTCAAAATACAGCAAAATCCTCACATCACACTCCTACACAGACGCATTGGCCGGATCACGCCATAAGTGACGCGGATGCCTTGAGCTACCCTGTCCCTCACCAAAAGTACATCGATAAACCCGCAACGGCTCATGCTTTGATGAGGAACTAGATACGACGATCCTCCTTCGTCTGTAAGTCCTAAGGTACTGCTCTGTCCTTCGCCTATGCCCATGTATCAGAAAACCTCGGCGACTTGTGACACTAGAAGACGCTGGCTCTGCCCACATGTGCTCCTGTACTGGTGGTCTCGGCAGATACCACATCTCTGTAAAGGGAAGGTGTTGCACAACTCGATATGGCCCGATGATGTCTCCAAAAGGTGTAGCACAGTTCCTAAACCGTATACTTATGGGACCAATATAAACGGTCGGGAACGTAGCAGGGTCGACCTGCCATCCCTGATAATCGTGATAGATGATCACTATGTCTCCCAACACCTGCATCCTCGGTGTCGTCGTCACAAAAAGGTGTTGCCTCCAGTCCATCACCTTCCAGCTAATCGTCGTCTACTCGGTGAAGAGCGGTAACATATACACAGAAAGAGTTAGAGGGAGACAAGAAACATGTACATCATCATATATGGGAGAGGGCAATGCCATATCATGTAAACATGTAGTATGCGACACAGAGAAAATATACAACACTAAAACAACCATTTCTTGAGTCACACGTCACATCCATCTCAAAAGTTATTCTCTCAGATCAAACCTCTACGAGGGATACTAATCCTTATATGCATGTCGGTCGATTTCATCATGTCCCCAATTGGACATCCCCGTCGGGACAAATATATCATTTCATATCATTGCATATCGTCTCCAATTGGACATCCCACTTTGGGACAGGTAGAACATATCTCACCCCCATTTGGGTATCCCCCATTAGGACAGGCGGAACTCATCACATCACATCACATATATCGTCCCCAATTGGACATCCCGCTTTGGGACAAGTGGAACACAGCTTGCCCCCATTTGGGCACCGCCCATTGGAATAGGTGGAACATCATCATGCCATGATATGCAACAAACATCTATCACAGGTTGATACCGGAACCTCACACCTAGGCACTTGGCCACAGCCACGATGCATTGCATCCACATCAACATCAACATCATCACGATGTCTCGCGTCCACGAGCCACGGCTCCACAGTTAGAACCATGACGATATCAACCCGAACAACACACCAACCTCACCATACTCTCATCAACAATCCAACCAATCAAGAGATAACAAGATCATAGCAACATGTATGTTAATATATACATCATCATATAGACAGATAAACAGGTAATCACATAGGCAACTTACCATGCACATCACATCAACCTCAGTAACATCATCGTCTAGCTTGGGTATCGTCTTAGCGGTGATAGCCCCAAAGATACCTATACCTAGGGTTTAGGTACTTTGCCATGGGCTCAACCTCTAGTAGGGTTTAAGGTTCCCCTACACATGTATACATTCCACACTATGCTTGTCTTCCCGACGACAACAGTTCTTTCTCCCCACCTAAAAGATTGCGTGCTCGAGGTCATGAACACAATCACTATCACACCACCACCATTAGCCACACGTAACCACCACCAACAATCCTTGGCCGCAGCTACAACTTCCTCCTCGAGAGCAAGCGCGACCACGATCACGAACTTTGTCCTAATCACGGGAACAACGTCGTTAACCCTAAGGCGATCTCAAAACCAAAGAAAAATCCAAAGGAAAAGCTCGAAGAACACGAAGAACGTCGAGGTCGATGTGGTAGGGATTCGAGCTTACCTTTGACGAATCGTGAAATCGATAGGCGTAGGTTGTAGTGCTCGCAGCCCTGATCACAACGATGTAGTCGGAATCATGATCCAATGCCTCGATCTTCCTCAAACCTTGCTTTCTCTCTCTAGACCTTAGCTCTCTCTGACGTTCTCTGACTCTAAAATTCTTCTAAGTTTTTCCCAAAATAAAAATGGGAGAAGAAACTTACGGTTTGCTGTCAGCCTATCCACGTTAGAGCGTGGGCACTCTTTGACGAGGGGTTTTTCCATGCTTGATCGTGGCCTCCTGATCGCCGTGTCTTTGCCACGCGTCGCGTGCGCGTTGACATGTGCACCTCCATGTGTACCCCCTTCCATGCTCTGACGTGGAACTACCCACGCTCGAGCGTCAACGGTCAACGTTTGAGTGTGGGTTTTCTCCACGTCTAAGCGTTGGACGCTGATCAAAAATGTTCTTTCACGTTTTTTCATTTTCTGGAGCGTTGGACGCTGATAAAAAATGTTCTTTCACGTTTTTTCATTTTCTGGACTCGTTCCAAGGCCAAATGGTTACAAATTTGAACCATGGCTTCCTCAATACATAAGGAACATAATTAAGCTGTTAAATATGCTTAATTAATGTCCCACACCTTAAATAAGAAAACGAGGTATTACAGATAGCCACATCTATTTATTTAATGTTACAAAATTAAGCTATATATATATATATATATATATATATATATATATATATATATATATATATATATATCTCCACAATAACTGCCCATAACTTTCCTATAGAGGTCCTTACTGTTATTAAGACACCAAAAGATATTTGATTGGCTAATGTGAATTCGTCACCAGATTCATTTTGCATTGCTTCACACTAAATATCAATGTTGCATGCATAATAAAGAAAGAAAATGATATATAGTTGTTGACATTTACGAATTACTACAATGGTAGAATTTGAACTTGTTCCAGTATGGGTTCCATGTCGTTAGACTCCTCCTCCTATAGGTGCAGTGAAGTTGAACGTTGATGCCAGTTTTAATGGAGCCTCGCAACTCATAGGGTCTGGAGGGATTTTAAGGTCAGCAAAAGGAGAATGGATTATGGGATTCTCCAAGTTTGAAGGTGCAAGGGGTGTCATTCTTGCAGAGATTTTGGCTTTGACGCTACAAGAAAAAGCTTAAATTGGGACGGACTTTTGTGACAAAATTAATTTCCATCCCAAAATAATTTCATTGTGACGAATATTGCGACAAATTTCTGTCTGAATTTTTTTCGAAAAATTTATTTGTTATTTTGGGACGGAATTCATATTCCGTCTATAGTTTCCGACGGTATATTTGATTCCGTCCCAGATTTGGGACAAAAGTTATATTCCATCTCAAATTTAATCGAAAATTTGGGGGGCGCGAATACTCGCGCCATAGTTGGGATGGAAACTTGATAAACTTTTCCGTCAGAATATAATTATTATATTTATTATTATTATTTTATTTATTTATTATGTTCTTAATATAATTTCGTTTATTTTCTTTATTATTTATTATGATATAACTTCATAGATCTATGTATTATATTCTTACTTATTAATAAAAATAAATGTAAAATATATTTTATAAGAGCACCAAAAAAATATTTTATAAAAATAAAGAAATAGTGAGAATTAATTTCATTAGTTTCTTAAATAAATTAAGTATTTCACTGTTAGTTTCCCTCTAATCTAGAACAATGGCTCTAATTCATTAATTTTTATAAATTTTTTTAAAAACATTAAGTTAAGTAATAGTAAGAAAACCCCAACTCAAAACGCATTCTGATCAGTAAAAAAACCCTAACTCAAAAACCTTCGTCCCTGTGGTGTGGTAGTCGTGGTCGTCCTTATGTTCGTGGTATGAGTGATGAGGTTGAGGCATGATTAAGGCAGAAGATTGCAGAAAAACAACAAACCATTAATCACATCCTTGCTCGCCAATATAAAATGTTATCTTTATTTGCTGAGTATGCTATGTGATGGATTTGGATGAAGATGATCGTTCTATAGGTGATACTACTCATGGAAGCAATCCTGCCAATGATACAGATGCTGATGATCAATATGGATGGCTTGGGAATGTAGAACCTAAAAATTATTAGAACTTTGATCTTTTGGATGTATTCATAGAACTTGTATATTTTGGATTTCTTAGAGATACATATATTATGCTTATGATGGAACAATTTATGTTTAGTATTGGACAAATGGATGTGTAGTTGCATATGAATTTTATGGAAATTGATTAACAACTATGAATTATTATTATTAATTGTTTGTAATTATTAATGTTTATGAGGAAACTATTGTAAGACAAAAAGTATATATTTTTTCAAAATAATGATGTGACAGAATTTAATGTGAAATATTCCGTCACAAAGACATTAAATTTGGGATAGAATATTTTGACTGATATTCCCTCACATCTTAACATTTTTGTGACAGAACGTGTTACCTTAATCCATCCCAATATATTCATAAAAAAAATAAATCAAAAATAAATTTGATATTTACCGTCACAAATTCCATCAGAAATTGGGGACGGAGCGAAAGAATTCCATCACAAAATTTAATTATTTTCCGTTCCAGATTCCGTCCCAAATGTGCGACGGAATAACAAATTTCGTCCCAAAAGTTTTGTTACGAGCGAATTGCAACGAATTTTGTTTGTCGCAAATTCCATCCCAAAAAAGTGTTGGGACAGAAATTTCAACTAGTATGCGACGGATATTTCAGTCCCAAATTGATTTTTTTTTCTTGTAGTGGAAGAATAGTCTTATGTTAGCATGGGAAGAAGGTGTAAGGCATGTTAGTTGTGAGTCTGACTCTTTAGAAGTGATTAATATCTTCAATGAGAATAGAATATTTGATCATCATGCTCATGCAGAGGAGATTGTGGAGATCCAACACTTGCTAAACCGGGATTGGAGGGTTACTCTAACACAAGTTTTTCACGAGGATAATGTGTGTGCAGAGCAAAATTTGGTGCAAATATGGTTTCTGCCTACAAGCTGGGGTCAGGTCCTGATGTTACGCTCCAAACGATGCTTCTCAAATAGGGATTACAATGGATAGGGTACTATAATATCCATCTCCATATCCCCGTTTTAAAAAAATATCCGTACCCGGATTCTTATTTGCGTGAATAGCAACTTAAGTATCGCTGGATACCTAAGTAACCATACCCTCATTCATTACCCGCACTTTAATTAACTTTGAAAAATCAATAAATAAAAGAAGGGTATTATTAAAGTCTAAAATATCATTATAGTATATAACAAGGCATACTATTTTAGTATGCTCTCAAACAAACAATAAATATTACAATTAAATAAGAAAATTAAGAAGAAGAAAGTTATGATGAAGTAGTGAATGGACAAAACGACGCTAGGAGTAGGAACTCAGGAAGAATAAAAAAATAGTACTAACCTAACTTTCATTTCAATTTTTTAATTTAATATTTTAATAGTTATATATATATATATATATATATATATATATATATATAACTATTAAATATACAATTTTAGTACTCATAATTATGGCGCTTTCTCATGCAACTTTGTGGTTATCCATCTTTATTTACGATTGATAATGAATATTATAACATATCTTTAATACTTATCGCTAAATAGTTCTGTTGCTCTCAGAATTGGACAAAACCCAATTCCTTGAAGGCTGAATAAATTGTGCCTTTATCTTTCTAAAATCCCACCAAATAGGCTATATAATAAGACTTCTAACTCCTCACAAAGGGACTGACACTCTCTTTCACACCCAACTCATAGAACCTCTAGCATAGGACCTTGTATTTTTATTATTCTCTAACAAGTTCAAGTAGAGTATGCCGGTATGTGCATACTCTACTCATTTCTAAAATCCATACTCTACAATAGATCTACTTTGAATCTATAATGTTATTTTAATTAGTAAAAATAATTGTTCACATAATTTTATTTGTGGCCTAGGCAATATAAAATATATTTTTTTTATTATTTTCTCTTTTTAAGATTAATTGACCAAAGACACATTCTTGAATCAGATTCCGGAAAACAATAATGGACAGAAAGGTGATTGTGTAATTTGAATACGCACTAGTTCCAAAAGGCCTTCGATAATTTGATTAGCTTGATTTAAATAATTACATCTAAGTCATCATGTCATTGATCTGTAGTCACTCATTTAGTATCTTCTTCTCCTAATTTGAGTTCAAAGTTCGAACCTCAAATAGTTTTTTTATTAACTTCGAACCTCAAATAATGAAAAAAGGCCTTTGATAATTATATATATATATATAAAAGGGCATATCTAGTGAGAGAAGTGATTTCATGTGAGAGTGGGAGGAGCAAATCTTGGCCACTAAAATCATTTATGGATGATCAAAATCAAAAGTTGGTTAGTGATCATGTAATCACTTAAAAAAGTCATGTGACTTTATGTTCTAATGTTAACCATTCATGGTTTGATCTAAAAGCTAAGATTTATTTCTCTCACTCTCATATAATAACACTCCTCTCACTTGATATATTTCTTATATATATATATATATAGGATTTAATTGGTATACACTGTCAGTGTAAAGATTTTTTACACAGACAACCAATCAGAAATTGTCATATAAGCTAAAATGTTTGACTCTTATCCTAATTACCTTAAAAGTCACACATATCATGATTTCTGATTGGTTGTGAGTGTAAAACACTTTACATTGACAGTGCATAATAATTAAACTCATATATATATAGGGCGACTAAAGTGAGAGGAGTGTTTTATTGTAAGAGTGAGAAGATCAAATTTGATCATTAAATCATACATGGGTGGTCAGGATTATAAGTTATTTGGCGGTTATGTGATAACTTAAAAAAGTCACATGACTTTATATTCTAATCTTGACCATTCATATATGATTCAAATGTCCAGATTTACTTATTTCATCTCTCACAGTAACACATTCCTCTCACTTGAGTCATTATATATATATATATATATATATATATATATATATATATATATATATGCAGATCTTCAAATAAGGGAATTTGTTTCCGATTTGTTCTTTGGACTTTATCCACCATAGCTCTATATATGGAATAAGTTTCCATTATCATTGTCCGTAATAAAGCACACATAATCTTTTGTTGATGCGCTGGTGACAGTACTACGTACTATTCCTGTTCTGTACATAAGTAGAAACTTTATCTTGGTCAACCCAATTGAAATCTCATATGTCAAATATTCTTGCACAATATATAATCACAAATCACCAGTTTACCAGATCATTGGTAAAAAGGAAAAGCAAACAGAGTGAATGAGACATTCTAATTCATAACTGGAATAAATTGAGTAGATATTGCCCCACGATTCATTTGAAAGGATGGAAACCAACGGTAAAGGTAGAGAAGTGATGCTACCTTCCACATTAATAAACTGTCTACTATCTCCAAGAAAGCTAGCTAGCTAGCATATATCGCCACAGTCTCACTCTATCAATGAAAGGTTTATATGTGGTTATGTATGAGATTATATTAGAAAGTTTAGTAATAATACAGATTTAATTAGAACATCTATGAGTGCATAATGTTTTTTCAGTTTTAAATTAATTTATTATGACTGTACAACATTTTACGGATCCCGTCGCATCATTATTAATGGGATCCATATCTACTAGAGATATGGTTAAAGTAATCTTTATAAGGTTTGAACAATCCTCGTGTTTTGAATTAGTTTTTGGGATTAAGTTAGACCTAAAGCCTAAATTCTAAGAATTATAATAACTCAAATTTTCTAACAGTAATGAAAAAATAAACAATTTTTAAAAGATATGCTTCCATACGACTTATAAATTATGCGAAACACTTTACTCTATTACTAAAGTAAAATTATTATTTTTAGAGTAGTAGATTATATTGATGTCCCCTAAATTTGAAGAAATTACATTGTCATTCCCTCTAATTTTAAAACTACAGTAACCCCCTTTCATTTGTTGGTTTCATCTATGAAATTGTTGCTTCTCTTTAGTAGTTTCAAAAATTACAATAACATTTTAGATAATCAATTCATAATTCATAAGAGAAGTTTTAGATAAGAACAAAATTTAGCTAGGTGCAGTTCCATATATAATTATCGGAGTTGCTTAAGTAGTTCTCAAAAATAAGAATTGATTCTTGTTCGGTTGCATTATTGGAGTAAGTTGATGTGACATTGAAATGTAAATAAATATTCATTTTTAGATAAAACTCAATATTTTACATTATAGAAAAGAGAGAAAAATAAATATAAATAAAGATGTGAGGTAATTTGTGGGACTCATTTGGCAAACTTTTTAAAGTTGCGTCATTGAGAGTGAAGAGTTATTAAAGTATTATAAGATAAAAAATAGTGAGGTGACATATAGGCTCTGTTTGGCAAAAATAACTGATAAGCTAATTTTTAGCTGAAAGCTTATAGCTTATAGCTAATAGCTGAACAGCTAGCTGATTGAATTTGAAGTGTTTAGTAAAATTAGCGGTCGAACTAACTTATAAATGTAAAATGACATAAAAAGACATATTTATGAGAGACGTGATAAAGTAAGAATGTCATTAAATTAATAAGGGTAAAAATCAGAGAAAAATTAATAAGCTATAAGCTAAATAAATTAGCTTATGAAGAAAAGATATAAACTAATGAAATAAGTTTGTTTACCAAACACCTCTACTTTGATCAAACAAGCTTATAAGCTAGTCAAATGAGTTATAAGCTAGCTTATTGGACATGTCAAACATAGCCATAGTAGGGTCATAAAAAGAAAAGTTAAGTAACTCTAATGAGTACGTTGCACCATTAGAGATGTTTTTATGGTGTTGTTTTTCAATAAGAAGAGAACATGTGTAATAACTCATTTTATACATATCCTAATTTTGGGGAATTATCTGGTAGCTTTAATAATTTGGGCATTGCTCCGGTGTCCACTTATTTTAAAGGGCACTGATGCCCTAACTATTTGCACCAAGAAAAATTTGACACATGTAAAATTGTTAAGTCATTTGTTGTAAGTGTTTTATTGATACTATTTTATAGATGGAAATTACTTATACTTTACACCTCCCAAAAAGTGTCCCTCGTGTAGCAGCAATTATGCAAAGCAAGTAATCTTTACCAAAATATTCTCTCTCGGTGGCATAGTGAAGAATACTATCTCCATCGACGTCCTTTGCAAGATCGACCAAAATGACTATGTCTCTAGCTAGAAATGTGAGAGAGGTAGGCAAAGGCTATCTTTTGCCGGTTGATAGCAGCTTGAAAAAGAGGTGTCTCACCCTGCTTGTTTTTCAAACTGATAAAATATATTCTCTCCTTATTCTCTCTTATAATTCACTTACATATTTTAGCAAACCCCCCGATGCTGCAATGAGCAGTGGTGTATCCCTGTGCTCATTCTCCATTTTCAAAGCCTCATCCACCGTTTTATGCTTGATGATTGCGTTCACAAGCTTCACAACATATTCTTCTTTGTAATCACTAAAACACTATTAACAATTTTACATATCTGTCAACATTTTATTGGTGCAAATAGCAAGGCATCAGTGTCCTTCAAAATGAGTGGACATTGGAGCAATGCCCTAATAATTTTGGGATAACTTTTACCCTGCTTAGGTGGCATAACCAGAAGGCTTCACCTCAACTAAAAGGATCCATGTCAATGCCACATTGGACAAACTTTCCTATTTATAGAAAAATCCCATTCAAATTTTGTTTTTATCTTTTGGTCCAAAAAGGACCCTTGTTACAAAAGTAAAATTTTAAAACACTCTTAACTTTTATTTTTTATTCATATGGAATCTGGAAAAAAACACAATCCCTTACCGGGCCCTTTGTGTTCATTGACGTTCAACCCAGCAGTTCCATGGTAAGAGCACCATTTGGCGATGATCCTTGTTCACATAAATTCAAAATAGATCTTAAGACCGTGGAGGCTGTTGCCTTCCCTTCCTTTTCAAACATTTTTCGTTTTAGGGTTCTCGCACACATGCCGACCCTGCACTTCGCCTCAACTTGAAAACTCCATGGACAACATTAGTGAAAGCTTTGCTTGGGTCGCTAGCCCACGTACTTATCAATTCTAGAGGTTCATTAGTAATGTCGTTTCATTTTCTATGTCTCCGTGTCTTTTTCTAAACAAAAAGAATTCATTGGGGTTCAGAAATTGAGAAAATGGTCAATGATATTGATTCCATTCCGAAGGGATTAACTATTTTGATAATGGAACACTCACCCTTCAATATTCACCACTCATCGTTATGCTCCAATTCATTTTGCACTAGATAAGGATCAAGGTTTCATTTCCGGATAATATCAATGGATTATCATCATTAATTAATTATAAGCCTCCAGGTGGATGAGATATGGTCTTGGTGGTGGGTTGATGATATCCAGTCCTGGTGGTGGTTGACGGTCGGGACGATGGGGTAGTTTGATAGTATGAGACCGCAACCACAACTGGAGTAGCGAAGAAGAAGACGTCAAACACCCCAGTGTGGGGGTGGTCCTGCGTCGCACTCTCTGGCAGTGAAGGGAATAGGGTTCACATTGCCTGGAAGATTGGGAATTAACTCGATCTGATTTGCAAAGAGACCCCCCGTTCTGATGGTGCATTTGGATCTAAAATTAATAAAGAAAAGTTAGGAGGGCTTTAAAATTTTATTTTTGCAATAGGGTTCCTTTGGACCAAAAGATAAAAACAAAAGTTGAATGAGGTTTTTACATAAAAAAGAAACTCTATCCATTGTGACAATGATATGGACCAGTTTAATTGAATTGGTCCCTTCTGGTTGGATCACCTAAACAGGGTAAAAGTTACCCCAAAATTATTTGGGGTACCGAAGAATTCACCCCTAATTTTATTGAAAACTACAATATCACTAGCACCTAAAGAACATCACCTAAGTTTTATGCTTTAGAATTTAGATATAAATACGATAGCTCTCAACTCAACCTTTCTTGAAGTAACCTCCCTTTTACAAGTCCTAGTCTCATTCGAAATAAGCGTTATTTAAATATTAAAAAAAGACACGTTCGAATCCGTCCATATTAACACTGATCTTTAGAGGGCATTGTTTCCAATTTGTGCTTTGGACTTTGTTGAACATTACTGATTATTCTGAGTTGGGATCCTTTCCATTTCTCAAAAGAAATAGAGGTCTTCATTTAGGAGAGAGATAGACATAAAAGATTTTTAATGATTTAAATTTTTTAAATGATAAAAAAAGTTTGAGATACAAATATCTCCTTTGTGTCTATCTCTCTCCTAAATGGAGCCTCAATTTCTCCATTTCTTTTGAGATAGAGAGGATCCTAGCTCAATTATTCTGTGGAATAAGTTTCCATTAGCACTACCCTTGGTTAAGGCAAATAATATTTTGATGATGATAACACTAAAGTATTCCTCCTCTGCATAAATATGAACCTTTATTATGGTCAACACAATTTAATTTTTACATATCAAATCTTGCATTGCTAATTTTTGGTATTTTGATGGATATTCAAGTTGAATATTGCCTACGATATGCTTGATAATTTATCTGGGGTATACAAGATATCCCACCCTACACCATAACATTTCCCACCTTGCACCATTATCACAACAATTGGATTAGCTCATTCCCTTTTAATTTATAAGCTAGCATTGTTATCATTAAATCTGTGATGGAATACGCAACTGAACTAGAGCTAACGTCATCAAACCGCGATTGAACCAGTTTGAACTCGGCTGACTCAATTCGGTTGAACTACTCATGCTACACTCATTATGTCCAAGGCACGCCCACTCACGGGTGCATCATGTCCTGTTGCAGTATTTGGTACTCAAGTTGAATATTGCCAATGATATGCTTGATAATTCATCCAGGGTATACAAGATTTCCCAACCTACACCATAACAATTCCCACCTTGCACCATTATCACAAGGATTGGATTAGCTCATCCCCTTTATAAGCTAGCATTGTTATATTATTAAATTTGTGATCGCATATGCAATTGAACTGAAGGCGACATCATCAAACCGCGTTGAACCTGTTTGAACTCGGCTGACTTTGTTCAGTTGAATTGCCCGAGCTACACTCATGCTATCCAAGGCATGCCCACTCACGAGCACACATCATGTCTTGCTGCAGTATCCTTTTATCAGTGAAAAATCCAAATATACCTCAATTGAGTATCGATCCTTTTCCAGCCAAACGTCTTCTTGCCATTATGCCAACGTTTTTGCTTGGTTTATTACTGACAAATATATTATATATACATATGTTTAATATAAAATTTACAAATTTGATATATACCAGTTCATGTGGTTCAACTAGTGATTTACTGGTTCGACCAATGACCAATTGACCCAACAAAGGGGGTGGGAAAAAAAGGTTCCCATGAAAGTGAGAATGAAATTTGTCTAACTACCTCTATACCACACTCTTACAAATGATTCTCATGAGTGTTATAAGTATTAACCAAACACTAATTTTAAAAAACACTCAAAGAATAAGGTTCTCATCATTATTCTCCTAGGAAAATTATTTCTGGGAATAATTTTCGGAACCATGAAACAAACGCTCCCTTATATTTTTTATCAATCAATCACAATTTTATGATAGTAAAAATTAAAACTATAATTGATTAGTAGGAGCTCATTCAAATTTTAAACATGTATAAAATATTTTAAGACTTAGGATGCGTTTGGATAAACAATTTAATTAAATGTTTATTCAATAATTTTTTTTAAAATAAGCTAAAAACAACTTATTTTCATAAGCTTCTCTGACAAATTTATGAAAATAAAATAAAAAGAGCTTATATATTGAAAGATCATAAACCATTCGTATAAATTTATTTTCATAAAGTTACCCCCAACCAATAAAAAAGAAAATTAGCCATTTCTGTTGGGGATAACACACACTTGTAACACGAGTCTCCCTCATAGTACTTTGAACAAATTCCTGTTGATATAATTATATCTTTTGCACATGACACAGAATCAATCTCGCATGATCTATACCCACGAATCAAATCATTCCATCATTGATTACATTAATTCCATCAGTTGACTTAGGGGAAAAGGTTTAAGGCAAATTAACCATGATATCAGTCTACGTAGTGTATATATATATATATATATATATATATAATTAGTTATGTTGTGTGGGAGCAAAATATATATATGTATGAGAGAAAGAAGGCGTTGATCAGTATTGCTGTGCTATTTGATTGTCCATATCGGTTTGCATGAAAGAGTGGAAGAGTGGATGTGAGCCAAGGATGACTTGCCGGTTATACTATAGCACCCGGCTAAGTCTTGCTTGGCTTTAATTCACTATTCTTACTCTCATGCAAAACCTTTGGACTTTTTGTCATATTTTCACACACTTCCTCTGGGTTACACTAGTGGAAAATAGATTTTTAACGTCAGGCTTTTAACATCTGTTAAAGAAAAATAGATGTTAAAAATAGACGCGGTGGCAAACTTGTAAATAAATAGCGTATGGAGTACACTTTTAACATCGGTTATAAGTAACCTAATGTTAAAATGTACTTTTAATATCGGTTTCTGGTACAATCGATGTTAAACGTTTCTTCCCTCCATTCCATATTTACTGGTGCTAACTTTTTAACATCGGTTGAACCGATGTTAAAAGTCAATTTTTAACATCGGTTTTTTATATAACCGATGTTAAAGTCAGTTTTTATAACAACCGATGTTAAAAGTTATTAAAATGTATAACGTTAACTTTCTCAAACTTTCTCTGTCTCGCGTCCTACATTTCAACGTTACAGTGTTCTCAGTCCCGCGACCTACTTTTCTCTTCTCTTCACTGACCTCTTTCTCCTCTGTTCGTGAGCCACCGTAGAACCACCACCATAACTTCCTCTTCGCAAAGATACGTAACTCTCTCTTCCCTAATTATATTTGCTAAAATCCTCATTTGCTAAATACATTTTTTGCTAATATTTGCTCTGAACCATTTACAACTGAACTATCGCAACTGAACCACCCCAACTCCCTCTCTTCTACAACTGACCACCGCAATTGAACCTCCCTAACTCCCCTTCTGCTTGGTAATCCTTCTCTATTAGTTAGTGTTTAGCATTGTCTCTGTTTTAATGATTTGAATATTTTATGAAATAATGAAATGCATTTTGAGTTTTTTTTAAACTTAAACACTTTGATGTTACATATTGAGCATATACTTTTAGGCTTTGCTTATAATCTCAATAGTCAAGGGGTTTGGGTTCTTTTAAAAAGTTAGGTCATCTGGATTGGTTTGATCAATAGTCGAGGGGTTTAGTTTCTATTATAGGACTTAAGGTTTAGGCCTATAATTTCAAATATTGCTCTTTGAGAGTCTCCCCTCTTGTGCTCATATTGTATAAATATGTGTATATCTACAGAACGTGGATATAGACCGTAGTTGGATGGTTAGTAAACACACAAGTGATGAGTATCGGGAGGGAGTGGAAGAGTTTCTAGAATTTGCTCAAAGAAATCTTCCTGATAGTAATGGAAGATTTAATTGTCCTTGTGTTAGAAGTTTGAATATAAGGAAATGTGAAGTTAAGCAAATACGTGATCATCTTATTTGTGAAGGGATTTGCAAGAGTTATACAAGATGGATATGGCATGGTGAAGACTTGTTAAACATGTCAAGTGTGTCCCAATGTGAAGAAGTTGATGCAGATATGGAGGACGATCGACTAGAGGACATGATCCGTGATATTGGACAAGGGTCATTTCAGCGAGCACGTGTGTATGATACTTTGTGCAGTGATGCGGATACGCCTTTGTATCCGGGGTGCACTACTTATACAAGGTTGTCGGCGGTCTTAAAATTGTTCAGTATGAAGGCGAGAAATGGGTGGAGTGATAAAAGCTTCATCGAATTGCTTGAGTTGTTGAACAACATGATTCCAGAAGGCAACACACTGCCAGATCGTAACTATGAGGCGAAGAAGATACTCTGTCCAATGGGTATGGAGTATAAGAAGATACATGCACGTCCTAATGATTGCATACTATACAGGGGTGTGTATGATGGGATGCACGACTGCCCCAAGTCTGGGGTATCGCGGTACAAAGTGAAGGATGGTGATTCTAGTTGTGATGTGATCACAAAGGGTCCTCCTGCAAAGGTATTGTGGTATCTTCCAACAATTCCAAGGTTCAAGCGATTGTTCGCTAATGTAAATGACACAAAGAACATTAGATGGCATGCAGATGAGAGGAAACGTGATGGAATGCTTCGCCATCTAGCTGATTCTGTGCAATGGGAGAGAATTGATAGTTTGTTTCCGAATTTCGAAAATGAGCCAAGAAACCTTAGGCTTGGACTTGCTACGGATGGAATGAATCAGTATGATACCTTAAGTAGTATCCATAGCTCATGGCCTGTTCTCCTCGTAATTTACAATCTACCTCCTTGGTTGTGCATGAAGCGCAAATACATGATGTTATCTATGATGATTTCGGGCCCAAAACAGCCAGGAAATGACTTAGATGTTTATCTAAGTCCCTTGATTGAAGACTTGAGAAAGCTGTGGGTGGAAGGCATTGATGTGTTTTATGGCCATTACAAAGAGATTTTCAAGATACGTGCTATGTTATTTTGCACCATCAATGACTTTCCAGCATACGGGAACCTGTCCGGGTATAGTGTTAAGGGGCATAAAGCATGCCCAATATGTGTAGAAGGCACATGTTTCACACAATTGTAACATGGAAGGAAGACAGTTTACCTTGGGCATCGGAGATTTCTCAGATATGATCACCCATATCGTAGACTGAAAAAAGCTTTCAATGTATTCCAAGAGAATGGAATTGCTCCGACGGCCTTTAATGGAGAGAAAGTTTATCAAAGGGTGAAGGACATTAATGTTATGTTTGGAAAGGCTCAAAAGAAGGCTATTGAGAAAAACATATGGAAAAAGAGGTCGATCTTCTTTGATCTTCCATACTGGTGCAAACTTGGTGTCAGACATTGTATTGATGTCATGCATGTGGAGAAAAATCTATGTGATAGTCTAATTGGAACGCTTCTCAACATTTAGGGTAAGACAAAGGACGGTGTGAATGCTCGTCTAGATCTGGTTGCGATGGGTATACAAGAGCAGTTAGCTCCACAACCAAAGGATGGTAAGCGGACATATTTGCCTCCAGCATGTCATACCTTGTCAAATAAAGAGAGAACAAGTTTTTGTGAGTGTCTACGGGGCGTCAAAGTGCCACAGGGTTACTCTTCAATTGTCAAGAGACTTGTCTCAAATGATCTAAAATTGGTTGGCTTAAAGTCTCATGATTGCCACGTCTTAATGCAACAACTACTACCAGTGGCTATTCGTGGTATTGCTCCTAAAAATGTTAGACATGTCATAACTAGGTTGTGCTCATTCTTCAATGCTATATATAGCAAAGTCATTGACCCCCAGAAGTTGGATGAGTTGGAAGATGAGGCTGCTATAATCTTGTGCCAATTGGAGATGTATTTTCCTCCTTCCTTTTTCGACATCATGGTTCACTTAATTGTTCATCTAGTGAGGGAGATTAGATTATGTGGCCCCGTTTATTTAAGGTGGATGTACTCATTTGAGCGATACATGAAGATCTTGAAAGGGTATGTGAAGAATCCACACCGTCCTGAAGCATCTATTGTTCAAAGGTACGTTGCAGAAGAAGCTATTGAGTTTTGTTAAGACTACCTTTCAGAAGTGGAGGCTATAGGGATTCCTAAGCCTCGTCATGAGGGAAGATGTGCTGGTAAGGGTATGCGAGGTATAAAGGTTAATAGCAAGGCTCGGAAGGAAGTGTTTCAAGCCCATTTGCACATTTTGAATAACACTGATGAGGTTGCACCTTACTTATGTGCTCACAAAAAAGAGGTCAAGGAAGAAAACCCTAGAAGGAACGAAAAATGGTTGTTGAATCATCATAACAAGACTTTCGTAGCCTGGTTTAAAGAAAAAATTACAAATGATCATACTGCTTCCGATACATTACAATGGCTACCACAGGGGCCATGTCTTGAAGTCATATGTTGGAGTGGATATGTGATATGATCCAAGTTGGAATCATCAAGTTTTAAGGATCTATCCAAGAGCTTATTCTTAGTTCTTATGTTAAAAAGATGAAAAGAATTGGGGGAAGAAGAAGGTGCGGTTGTCACCCGAATATGATTAACAAAAGGAAACAACTAAAGAATGGAAATAACTAAACAAGAAACTTAACCAAACAAAGAATTAAAGTGCAACAACTAAAAACAGAATGTAAATGGCGCAAATGTAAAGAAGAACATAAAATAAATTAAGAAAATGGAAGAGGAAGAAGATGAAAGGGAAGGCGCCACAATATTCCGATGGATTTGGAAGATTGATAAGCCAAAGAGGATTCGCCACAAAGAGATAGAACTCTTTGATAAGAATCAAGCAAGTTCTAATCCAAGAACTTGAAGAGGAGGAGCCAATGCTCAACTCACAAAAATACCCAAATAGGATAAATTATAATTTCATTCAAAGTTATCAAAAATGAGGCAATACAAGTCCTATTTATAGAAGCTAAGGAACATTCTAGGTTAAGGAGGTGAGCATTTTCGTGGACCATGAAGCCCATTATACAATTAAAACCAAAACCCAATTACAAGCCTAAAAATTGCTAAATAAGACCAAATCCGTCCAGAACAGCGTCCCTAACTTCTATCCTGGTTTTGATCATGATAGCGTACGAATTAGGTCTTGAGCTTCAAATAAGAATTGTAGATAATTCTCTTATCTTTCCAATGAATTAAGAATCACTTCAATCGGACATCTATAACTCAAGATATAGCCAAAATAAGAACACTGATCACTTGGACTTGAATGGTTTTTCTTCGACTTGAATGGATTGATCTTCTTTTGTTGCAAAATTGACTTGCCCCCTCCTTTGCCTCCATCATTCCCCCCTTCTTAGAGAAAATTCGACCTCGAATTTATTATCTCCATACCTACATCAAGAGAAAGAACTAAGTTTATGGAAATTGAAAGTAAATCAAACATTGGATTTCCTTGAGTAGGAATCCTTTTATTTTTCTTATGTGCAACACCCAATCCTCCAGGGTCAAAAACAAATTTAAAGAACTCACCATATGTGGCAAAGATGTTAGGAAATTTTTCATTATGCTCATACAACACCTTAAGATTGGTGAAGTCTAGAAATTGAAGTTCAAGGCAAGTAGGAAAGTTATACCTTTGAGAATTTGCATTGACGACCATATTTACCTCTCTATGCTTGGGCATGATGACATTTCAGAGTATTGCATCCTTTTTGGAATGCATCGAGTTATTCTCATAGGTGGAATACTCAAGTTTGGACCCATTATACTTTTCACCCAAATAAACAATCGATGGTCCTTTTTGAAGTAAAACAGTCCCCATGTTCACATTAGATGCATCACTTTCAATTCGAAAGGACTTTGCAAGAATAGGTAAAGCAAGAATGAATGCATTAGTGAGCCTATCAAACGAGTCCACATGCAATTTTTGAGAACTTACATTAAACCCAAGAAGGCTATCATGATTTGTGCAAAATGAATTTTTATCAAAATTAGCATAAAAATTACGTACCCTCATATCATGATACCCACTTTTCAAATCAAACTTAGAAAGATGGCAATAGTCATGCAATTCATTAAGCAAGTAATCAAACCTATTTAATGTAGGAAAGTAGCAAGACCCATGCAATTTACCAGGCATGTTATCAAATATAGGGGTAGAATGTTCATGATTTTGGGGAGCCATGCAAGTAAACAAACCGTGGGGTGTTTCCTTTGGACACACTTCTTCAAGTGCATTGGTTGCCTTGTAAGCTTCCTTTGAAGGCACATACTCAATTCTCTCACTTTCTTTCACCTCCCTCTCTTTTGCTTTCACCTCCCTCTCATGTTTTCTCTCAACATGGACCTCACTCTCTTGTTCTAATTTCTCTCCCTCTTTCTTTTCTACATCTCTTTTCAATCTCAAATTTGTCTCTTGAATTTTGTCTTGAGACATTTTCTTCCAATATGCTTCAAAATTATCAATCTTTCTTTTCAATCTCTCCTCTTTCCTCTCAATATTTTTTTCACCCTTTTCCTTCCCATTTGGGCATTGATAATCCAAATGCCCCCATCCAAAACACACTAGGCACCTCATATCTCTACTTCTAAGTTTAAGAGTTGGAGTAGAAGGAACATTGCAATATCTTTTGTGCCTCTTTCTTTTGAGTTGTTGCTCGACCTTCATGGATTGGTATACTAAGTCATCAAGCTCCACATAGTGTTGAAGCCCAACAATGTCTTGGATGTCTTGGTTTAGGCCATGGAGAAACCGAGCCATTGTTGCCTTTCTTCCTTCATCAATATTGGCTCTAATCAAGGTCATCTCCATTTCTTTGTAATACTCATCCACACTCTTAGTGTCTTGTGTTAACTTTTGCAATTGGTTGCGAAGATCCCTTTGATAGTGGCATGAAACATGTCTCTTCCTTATCACGGCTTTCATCTCCCTCCAATTAGCAATAGGTTGCTCATCATATCTCCTCTTTTCCTTTTGGAATTGATCCCACCATATCAAGGCATAATCAACAAACCCAAGAGATGTTATCTTCATCTTCTTTTGTTCACTATAGTGGTGACAAGAGAAGATTCGTTCTATTTTCATCTCCCATTCTAAGTAGGCTTTAGGGTCATTTCTTCCTTGGAAAGTAGGTATTTTCACTCCCTCAATCCTATCTAAAGGTCTCACCATTTTCCTCACTAAGTGTTTCACTCAAATTGGTTTTTTCCATACCATTGGTTTGTTTTGCACTCTTGCCTTTTCTCACTCAAAGTCCTCTTTCAATATCCTTGGAAAAGAACTATACTAATTCAAGAATGTAAACAAGTACCAAATCTTTGTGAAAAATTCAAATTAGCAATCAATCAAGAAGTTCAAGAAAAGAAAACTACTAAGACAAAACTTAGAAATTTAAAGACAAGCAAGAAAAGCTAAAAAGGAAAGAAAGCACACTCTAATGGAGAAGTAAGAAGACAAAGACTCAAGAACTAATGTTTAGGAATAGAATTTGAGCCAAAAATATGTCCAAAACATCAAGTAATATCAATTTTAAGGCTATAAACACTTAGAATAGGGGTTTTGTGGCCTAATTTGAATTCTGCCAAAATTTTTTTTTTTTTTTACTTTTTATAATTGCAGATTGGTCCCTTTGTATTTTTCTGATTTTTTTTTTTTACTTTTTGGGATCCTTACTTTTGCAAAATAACTTTGGCCACAAAATTTTTCTGAAAATTACAGAAAAGAACGCCCCAAACAGAATTTAAGTAAATCGCAAAGATCAAATAGCCTTTTGAAACATGAACATGATGAACAAGGGGTTGTTCTTGGGAAGTGTGCCCAGAAATTAAATTCCCCCAAATTGATGTCTAGTTCATGCTTTAAGCTTAAAATTGATTGGTATACTTGATTCCACTTGTAAAGACCTTTCAATCAAGGTGTAGATTAACACTCTAACACCAATTCTTGAAATTCATAAAGATCAAAGTGGCTCAAACTCCAAGAACAAGATGAAGGATTCAAAAAAAATCAAAAATCTAAAACATGGAATATGAGGAAAGGAAGCAACTTGAGCTATGAAACATCTTTTGGATGCTATGAATTACAAACCCCAATGGTCTAACAACTCATTACAACACCATAAATGATCAAAATTGATGATCAAAATATGGGGTTGGGCATGGGTTTCAAGGTTAAAAAAAATAGCTCAAAAATTGCAAAAATTTCAACACAATCCAACTAGCAAAACCCAAACTAAAAAAGAAATTAAGCTCAAGGAAGCTAGCGCTAGATACCACATGATATGATCCAAGTTGGAATCATCAAGTTTTAAGGATCTATCCAAGAGCTTATTCTTAGTTCTTATGTTAAAAAGATGAAAAGAATTGGGGGAAGAAGAAGGTGCGGTTGTCACCCGAATATGATTAACAAAAGGAAACAACTAAAGAATGGAAATAACTAAACAAGAAACTTAACCAAACAAAGAATTAAAGTGCAACAACTAAATACAGAATGTAAATGGCGCAAATGTAAAGAAGAACATAAAATAAATTAAGTAAATGGAAGAGGAAGAAGATGAAAGGGAAGGCGCCACAGTATTCCGATGGATTTGGAAGATTGATAAGCCAAAGAGGATTCGCCACAAAGAGATAGAACTCTTTGATAAGAATCAAGCAAGTTCTAATCCAAGAACTTGAAGAGGAGGAGCCAATGCTCAACTCACAAAAATACCCAAATACGATAAATTATAATTTCATTCAAAGTTATCAAAAATGAGGCAATACAAGTCCTATTTATAGAAGCTAAGGAACATTCTAGGTTAAGGAGGTGAGCATTTTCGTGGACCATGAAGCCCATTATACAATTAAAACCAAAACCAAATTACAAGCCTAAAAATTGCTAAATAAGACCAAATCCGTCCAGAACAGCGTCCCTAAATTCTATCCCGGTTTTGATCATGATAGAGTACGAATCAGGTCTTGAGCTTCAAATAAGAATTGTAGATAATTCTCTTATCTTTCCAACGAATTAAGAATCACTTCAATCGGACATCAATAACTCAAGATATAGCCAAAATAAGAACACTGATCACTTGGACTTGAATGGTTTTTCTTCGACTTGAATGGATTGATCTTCTTTTGTTGCAAAATTGACTTGCCCCTCCTTTGCCTCCATCAATATGATATCAATATGTTTTCCTTCTATAAAAAGTCCCAAGATGACAAGAGTACCATGCAAAACAGTGGGGTTATGATCGTATCTGAGTCGATGCACTTCTCTAGTTCAAAAGATACAAATCCCATTATGGCATCGAAATCTTACTTTGGAGTCATTGAAGAGATTTGGGAGGTCGATTACACTAAATTTCAAGTGCCTGTTTTTAAGTGTAAGTGGGCTGACAGTAACAGTGGTGTGCAAACTGAAGAATTAGGATTTACATTGGTAGACCTTGACAAAGTAGTTCATACAGAAGAGCCTTTCATCATGGCTTCCCAAGCAAAACAAGTGTTTTATATCAATGATCCTTCTAACAAAAGGTGGTCAGTTGTTCTCCAAGGAAAAAGCATGCATAATGGTATCCATGAAAATCAAGATTCAACTCTTGATATTCCAGAAACTCCTTCTTTCTCAACACAGATGCCTATTTCCGTCGAGGAAAATATAGTGGACGATGTACTTGCCACTCGTGATGATCATCATGAAGGGATATTGATCTAAACTTGACCATAGTGTAAGTTATGTTTAAATTAAAGTATTATTTTTTTATTTATCCATGTTAAAGTAGACTTATTTTTATTTCTCCATGTTAAGTTAGACTTATTTTTATTTATCCATGTTAAAGTAGGCTTTTTTATCCATGTTATAGTAGACTTATTTTTATTTATCCATTCTTATATACTAACCTAGTTTATTACTTTTTGTCTAAATAAGCATACATGACTGATCCAGCAGGCATTCCTCCTTCTCCTTCACATAGCGGGTCAGGTGGTGCACGCCTCAAAAAAAGGGGTAGATCAGCCACAAAGTTACGATCGTTGGCCCTGAGTCGTTGCGGTGATCAGAGGCTTACGGTTGAGTTTGATACATATGGGGGGCCATAGGGCCGAATGCTGACAAATTCACCGGTTTTGTGGCCCTGGAAGCTCGAAACAGGGTTAGCATTCTGATTGAGGAATGAGCTCAGGTACCAAATATGGTGAAGGATCAAATTTGGTCTTCAATCTTGGTATTTTACTTTTATCCTCTCTATTTGTATCTAAATTGTATTTACTGATATTATTATCATACTCTAATATTTCCTCCATTTTGTTTTGTACTATAGTTGACCTTTGATATCCCGAATACTCCTGAATGTAAGAATAAATGGCTTTCTTTTGTCGCGAAGCGGTGGACGGGGTTCAAGACCTATTTGGGCAATAGATATATTTTTGAGAAAAAAGACGACAAATCTCTACTTGACACATACTCTTTCATTGATAAGGAGACGTGGGATAGGTTTGTTGTGAGCCGACAAGACCCTGCCTTTCTGGTTAGTTTCCCGTTATATTTTTTATAATAGGCATATCTAATTTATTTATTTAATTGAATTGAGTACGTGTTATTTGTAACAAGAGAAAAGGAAAAAGGCCAAGGAAATCCAGAAAAACAATGTACACCCACACCATATATGTCTCGTGGTGGCTATCTTATGGTTCGGCAGAAAATTATGGATGAGAAGATGAAAAAGAAGCAAGAAGAGGCCAAAAACAAGCAAGAAGAAGGTGGAGCTGATGGAGAAGCCGAAGCCGATGGAGAAATAGTTGTTAATCCTCCATCTCCACCCGAACGCCATGAAACAATGATGGAAGCCCGAAAGACAAAATCGGGAGATTTTAAAGCCGAGCCCACACGCATTGTCGCTGAAAAGATTATAAGTGATTAATAGATTACTTCTACTTGTAATTAATACAGTTAAGTAAACACTATCTTACACATATTTTGTGAATTTCCCCCTTGTAGACATCGCTAGTGGAACAAAGCTCGCAAGGATCATTCATTCAACATGGACGTAGGGATATCCTGAGCACTGCCCTAGGTAAAGATGACCACCTTGGCTTTGTAAAGGGTGTTGGAGGGCTAGTGGGCATTCGGCAATATCACGGACAACGAGTCCATGTTGGAAGTCGAATCAGCAGCGACGAGCGAGAAAACATTAAGGAGGAGCTTAAAAGAGAGATGTTTCCGGAGCTTATGGAATCATTCATAAAGGAGATGTCATCTAGGGGGTTACAATTTCCCAACAAAGCCCAATGAGCCAACCTTCTCAGCATGTGAGTACCGTGGGGAGCTGTGAGGATGCATATAAGCCAGTTGAGATGCCTTTATCCCAGGTATGCATATTAATTTCATATTAATCATTTAATTACTTATGTCTTGTTTATTTACAAATGACATTACTTAACTAATGCCTTATCTTTGTTGCTTAGAACATTGATAAAAAGCTAAGATCGAATGTAACTCATTTGGCCGCATTTGCTGCGGATGCGCCGGATAAAGAGTATGCTATTCCCTTGGAACACGAAGTCGCTTGCGACTTGCCAGCCTTTTTTTTCTCTGGGAAGGATATAGGTGACATATGTCTACCTGGTAATTGGCTAGCCAATACCGTTCTGAGTATGTGGTGCATGTAAGTACACTGTTGACATGCATCTTAGGTATTTTAATTCTATAATTTATTTCAATGTCTTAGGTATTTAACATTATTTTATTCTAATATCTTAGGTATCTTCATCGCTTATGTATGGAAAGAGGCAACCGGAATAAGTATGGATTCTTAGACCCAAGCGTAATTCAGGGAAATTACTGCACTAATGGGGATGCGATGAAGACATACATCCTGAAGCTACTTGGTCGAACAAAGAAAGATATTTATCTAGCACCAATACTTAGGAGTGGCCATTGGCAGTTGCTCATACTTCATCCTAGCCAGCATCGTGTCGTCTTCTTATACTCGTTGCACTATAGCCCGAAATCTGAATTGAAGGACGCGATTGACATATAAGCTTTAATTTAATTTTTAATTCAAATTACTTTTGCTTTATTATATGAACATAATTGACATTATTATTTTTAATCATAGAGCTATGGTTGCAAGTAGCATGGCTTGTGCAGATGGCAAAAGTAGGCCATCTAAGTCAAAAAGAAAGCCTGAATGGATTATCCTACTCGTAAGTAGTTTATTATTTCTTACAAAAAAATTACAACAGTAATTATTATTATATTAGTACTGTACTTGATATTCAATTTCATATTGCCTTGTAGTCTCGTAGACAAGCTGGCGGCTGGGAGTGTGGATACTATGTGATGAAACATATGTTGAACGTGGTCTCTGCCACTATTATTGACGGATGGCAACAGGTAATAAATATAAAGTTTTGCACAAGTTAAATTATATTTTGTTTTGGTTGATGATTTAATGTAGAGTTTATTTAAACTTGTGCTGGCTTTTGACGATCAAACTCCACTTTATAAAGAAGAGATGAAAGACCTGAGGGATCGTTTTGCTGATTTCTTTTATGAGTATACTAGGCAGCATAATGTAGATTGTATATGATTTTTGCACTTGTATGTATTGCATGTGACACATTTTGGACTTTAGGTTATTGCACTTATAACACTGTATATATGTAATGTCATATAATTTAGTTTAATTATTCTGGACTTATGTAAATGTAGTATTGTAATTCCGGAATAGCAATATATGAGTTACATGTTTGAATCTGTTTATGACATTATGTTGTGTACTGAATTGTGGATGATATACTGATTGATATGCAGGGTGGGGAAGAGCTATAAATGTAACACACTATTTAAAAAAAAAAATTTAATTTTAACATCGGTTGTTCTAATAACCGATGTTAAAAGAACACTTTGAACATCGTGTGTTCCTAAAACCGATGTTAAAAGTGTACTTTTAACATCGATTTTAGATACAATGGATGTTAAAAGTGTACTGAACAGAGCACATCTCTGATTGAGACCATACTTTTAACATCGGGTGTTACTATAACCGATGTTTAAAGTCTATTTTTAACATCCGGTTTTTATTAACCGATGTTAAAAGTAAACTTTTAACATCGGTTTACAATCGATGTTAAAAGTCACACTTTTAACATCCCTTTAATTAACGTCGCCTCCTTAACTGATGTTAAAAGTATTTTTTAATCGATGTAAAAGGTGCTTTCTGTACTAGTGTTACCTCGCTTGCTCAATTAATCATACATCAAATGCAGTCAATAATATAGATAAAAATTATTCTCTTGTTCTTAAACTTTTGCTCGTTGCAGGTACTTGAACAAGAGAGAAATATACAAAAAGAAACTTTACCTGTAGATGAAGAAAATAGCACATTTTTTATGTAATTTTGTGTGGAATAATTTTTCAGTTTCTGGTTAGTATTGTATATATGATCAATATATAGTCAATTTCATTGAACAATTCCAAAATAAAATTTGGTGATTATGAATTATATTCGTTTGCTGTAGTAATTATTAAAATGTATCTTTAGTTTCTTTCCAATAACTTGTTTTAGGCCGAATAATTGGGCCCACCGTCCAATAGATTGACCCGATTTTGACTCGATCTAGGCCATCTCAACACCTGCCAAGCCTATGCTTTCAGTTTGCTCTACTCTAGACCTGTTCTGCCACCCTGCACCTACTCTGTGCAGAGCGGGGTGGAGGTTGCCACACACACCGTATCCATTCGACATGGGGTCTGTCCCTCCGGAATGGATTCTCTCTCATTTGTTTCTCTCCAGTTTTCTTCAATTCTCAAATCCCCATCCTTAAATAATCTCTCTCCTTTATTTTTAATATTCAAAACCCTCCCATACTCTTTACTTTCAAGGGTCAGATCCCATTGCAGAAAATTTCCATTGTAGAGGATCCATTCCCCTGTCCCTCCCACGCGATTGGTTGCCCTTGTCAGGATGCAAGCCGATCGAGTATGACTGAATGATCGATCTCTTGCATTATATTACCCACCACACTACCTCACCTATAAATAGGAGATCGAACACCTAAAAGGAGTCACTCACTTATATTTTGTTTGGGTAAACAGCTTATTTAAACGTTTATATTATAAGGGCTTATATGAAAAGCTTTTATGCATTAAGCTCTTTTTAAATTAAGTTATTTAGTGTTTGGATACCTACTCGAAGAAGTGCTTTTAAAATCTATAAACTTGAGAGAGGAAGATAGAAGAGTTGGTTTTGATGTAATTTCAAATTATTATGGGGATATAATTGTCCTATAAAATATGAAAACAACTTCTTATATAAGCTTCCAAACAAGGTTTTTCAATAAGAAAAAAAAATTGGCTTCTCAAAAGAAGCCAAAAACAGTTTCTGGGGATTAATAAGTTATTTAATTAAGCTTACCCAAACACTATTTTTTTTTCTACATAAAAACACTTATATTAGTAGAGAAACTCTATAAATTGTAAGTTGTGCTATCCAAATGGGGTCTTACTCTTGCTCTCATACTTGTTTACTCTTCATTGTTCATTCTTCCCAAATTTACTTAAGGATATGTTTGGGAGTTTTGAAAGTGATAAAGTGGAGTGGTTAGTAATAAAGTGGTTAGTAATGGAGTGGAGATGAATAGTAAAAGTTACCACTCTATTGTTTGGAAGTAATAGAGGGTGATCCCAAACCCCCAAATTGGAGAGTATGAAAATTGGAGGGTTTGGGTGGGATTGAATGGTTTCGGTCACCATTCTTAACCATCCACTGCATTACTAAAGAAACTCCCAAACAATGAGTTAATGTCTTTTTATCACTTCACTTCATTACTAATCCCTCCACTCCATCCATCCAAACATACCTTAAGGGTCGACGAAGTGCCTTTGCAGATACCTACTCCCTTTCTTCATCGTAGCAGGAAGAAGACCGGGAGGAGAGCCACCACACTCCGTTTGTGCCGAGTACGATCCTGAAGCTTGAGCATAACGGAAATTTTAAAAAGATATAATAATATATCACAAGTTATGTAAAAGAAAATACATTTTGTCATAAGAGTTTTTATAATTATTTTTTTGGAAAAAAAGAATGGAACATCGTGCCCTAACTTATTAACATTGTGATTTTTATTCAACCATTCAAATTGCACGCCATCACAGTTAGAATTTGGATGCATTTTTTAAAAATTTGCCCATTCAAATAATGGAAACTAGTTTCCCACATTGAAGTTTTTTTATAATTCACAGGATGTTTATTTTTATAATCAAAAGAGAATATATTGATGAGAGTACATGGGTACTCTAACCCATATATAAGAGCATCATAACACACCAGTTTAAAGCAGCCCTTGTACAACCAACAAATAGGCCACTACAAACAACCCTAGGACATAATTTACAAACCGGTCATAGTACAAAAATTATCAAGAAAAAAACTTCAATCTAATTAACAGGTTCACCCTAGCCGAAATAAAACCATCTTTTTTTTCCAAGCAATAGACAATATATCAAAGAATACAAGGGGTGTTTCATCCATTCACAATACATCAGACAATCCCATAACAAAGGCATTAATAGCTAGATCTAATGCATCCAAGTGGACATCAGCACCAATCAGAGAAGGATAGAACAAATTCCCCAATTTTTGCAACAAACCAAGTCCAAGATCTAATTCTAACCAAGTCTAAAATGGACAAATAATCAAAGCTGCATTCATCAAAGCCCAAACTATTTCTCATCAGCCAAAAACTCCATACCACAGAATGCCAAAATAGTACCCATATTTTTCTAATTATCTTTCCTCTAACCAAGCCTCGGTGGTAAGCATAGTGATCTTGAGCAGCCGCTGGAAAAGCAACTGAAAAACCAAGCTAGGAATAGAGGTTAAGTAGACGCATGTTGATTCCTGGATCTCCGCAATCACCCTTCTTTGGAATAGGTTAAACCTTGTATGTAAACGATCCAACAAAAGTTGCCATGAGAATACAAGCACCTTATAAGATACACCACACTGGCAGGAACTTTTAAACGTAGAAATGGCAAAATTGTTAGAGTAGAAAAAGTCACTAGAGTTTTGTAAAAAGGAGTAAGCCGACTTGACAGATCCTGTAAGAAAAAGATTAATTAGCGACCAAAATTAGCGATCAAAATAGATCGATTGCAAACAAAGACCGAATTTGTGATTGTTTAGCTATTTTACGAAAATGGTCAGTGAAATACATTTAGCAACCAAATTAAAAAGGTGCATACACCATGCAAATGTAAGAACTCAAACACAAATTTAAGAAAGAAAAAATAAATAACATTCCTGACTGAATCCATTTCAACTCAAATAGTCTGTTGTGTTTAAACTTATACCTTAATAATGCTAACTTAACCCAATCATAAATCATAAAAGGTAAAATATTACTAACTAGTTACATTCTCATAGCAACTAAAACCGACACAAGACCTCGACCCGGAGAAGAAAATGACCAAGATGACATGCTTGAACACAGCCTGCCATAGTAACATAAGCACAACATAAATTCGATTGAGAAACTACCAATTCATTCATATTAAAGTTAAACTGATAAAGTATAAAAAAAACACCATATAAGCAGCATCAATAGATTGCTTAATTGCAGAGAATATCTAAACCTCTATGAAGGACTTGACTTTACTTCATATATAGACCACCACCTATCATGCTTTGCATATGTAAATGAAAAACAACTATGAACACTGTACAAGCAAGTACTAAAGAAAACCAGTAAAGAGACCATATGCAGGACCTTAGAGGGAAGCCAGAAAAATGTACACAAGGATTCCTTGCAGCCTTACCATAAAACCACAAAGACAAAGCATTCACCTTATGCTTTGTTTTTTTATGACAGCCAAAACCACCAAATTTTTTAAGGAGAAAATGATGTACATGATTATGTTCTAATCCACGAAGTACATATTCATCTAAGGTGGAAGATGATCTAGATATTAGTCAACAATTATGATAGACAAATTGGCCAGTGCACCAAATCGTTACAAGTAATAAAGTGTGAGTAACGTTGTCGATCCCACGAGGATTGTGTTTCAACTATCGACTAATACAAATTCATCGCTATTTGGATGGAGCATTTGACTTGTAACATAGTAAAATGCAGTAAGATAAAGTCATGTAAACATGCAAACAAAAGAAAGACAATGCAGCACAAGAATTAACACAAACACTTGGCGGATGAAATTACAAAGTAGAAAATACAGTGGGAAAAACGATTAGGCATAAGACTCCCTCAATTATCACTAGGTGTAATTCCTTAATCGTTCGATTACTACCAAAGTTAATCAATTATCATTCGAGTTCACAAAATTAGCTTAATTCCAATTCCTTGGTTAGAAACCCCTTTCCTCTTCTAGAACCCTAATTCCATAAGTGATACTCAATTAATAGGAAGCATTAAGATCAAGAACTCATCAAGAATGCACATAAACCAGAGTCTATTCTTAGATCCTTGCATTTCATATGGCTTCTAATCCAGATCTAATTCCATAACCAATTCCGTTGTGATACAAAACCATTATGGCAATTTCCATGGTGATCAAGCATAGAAAAGCATTAAGCATAGGGTTAGAAACATGAATTGAATTGAAATTGAATAGAAATCTACAGAGTATTTCAATTACATCAAGATCTAACAGGATTCATCTGATCCTAATAAAAAAATCTAAGTATACATGATAGGAACTAAGGAAAATAGGAGAAGAGAGAAGAAAACAGAGATAGAAATGGCCGTTGAAGCTCCAAGAATTGTTCCCAAGCCTCGAGTCTCCAATGGAAGATGAGAGAAATGACTCTGGTAGTGTTCCCATGTGCAAAAATCTCGAAAGAATGAATCATCCTCAAGATTTGGCTGAAAACGCGAATTTATAAGTGTTAGGAAATATGCCATCGCTGGGCAAGAAAATGCTTCGTTGGGCGAGATCTGTCAATCAAGAATTCCCTCTCCGTCTTCGTTGAGCGAAGGACAAGCTCGCTGGGCGAGATCCTCCTGTTTTACTTGTTCGTTGGGCGAAACTCCCTGTTGATTTCCATTCAGTGAAAATCGTACAAAGTTAGTGTAAATTCTCATCAATTTTCTAATGATATACGACTAACTACCTAACATAAATTTCGCTTATTCTACTCCTATGACTACCGATTTTCTATTCTTTTCCTACAGAATTGTTCACATTTCACACTATAAAACTACACTTGATGTGGATTTATCAAATTATTCAAGATACAACAACGTATATCAAAATCAAGGATCAGTGGATCATATATATGTCCCTATAATTTTCTGTGTGGTTAATATGTCTCCAGACCCTTACACTCAAATCAAGATTCAAAATTTCAGATATAATGCAGATATATTAACCTTGACTTCAATCAGTTCGTTGTAGTAGAAACCCTAATTTGAAACTCTTTTTCAACGACTTCAAAGCGCTGCCTTCCTCCTCGCCCAAAAAAACCCAGAACCGCTACTACAACCAACCTGAACGGATGAAATCACAAGGACGACAATGGGAGTTGCCGTTCCAGATACACCTCCTCCAACACAGCTCTGCACCTCTTGAATGCGAACTTCGTGAAAGACCACGCACCTCGTGATAGACCTCGTCTATTTGAAACACTTCTTCAACGCATCCGCAACTAACCGAAACGATGGCTGTTGCGGCTCCACATAGAAGTTGCTGCTCGATGTTATGATCCTTAGGGATTCAAGGATGGTCTTTCAATAGACACCCATTTCTTTAAGTTTTGTTTTTTGCAAAATAGGACCAATCGGATGAATTGGTAAAAACATAGAGTGAAAGGGTTTTAATTTTTTATTTTGGAAGTAGGTTCTTCTGGGTCTAAAATTAAAAAATAAATTTGGAAGGGTTTTAAAACAAATAATGATGGGCTAACCAAGTCAATGTTATGTTATCATACTTAAGCTGATGTGGTATGAAGTGACGCGTCCTGGTTGGTCCACATCATCAGGATAAATGTTAACCCATATTTGAGGTGATACCGAAGAACTCACCACTCCATAAACTCTAATGGAATTATGACGTGTCACTAACGGTCATAATGTGACAAAACTGCCAGAAAATTTTATTGGTGCAATTCAAATTATATATTACCTTATAAAGTTATTCTTGTTTTTGTAATGATTTTACAAAATTGTTTTATTAATGGTTCAAAAGTGAAAGCGTAAATAATTGTTTCTGCTTTTTTCCTAGAAGTTCTATAATTGGAGGTTCCATATGTACCCAAAGAATGGTTATATCTTATATTAAATGAAGCCTATTTTTGTTGTAAAGAAATGCTGTCTAGTTCTGGCATTAGAAAAAATTATTCGAGTTTATTAAAGATATCGTTTTTCTTTGACTTTTTTTATTTTCAAAAAAGTGAGATTACTGTTTGAAATGCAAAGATGGATTCTCAATGGACAAGGATAAATCGATTGACTTGGTGAGACTTAAGGTTATCTAGCTAGGAACAAAGAAATTTTAGCCCATTTGACTCTGCCCATATTGCTACGGAACCCAAAAATCTTATCAGATCCTCTTTCTAATCAGCTAAATTTATGAGAACAAATTCTCATTGACAATACCATAACAGAAAATCGATAACAACTAACCACGACTAGTCTCTGGCTGATTTCCCTTCTTATATTCTATTCCCACAACAACAGTAATATTAATCAATCAAGAAACAGTTTTGGAAAGAAAAATGTGCCAAGTCAACTTTTTCTTGTTCCTAGCTAATCCTTAAATAAAGCTACACGTAGCAAAATGAAAATTGATTCCAGACAACAAGAACAGTATAAGATTGAGGAGCAGCATGAAAAAGGTTTCATAGGTATTGGAGGTCACCTTCTTATGTGTGTATAGGAATTACCCCCCTTTGACCTTTTATGCATATAAATACATAGGCTAATGATGCTGAAAGAGCATACAAAATGAAATGTGAAATGTTTAAAGTTTCAAAGAGTGTGGCTTTGAAGTTCAATAGTTGTTTGCTCAAATGTCTTGCATGAAGAGGTAGAGAGAGTACATTTGAGCCAAGGATGACTTGCCGGCAAAATTAGGATCCCCTCTCAGCAGGGTGTTGCTGGCAACGATTCCTTGCTCACATTTGCTCCCTTTCCTCTCATATGAGACTCGGGAAAGAGCTTGAAAGCTTGATGTCCATGGGATTAAGATCATCTCCTGTTATGGAAAAACAGGATTTAATCTGAAGTTTATGTTTTTATTCAAAAAAATTATTTTAAAATGATATAGCTAAGGTTTGAGATAGAGTAAAGGCGGAGATTAACTTAATAGGACCATCCTGTTTTTTCATAATAGGAAAGGATCCTGATCCATGTCCATGGTGTCTTGTTGAAATATATCATCTTTGTAATTCTAACATGGCAACAAACTAATGCTTTGAGAGGGAAAACAGAGTAATATATATATATATATATATATATATATATATATATATATATATATATATATATAAAAGTAACTTTATCTAGTTTGAATAGCTTATGGTTGACCATTTCCTGTTTTATTCCTAACTCTTGGACCTAGTCTGTCTTCCTTTTTTAAGGATGCATAATCCTTTGGCCAACTTATTACTGTGGCCTAATTAGGGGTTCAATTAGAAGTTTATTGTTGAGTACACTAAAAACAGAACAGCTTTTTTTTTTTTTTTTTTTTTTTTGGTATTTAGCACAGTTTTTTAACTAGAGGAACCAAGTTCAAGAATCTACATTTTTTTCAAAAAAGTTATATATAAAATTGACTTTTAATAATTTTGGAATAGATACGGCCACCTCATAACAACCCTAGCTAGGAAGCGCCTCTGCCTATAATAGTATAATGAGACAAGCTGGCTCATGATCTTTAAGCCTTAACATAAGTTAAGCTTATGAATCCAAAAGATGAACTTGAGCAAAAATAGGGGTCATAAGGTTGACTTGGTGGTTTGGGTGAGAGAATTAAGGAGTGGAGTGATAAGGAAGTTAAGGGTTCAAACCACGTCCAGTAATAAAATATTAGCATTAATATTAATATTTGCCAATAAAAAAAACAAAAAAAACTTTGAGCAAATAACTGCCATTCCCTAATATTATGGTGACTATTATGTTAAAGACACAGTTTAATAGTTAAGTGGTTGTTTAATTTACTTGCAACTTGTGAGAATATATATTTTTTGGGTACATTGTGAGAATACATTTTACATTGTTGGTTATATTATTTTTTTCAAATGAGGTAGAGGTCTAATTAGTGGTATATTTAGTGTGTGATCGGTTCCAATTCTGGAGACACCAGAGGTGTTTTTACACCTGTCAAACGTGATTCTAGTAAAAAAAAAAGGTGTTTGGATACGTGTTTGGGGGAGAAATTTTGCATCCAAAATCAATTCTATTAGAAGCAGCTTGGAGTAGCTTCTGCTTTTGAATTGAAAAATTACACTAAGTTTTACATTAAACTTGCTTTCAAAATAAAAATATTCAAACATAAATCACTTCACTTCAAACTCAATTGTATTTAAATCAATTATACAAAATCAATTTCATTTAAAATCACGTTTGACAAACGCTCATCCAAACACACACTTATACAAGTTTTGACTTTTAGGCCAAACAAACTATTATCAACTTGACTTTTTACATTAAACTTGCTTTCAAAATAAAAATAAAAATATCCAAACATAAATCACTTCATTTCAAGCTCAATTATATTTCAATCAATTCTACAAAATCAATTACATTTAAAATCACGTTTGACAAACGGTCATCCAAACACACGCTTATACAAGTTTTAACTTTGAGGCCAAACAAACTATTATCAAGTTGAGTTTGAACCCATCCAAACTCAACTCATTGTCAGGCTTACTATAGTAAAAGTGAAAGCCGAATTTATTTATATATTACAAACAAATGATTCATTATTAAAGCAAGTTTACAAAGGAAATTAAACCTGTCATGTTCTTATTCTTTCAATTAAATACCAATAATTCAAAAACAAACTAACAACTAAGAGAGAATTTATTATCAATTTTTTTGTCCAAACAAAGGTATCCCTCACGTAATAGCGAAGGTCAATGCCGCGAGAAAATTGAGGTTCATTTAAAGAGTTATTCTCTTCCAACAGATGTTTTTCCATACACACAGTCAGGGATTGAATCTCCGACCTCCATTCCCCATTGGATTCAGGGACGAGCACGAGACAGTGCTTGGAGATTCGATCTTGTCTTCGCTTGGTTTCCCCAGGTGGTGCAGTTGGGGAGTAGAGAAGGTACATGCTTAAGGGATCCGAGTACCTATCACTCGTGTCACACCGTGTTGATAGAATATATTATTAATTTGTTATTATTTATTAAATTAGAGCACATTCTTTTAAAATGGTTTATTTTTTTATGGGAAAAATGCATGCAGCCCCCCTAAACTTTAGCCCATTAGCAAATAGATTTCTTCAACTATTTTTTCTTCCCAATTAGCCCTTAAACTTTTACTATTAGTGAAATTGACCCTTTAGCTATTTTTTTGTATCAATTAGTTCTTACACTCGTACTTAATTAAATATATTAACATGAATTTGTTGGTTTATCAAACATTTTCTTGTCTCAACTAGTTCAATTATTTTAAGAAAGTACTAAATGCATATAAATTTGAAATATATAAAATGGTATAAAATTATTAAATTATTTTTGTATCTATACTAGAAGCTAATATAAGGATTGATTTTACTAATAGTAGAAATTAAAGGATTAATTGGGACAAAAAAATAGTTGAAGGATCAATTTCACTAATAGTAGAAGTTTAAGGTCTAATAGGGAAGAAAAAATAGTTGAAGGTGCCTATTTACAAATGACCTAAAGTTTGGGTGGGTTTATACACTTTTCCCTTTTTTTATCCTCCCCAAAAATGGCATATATTATTTTAAATTTGTTCTTTTCAATTTTTAATTCAATTTTTATGAAATTAATTATACATATCTTCTTTATAAAATCTTGAAGGTTTTTTTCTCATTTAATCTACGCGTTTATATTCTATCGGAATTTAAAATAACTCGTTTATTCCATAGGATACTTATTAATTAAAATGATTCTTCTACTAAGTTGTCTTTTTTTAAAGCCAAAAATATATAGATAAAGAGCCTAAGGGGTGCTCTAACCCATATAGAAAAAGAACAAAAAAAAAAGGAAAAAAAAACCCAAAGTAAGTAGCATACTCCATCAGAACAAGACCAGTATAATTATTAGTCTATCCCCAAATCCACCAAAAAGATATTACACCAGATAACAGAGCCTCACAGATGCCTATAACCTTTTAGTTAAGGCTCCAAACGATTCTACCCTTTTAATATGGAAGGTTGGATGGATCCTCTTTTGTACCACACACGAGGTCACCCACATCCAGAGCATATGATCATATGTCAAAAGTTGACTTAAAGCAAAAAAAACTCCTCCCAGTACATTCTAAACATCCAAAAATGTGGAGATCATAGTGTACTGTAAACCATTCCGTGAAAAATGTTGTCATGTAGCTATCATGTAACCCTAGCTTCAACTATCTTTATGCACCAATGTACATGCCTTCATCCATGATCAGAAGAAAGGAAGATGATCCTTATAGAACTTCACAACCTCCCTGTCCCGTGGTTTCTTTTCCTGCAGCTTAAACTAGAGAACCCACAAACCGACACAACACCATTCAACATCAAAAGATGTCACACATATCATGAGAATATTGCTCATATTTTTACTACTACAATCAAAAGTTGTCTGTATTTAATTAATAAGAAAATAAAGGAAATAGAAAACTGGGATAAAAGATTGAAGGAAATTATTCTTGCACAACATTTCTTTTAGGCCTTTCTTTAAAACTTTTTTTTTGGTTTCACCAAAATTGATAAAAAAAAATGAAATAAAAATATAAAAATTAAGGTGATTATCATACTTATAATATAAAATAAATATTTTTTGTCATAATTTTCAAAATAGCCCTAAAATATAAAATATTATTTAAATATCATTTACAATGCATATTAATAAAAATAGAAGAAACAAGTTTATTATTATACCTATACAACAACAAAAAATTAGTATTTATTTATAAAATTACTATATTTTTTATGGCATATATTATATATAATAAATTTTATTTAAAATCAAAATTTAAGATTATTTTAAACAATTTAATAAAATAAATCTTGAAAATATAAATTTTTAATGATTTTTACTGTAAATTGAATTAGAGGTTGATAATGGATAAATAATGGGTGGGAGCTGGGAAGTGGGTAGCGGTAGATAGTGGGTAATTGGATATTTTCCTATTCCCACCTCTTCGGAATGTATTATTTTCATCCCTCCTCATAGAAATAAAATCCCACCAAAATATGAGAATATAATTTTTCTGTGAACGATTAATATCTAAAATTATTTTTTTCTACACTTATAAATATAGAAATATTTTTTTATGAAGCATTGTAATTATGATTTTTTGGCTCCCAGTAGTATCCCGGATCTCATAAACTTAAATCCTTTGGATAGACTATAAAACTAATTCTCGATCAACTACTTAGGGGAGGAGAAATGTTTATTTTGGAAATTAAGTTTTCAAAGCTCAAAACAAACCCACCCTGTGAGTGCTTCTCGCCTTCTTGGGTTTTTTTGGTTTCCAATAATTGATCTTTTTCAGTTAAGCTCACTTTTTTTTTTTTTTGGGGTAAAGCAGTTAAGCTCACTTTATTTAAATAAACTTTATGCAAGCTAAAAGACTCAAAATACTTGAATGGAAACCGTTATAGCCAAAATTGCCAAAAGCTAACCACTTAAGGCATTTTTCCCTCTAGTTCTTTCAACGTGGGACTTTCCCACTTCATATAAACAAGGAGCACCGGCCGAGCCTAGTGTAGCTGTTAATACGAATAACAAAAACTCTGTTATAGCCATTTTTGTACATTCAATGTACTCTACGGAAACAAACAGAAAAAATAGAAAAAAGGTACCTTATCTATCAGATTGGCTGAGTGGCATGTATATCCATAGTGCTCATTTTTCCAATTATGAAGCATGGCTAAGCGATCCTAAAAAAATTCCACTCCCAAAAACCATATTTTGATTGCCCGTCAACTATATCAACTATACTTATGAGAATATGCGTTAACAACTAACAAGCTTACTCATGTTGAACTCGTGATTCTGCAGTTCTGCATTAGCATCCAAGCTTTTTCTTGGGGTATTGGGAAGACATGTAATACTTCTTGGTTCTCTCTTACCATATAAAAATTAGGTTTAATTAAGTTTTTATTCCATAAAAAGTGAGTCAGTTTTGATTTTGGTCCCTGCATTTTTTTTCGTTGGTTTTGGTCCCTGCAAGTTCTAAAACTTTGGTTTAGTTCCTTGTTGTCACTATTCATCGTTAAGTGCTAACGTGGCTAACAGATTACCACGTCAGCACTGCCATGTAGGCTTTAATGACATGTAGGATTAAATATTAATTTTTTATACCAACATGTGGTTGATCCGAGTGGTAACGAGCTTGGGCTTCTTAAGCAAGTGGTCATGGGTTCGATCCCTGACTCTTGTGTATAGAGAAAATCTGGTTGGGATAAGTCAGTCCTTAAATGTCGTCCAGTACCTCGGGAGATTCGTCTCCATAGTTGCGAGCAGAGGATACCTTGGGAAATCAGAAAAAATATTAATTTTTTATATTCTTTTAATTTGTAATTTTTTATAAAAATTAATATTTAATCTTACGTGTCATTAAATATTATAAAATTAGCCTACGTGCAATGACGGATCCAGAAATTTTGACTAGTGGAGACAAGATCATATACTATAAATATTTTTCTAAAAAATATATAAATGCATAAGCGATAAAATAATGACATCATTATCATTACGCCAAAAATTGAATATTAAAAAAACTATATCATTGTATATCTAAAAAATTGAAGACAACTCAATTTTTGCACATTATAACTTTTATCTATGTGTCTTTTATTTTGAAAATGTTGTATGATTTCTTCATTTTCAACCCTATAAAAAATATCTCTCTATGTATGTAATCAAACAATCATTCAAGAATTCATCTCTTATACGATTGCAATCTTGATTCTTCAAAAATAAATGAAAAAGTATTGTGTAGAGTAGGGTTGTAAGGCAATGGAAACAACATTTATTTTTCAGTTGGGGCAACATTTATTTTTTAGAGGGGGCAAAATTAAAATTATTCAGCATTTAATAAATATTTTTTTACTTAGTGGGGGAGGTGCCCTTATTATCATACACTTGGATCCGTCCCTGCCTACGTGGCAGTGCTGACATGATGGTCTCTTGGTCACGTCAGCACTTATTAGATGAATAGTTACAGGAGGGATCAAAACCAAAGTTTTAGAATTTGAAGGGACCAAAACCAACGAAAAAAAGTTTAGAGACCAAAACCAAAATTGACTCACTTTTCGGGGACTAAAAACTCAATTAAATCTAAAAGTTAAGACAGTCATCTCCAAAGTGGAAAGGGTGTGTTGGAAAGCAACAGGATAAAATATGACATTGGAAAGGGAGACAAATTTATACTTTAATTGTGCCCCCACATAATAAGAAAGCAACATATCACCATTGATTAAAATTGTCAAATGTCAAACATGACATTTTAAATTTTTGTTCCTCACACTTGTTAATAAAGGGAACACTAAGAAGTGAGAGCTTCTGAGTTTTAGGGATTTGATAGAGTTGAGAGAGCCTCGAATTTAGGGATCCGAGAGAATAGAGAAAGGGGGTGAAGGGGGCCGGCATTCGATTTTGGGAATTTAGAATTTAGCTACCGAAATGAATTGGTCCCTAATTTCATCACAAAACACTTAAACTTCAATGGTAACAACATTGACTTATATAATTTATAACGATCGATTTTGTGACCGATTGGTTTGCGACCAATTAGATCGGTTGCTATTTCGATCCTTAAATGAAAATCAGCAACCAACTTTAAAAAATAGTTCATCGGTCGCTATACATTGAAGGTTCTGAACAATGTTAATCATATATATATATATATATATATATATATATATATATATATCATGATAATTTTATACACTATGATTTGTCGTTTGCAGTTCAGTCATACTAATAAGTAATGAATACAATAAATTGAAAAGCAGCTAATAGGTGGCTTTGAGAAGTTTGTGGAGCTGTAGGTATCCTTATCTCCAAAATCTTACAGCTTTAAATCTGCGGCAAACAAATTGATAGATGAACATGATGGACCCATCTTGTGCCGCATGCTCAATGGAAAATATAACTTCAAATGGGGTGGTGCATAATGTTATATATGGAGTAGCTACCCCAAATTAAATTCTTAAAAGTCAAGATTTTTACATATAAGTTTTTTAGAAAAAAAAAATATAAACTCTTTAAATTAGTTTCCATAACTAAAGTATTAATATTCTTTGGCTCCTTTTATTTTAGGAGCATATATACACGTGACCTTGGCTTATTGCGTAGATGCTGCAATTGTTCCTCCGATCTATACATTTGAGAAATAGAACAATTTCTAGCGCAGTAAAGACATTGAGTGCATTACAGTTTAGTTCTAAAAGTAACTGTCAATGGCAATCTTAATCTGTATGAGAGATTTCTTTTAACATATATTTGTGTACAACGCCCTTTAACTTTTTCTAAATCCGTTTTCTGGATGTATTTACCCTTTAACTGGAAAATATAGAGACAACTGCATGTTTCAGTATAGTGGCAGAAGTCAACTTCTTGTACTTGATCCTAATCCTTAAAGTGTTATTACACGTACGTACAAACATGGAAATTGATTCCAAAACAAAGATATGGTCTCGGACAAGAAGCAGTGTGTTCACAGATAATGTGGGGCCATAAGCCCATAAGCCATTTGTGGTTTGAAAGAATTCTTTAGGGAATTTCCTTTATCACTTGTCTAAATTAAGTGAAGTGTGGGATTCCAGTCATTGACTTTCTCAGCCTATAAATGCACTGAAATAATGCTCAAGGACATGCAGTGAACTGAAATATGAAGCCAATGAAAATGATAATCTGTTAGATTATAGGGTTTTTTGGTTTACCTCTCAAAACAAGCTTCTTAGTACTTCATACTTAAGAAAAGAAGCATTCACCGTTTTTATTATTTGTATCGATCCGATATACTTCCCGTGATCCCACCAGGAAACATGCTCGAAGCTCAATATTGTTTGCTCTTAAGCGCCTTGCATGAAGGGGTAGGGAGTAGATGTGAGCCAAGGATGACTTGCCGGCATTGCTGTAAAGCAACAGTCCATCTGTGGGGGTTGCTGGCAGTTAACCTTGGCTCAAGTTTGCTCCCTTTCTTCTCATATGAGACTCTAAAAGAGCTTGTTCATTCCACCTATATAATTATTTACTTAATGTTATTATATGCATGTTGTTTAACTAAGAACAACATCATTTGAGACAGAGAGAAATGTTTTTCTTTTTCTTCCTTGCCCCTATCTTTTTTTCAGGTTTCACTGCTAAATTTGTGAATTGAGTATCATACTACTTTAGAGAGGAATTTGTTAGAAATGTAATACTACTCGTCAGGATAGACCATTTTCTTTCATACTATATTGTTCATTTCTGCAGAAGTATTCTCCAACCAGTTAAGATTACCCAAGGCAAGGAAGTAATACTAGTCATTTCTACTCTCGAGGGAGTATAAACTTGTCCCCCACGTAATGACAAAGCAATAGATCAACACTGAATCTGTTGAACATAGAACAAAAAAAAGTATTTATTATAACTTTCCATGCACCGTTCTGATGCATTGCGGGGACATTTTTGGATGAAACAAATCCAAAGTTTATGTGATATATCAGACTATAATGTATTCAGACATGAGTTTTAGGAGTTATACGTTTGGCTTATTGACACCTTCAATTGTCTATCTACAGGCAAACATCCCTCTCAACTCTCAATCAATCTTTGCAAACAAAACTTACAATATTTTTCATATCTAAAGTCCATAAATCGTATGCTGATATTCATCTAAAGTCCAAAACCCATTGAAAGACCATAAAGTCAATCAGAAAATAACCAATCGGTAATGTAAAATATAGTTATATATACAAAGAATATACCAAAATTTGGAATTAAATAATGCAACTAATCTCGAATACAATTTAGAATTTGAATCTTTTTGGCAAAATTACACTTGTGGTCCCTTATCTTAATTGTTTTTTTTCATTTTGGTCCCTAAACTTTTTTTTGTGATAAATAAGTCCCTTATGTTTACAAACATTAACAATGTTGGCCTAGACATTAGTAAACATCGCCTCAAACGCTCCTATGTGTCCGTTGAGTATTTAACATGGTGCTGACTTGGTGGCTTGGCCAAAACGATGTCGTTTTGACGACTTTAGATCGGTGTTTGAGCAAGATAGATGTAAACCACGCTTTGTAGCCATGATTGTAGGGAAGAAGATTGAGAACCATGAAATCTAGGCCACCATTTAAGGGGGAGAAAGATAACTCATACACCCCTAATGGCAACAACTAGGTCACTAACCACTTAATACGTCCAGCTGTGGAGTTAACGGACACGGTTAATAAAGTTGAATGGAGAGTAACACTTAGATCAATATTGTTAATGTTGGTAAACATAAGGAACTAGTTTATTACAAAAAAAAATTAAGGGACCAAATTGAACAAAACAATTAACTTAAGGGATCAAAATTTAATTTTGCCAATCTTTTTTAAAAGGCAAAATTTACATAATTGGTGAGAATGACATTGTAATACTTGAAATGAAAGAATGAAAAGTACACCACGAGCCATAATATATTAGAGATTAAAGGTGTAAAAAATGGACAGGCTCCAACTCATCCCAACCCTTGTCCATGAGGAATTACACTTCATAGATTTAGTATCTAAAGGCGTACGAAGTAAAGGGGCTAAATTCTTTTATGCGACTTTTAACATGTTAAGGGAGAAAATGGATAATTTTTCTTTCTTCATTAACAAAAGTTTAAGATCAGATAGCTGCCCAATCTCACGAGGAGGAGGTGATTACAGAAGTAATATTTTACAGATAATTTATTAACAAAGAATCCTAATTAACATAACTCGATCCGTGGCCAACTTAACCAACATAGTCTGTCCGTACTAAATGCACCAACCATTTTTGATTGGTGATAGTGGTGCCAAAAGAATCCATTTAACCCAAACAGGTTGCAGCCTATTTGTTTAAAATTCTTTCCAACGGGCACCCGCGTTTAAAATGTAGTTGGTAGATAGCTCCAAATGAAAGCTTTGAAAAAAACTCATCTGACCTCCTCGGGATGTGATTTTTTCACGTCGGCGTTAAATAAAAGTTAAACCAAACAAGTGCTTGGCCTAGTGGAATTAAGCATGTTAGGTCCGCAAAGTAGAGTGAATGTGTACCAGAGTACTTTCCAGTGAGAGTTCTTGGTTCGATCCCCTGTGTGCAAAATAAATTCCTTGGGGAGGGATCTCACCCAATGGTGACCCTGAGCAGGATTTGGTGGTGTGACCGCACAAGGACCCATATTTTAGGGGGCACCAAAATTTTTTTTTTTTACTTAGTATATATGTATATATTAAAATAAAAAATTTATATAGTTATGAATTTTATATTTGAAACTTCAAGGTCCAATTGTTTTTAAAAATTCAGGGTCCAATACTTTTAGTATTTATTTCAATAAAAAAAATTTAAAAAATAAAATAAAATTAAGACCACACGAAAGTCTTTTCGTTTTTCCCTCACTCATGGATCTATAAAATTAAGAGCCACACAAGAAACAATTAATGGCTAGCTTTTTACACTTCTTTGTGCGTTTTTGATAATCAATATATATATATATATATATCCGGCTTATAAAAAAATTGGGCACCAATTTCTCAGTTTGCACAGGACAATCAAAATCTTAGGGACGGCTTTGGTCTCACCTTTGTTGCTCCAAACCCTGGAGTGGTAGCTCACTTTCTACCATTTTATTCACAAAAAAAAAAAAAGAATGCATTTAACCTTTATCCAACTAATCCATCCACATGTAAATCCAATTCAATCCATCCACTTGTTAAAAAAGGTCAAATAGATGTTAATAATCCATCCAAATTTACTAATGAATGATTAATGATCCACTTCGATTTTTTTCCCAATCCATTGGATCAATCAAATTAAAAATGGATTATTTTAGATCCATTAAGTTTTTTTCTTAACAAATTGGATATACGGCCTAACCAACCGATGATCAACCGATCAACCATCGAACCACCGGATCGCCATCGGCGGACCGTCAGACCACCACCTGCAGCTCGATCACCCGCCGTTGGCCACCGCTGATCGTCCACAATCAAAATGTGAAAGAAAAAAATGTTAAAATAATTTTTTTCGGTATCATATATTTTAAAATGGACAGGTCGGATATCCATTCATAAAAATTGAATAATGAATGTGTTCGGTAGTTTTTTTATTAAATGAGTCATGAATGAATTAATTAATTTTTTAATATATTTTTAATAGATCATAAATGGATTAGTGGATTGTTTTTTATCTATCCATAATCCGAACTAAAATCATTTCAATCTAATCCATCCATTTGCCATCCCTAATTGGGTAGTAGAGAATCAGAGAAAGACAATCTATGAAGCATTCTTAGCAAGCAGTCAACGCATTCAACACATTATATCTTTCTTTGGACCAAAAAAATTCCAAATTATTCGATAACAATGGCTTTTGTATGACATTCATTGGCTTGCAACTTCATTCAATTCCTGTTTAACTTTATTTGGTACTAATTCCAGTTTTACTTTTGCTGAAACTGTTTATTGGCTGAAGATTTTCTATTACAATTTGGGGTGAGCGTGGGACGGATTACGACGGGTTGAGTTTGTCCCTCACCCGGCTCTAAACATTGATCAGGTCAATTTTTTGAACCTTAACCTGTCTCTAGACCCGAAGGAACTCGACCATATGCGGGTTGATTTAAGACCATGTCTAAATGGGACGAGATCGGATTGACCTGATGTTCAATAGATCCTTTATAAATTAAATGAAATAATTTTTGTAAGTTACAAAAAATTGATACTTTATAAGCTCATAGCCACTTTCATAGTCTATAAATTGATACTTTACAAACTTTGTTGTTATTACGGTGTACATATACAAAAGATTTGTGGTTTGATCCGTGAGTGTTACTTCAGAATTGTACTCACACATGGTGGCCACGTTCATTAATTTGCTCCAAATGTCCTCATCTTCAATATCTGGGGCAAATTAAAAAGGACAGTGAGAAAAAGAAAAGAAAAAGAAGATTGTGTTGAAGATTTATACATGGTTGACATATGAATTAGCTTTAGTTTCAAGACACCGAAATCTTGTTTTTGGGAATGGTCTTTAATTTGTGGGATGAGTGTGAATATTAGTGATAGTGATAGGAGTCGAATTGACGGGATTATTTTGGGTGAGAGTGAGAGTGAAGTATATAATTTAAAAATAAATAAATAAAAAAGAACTAGCTAGTACTCGGGTCGGATGATTCTAAGGTCCACTCTAACCTGTCCTTGACCCGGCCTTAGGTCACTTAAGGTGATGTGGGTTCGTCCCATCTTCAACTCGGGTTCGGGATTGACCCAACCCAATGTCCTCAGGTTGGGACAGGTTGACGGGCCGAGCCGGATTGTACTCACCCTAATTACAATATCTCATCCTTAATTCAAAACTATAGCCGGAAAAAAGTGTCTCATGTTTGTTTTAGGAACGTTTGAAAGAGTTTATAAAAAGTTTGTTTAAGTTTAAGAAAATAGTTTTAGACCTTCCTACAAACATTTTTTAGTTTATTTCAATAAGTTTGTGAAAGAAATTTATGAAAATAAACTCTTTTTAACTTACTGAATAAATACTTAATCAAACTATTTACTCAAACGTAACTTATTTGAATTATATTATTTGGTTGGCACGGTATCAATTCACTAATTAAAATCTTTTAACTTAAAAGATATCATGCAATGTTCATGTTTAGCCATTTGTAGGTAAATCATATCCATTGCCGTTTGCAAATGGGAAAAAAAAATTCCTTAGAAAGTAACAAGAGCACTGTTACCAGCACAGCTTGAGCCATGATCTATCACGTGAGTCCCCTGAGCCTTTGACACATGCCCATAACCAATAAAGTTTGGCCATTCCTTAGAACAAATCCTCACTCCACGCCCTCTTTTTTCGGGTAAAAGATTATATTCCCACAAAAATGGAATTTATTATCATTTATGCTAATTGATGAAAAGGAAGGTCATCATGACCCCATATATCTTGTCTATGCTAGCTGAAGTGGCCAACCCAAATGTTGAAGGAAGCTTTCAGAAGAAATCCAATTACCTCACAAATGGATGCTTTTATCATAGAATGTAGGATTTCCAATAGTTAGACAAAATGAGAATATTGAAGATTGCATGAGATAAGAGAATCACCATTTTACCATTAAGCCCTGCCTCTCTAGCTATAAAAGGGCAGCAAGATAGAGCATGGGAAGGGAAATAAATCCAAATGTGTATGTGAAAGGAAAACAACTATGAGGCAACTTATAAGTTTCTGGTCTAAGAGTCTTTCATGTAGAGGTTGAAAGTGGAATGAAGCCAAGGATGACTTGCCGGCATTAATTTGCTACAAAGCTAGCTAGCTAGCTGGATTTTCCCGGCAAGTCATCCTGTGGCTATATTCGGCTTTCTTCCTCTCATGTGAGACTCTAATGACCTTCTCATATGGGCTAGTAGGCACATACCAGTATATATAACACACAGTTCTTGGACAGAAATGGCTTGAATTCCAGGGAGGCATGCAAAATGAGCCAATTTGAATTGTTAAGTGTCTGCTTAATTTATTCTATTTCTTATGGTGTTCCTGCGGATAATTTGGCAAAATGAATCCAACGATGATATATCCCATCATTCATATGCAGTCTGCTGTGGCTGGCGAAGCATAATGTGGTGTTTTTCTGCTTTGTTGCATTGCATCCAAAGAAGGTAACATAAATTTTGTTAGATACATGACATGATGTCTTATGGACCACCTCCATAAAAAAAATTTTATTGCATATTTGCATTATACCAAGAAGTTAAGTTATAATATACTCATGCATCGCATTGGCATAATGAGTCTCCTGAGTTCCTGCAAGCTTTTCCTTTGTTTATTTTATTTTATTTTTTCATAGAAAGATCTCATGTATCAGTGCAAGTGTAGCAAAGCAAAGCCTTCTAGTGATTTTTTTTATTACATGACTTAAAAAGTAAGAGTCATGCAGCTTATATAGGGCTGTCCGGTGCACAAGGCTCCCACCTAGTCGGGATGGGAAGGATAGATGTATGTAGTCGTATCCTGCAAGCGAAGAGACTCTTTCCAAGATTTGGACCTGTGAGCTCCAGGTCACAAAACTGCTATCCTACTGTTGTGCCAAGACTCACCCTCTATATATAAAACAATTTAAAATACAAATGTACTTTTGTGTAATTAAATTTCCTTTTATTTAGTTAAATCATTACTTTGTTTAGATTTACATACATTTCAATTCAGACTGTATTGATGGTTCTCAGACTGAATTCACAGTGGCCAAAAAACAATTTATTTCTTCAACTATACCAAAAAATATAGTAAGGGTGAATTCAATAGGAAACTCTGGTAATACAAAAGCAGGGACCTCACCCACATAGGCCTGCACTTTTTTTTTGTTTGATAAACTATAGGCTTGCACCACTGATGCTAGGACCATTTGAAAACTCTCATAGAACATCAGGTTTAAACCAGGGAATCTAATCCAAACCAATTGGTACTTTCATTGAAAGTTAGCTGGCTGCAGTAATGGCGGAAAAAACTCTCATAAAGATGTGTGCTACGTATCAAAAGATGGTTAAACGCACATATAGTAATGAGTGAGTCAATTCTTGCTTGTGTTGACATCAATTTTGTTTACATTGGGCTGCATGAGACGCATGATTGGCATGCACACTTGCTATCTGCAAATTTATTTCACGGGCGCATATTGCTACTTGGAGTATTGTGAGTGATGGGTGCGATCAAGAGTAGGATTACATGGTTGATGTTTAGAAAAAATGCTCATCAGGATATTAGTTCTGCATTGTTGCTAATATTTTTGGAGGTGTTTTATGCAAATGGAAAGAAGTTTTGTATAAATATATATGTTCCAAAAACAGTACTTGCATTTGCTTTGGCTTTGGATTCACATATGGGGTTAAGGCAATTGATTGGGCACAATTACATAGAAATGGTGGGCTTGCATATATGTGTTTCCATTTATACCTAGGTTACCTGAAGGAATTACGTGAATCACCTTAGTTTAGATAAGTGTGAGAGGTTAAGGTTAATTCATGTTCCTGGATGTATTATTGCTGGGATAATGGGGCTAATTGTAGAGACTCCTCTTTTGCTTAGTGAAGAGTCCTTACCTCTTGTTTAAGGGTTGTTTCCGACTTTTGTAAGAATAATTAGTAGAGATGGTCCAATTAATATTGTTTACTTCGATATTTTGAAGAGTAGTACTACTTAGCACGAAAGCAACTTTTGTAAATTTTGACGAATTCAAAAGATAGTATACTTTATTTATATAATAAAACAAAACCAGAAATGAAAAGAACTTTAAAACGGCAATGCTCCTTTTGTTTGATGGCTTTGACATGGATGAAGCATGTCCTGCCGTGGTTGATGTTCATTCCAAATAGAACAATACAACCTACGGTAGATTGCAAGATCCTATGCTAATTGATGATCCGGTATGAGTCCTCTCTTGTTGATGCTTTGCCTCCTTCTTATAATCCTCCAGTAAGTAAGTATGGGATGTGTGGTTTTCCCACCCCATGTGAGCCCTAACTCCTTGGGTTGAGGCCTTATTGGGCTTTGACCAAATCCGATAGGAACAGTTGGTAAGATCATTGACTGAAGTCAGAGTAAACAAATAGTGCTAGCTGCAATTTTTTTAGCTTGTATTATTAATTTTTCATCAACCTTGAAGGCAAAGTTATTTTCAATTGGGTGTAATTTATTAGTAATATTGTTAATTATTAGTTAGTTAGGTTGGTTACATGGTGCTTAATTAATATGTGTACAGTGTAGTATCTAAATAAATCACTGAATCCGAGTGAATCACATTTAGTAAATAAGAATTTATTTTACTATTTTAGAGTCATTCTCTTTGACTTGAAGTGAATATATTCCAATAAAACTATTTGAACTGCTAATGACTTTGCAAGATGAGGTCATACTTTAGATTTTGGGTTGCATGCTTTTGTTGAGTTTCCTCTTTGTGTAGCTGAGATTTCCAAGAATGATATTCTGGGTGTAGCCTGTAGTAAGCCTATGTTGCAGTTTTATGTTCATGTTTGGGCGTTTTTGTTCCATCCTCTTACCAAACAAAAACTAATAAGTATGTGTTTGGTTTCACTTCTGGAGACATCAAAAATGATTTGACACATGTCAAACGTGATTATAGTAAATAAAGAAGTGTTTGATTATATGTTTGGAGAAACAATTTGCATCTAAAATCGATTCTATCATAAACAGTTTAGAATAGTTTCTTCTTTTGGATTGAAAAATTACACTAAGTTTTATATCAAACTTACTTTCAAAAGAAAAACATTCAAACATAAATCACCTTACTTCAAACTTAATTATATTAAAATCAATTCTATAAAATCAATTCCATTCAAAATCACGTTTGTCAAATGCTCATCCAAACACACGCTAAGTTGAAAGGATTGAACGATGGAGAATTGTGTTTTGAGAAGAATTAGCTAAAGGACTAAATTACTAAAAAGGTTGTGTAATTTACCCAAATTTATAAGTGTATTGGACTATAGGATAAGAGAATCCCATGCCCGCCAATAAGGACATCAATACATGCTAAATTGATTCATTGTTGAATTCAATCAGGCAGCAAGAATCCAATAACAGTATCACATCATCATCACAATACAGTTATAAATAGTTTATTTTCTATACTCATTTACATTATTATACAGGGCAAAAACAAAAACCATGTATATGGATTAATTAAAATAAAAATATGAGTCGTAAAGACAAAAATGCAGCATGTGATCACATGCAAACAATCTTTCGGTTCCACTATACCCGCTTGATGGGCAGAAATATTGTAATCACCCATTCTCTCTGACTCTGACCCAAATTTCAATTGTAAATTGATGATGCCTAATCTTTAAGTGGTGTAATATATTAAAAAAAAACTGAATAATGTTACGTATACTTATATACATATTACTTTATATTTATATCATTTAATTATAACTAATCTTACTTTATATTGTCTTAATCATAAGGTTTATACTATCACATCATTATATATGAGTACATGTACGTGCATATTTGATTTACCGTTATAAATGTACATTTGAATCCAAAAGCATATTTATCTCGAAAGAACTCTATAGATATATTATTTTAAACATACATTTAAAATTTTTCAATAATAAATCAAACATGCACGTAATTGGTGGGAGGCGTATAACAACCGTTTTCAAAACAAAAATTAAGTGGTGTGGGATCTAGTCATACCAAAATCAATTTTATTGACAATCAAATGAGCCGAACAAGAATGATAAAAAAAATCCTGCTGGTGGCGACACATGAGAAACGTATCAAAGATCTGGAAGTCAGTTTGATGGTAGCTTCATCGGGAATCACGCTCTCTCAATAAAATAATTTTCTTGAAACATTGATAAGTTAATAATTTTGTTATTTAAATAATAATTTAATTGATATACATTATCAATGTAAAAATTTTTTTGGTGTTATCAAGTTTAGGTGAGTTTGATCCCGAAGGCTTATCAGGGTCAGAGTAGGTTTCACGGTTCAAAGAACGCTTACAGAGTTACTTACATATTATCCACCAACGAGATCTGCACATCGGCAGTGGGATTCGAACTCATGTCCTTGTGGAATATAAGTTATATTCTTATCAACTAGACCAACCTTAGTTGACAAAAAAAAAATTATACACTATCAACCAATTGCAAAATATAGTATGAGTGACTTTTACGGTAATTATAGGAGAAGAATCAAACATTTTTAATGACATGAAAATTTATGATTAGTTGACAGTGCAAAAATATTTACACTGATAGTATATACCAATTAAATCCTTTAAATAATTAAAATATGATTTAATTGTTATAAATTATTAGTATAAAGATTTTTTTTTTGATTAAATAGTATAAAGATTTTTTACATTATGAATTAATCATAAATTGTTATATCTTTAAAAATGTTTGACTCCTATAATAACTATATTAAAAGCTAAATGTCACAAATGTGATGATTTATGAATGGTTGCTGGTGTTTACAATAACATAATATCAAAATTAAACTCATCAAAATATAATATTTAATAAATGATTTAATTGTTATGCACCGTAGCATAAAGAAAATTTATATTGTCCATCAATTATTAATTGTCACATTATTAAAAATATTTGTTTCTTGTAATAACTAGCTTAAAAATTATACATGGAATGGTTTTGATTAGTTGACGCTATGAAAAACTTTACATTGATGATGCATTTCAAATCAAACGCTTTATACCAATGTCTGTTGGGTCCAAGTAATAAGAAGCTTGACTCCCCTTAAGTAAGGTTTTGAGTTCGAGTCTTGTTAATGAAAAAAATAAAAGCAGAGAGAGTTTTGCTCCTTAAATAAATCTTTTCGACTCGACTCGAATTAGTCAAAATTCAGCGTAATTTTCGAATATGAAAGTCTCGTAACAAAAGAAATCAAATGCTTTAATAATTTTTTTCACATAATATACAATCCATTTATTTATCTTTAAACATATTATATCTGAATATTTATCTATACTCACGTCACTGTAGAATATTTTATCACTGCACATACAAGTGATAAAAACAACATTATTGAATTGTAAATTGTGGTTGAAGCTTTTAGGTATTACCGTTGAGGTTTTGGGGGAGAGAGAGAGAGGGTCAACTCTTGGGGGCTCCTTTATATGATCGATAAGGGTCTGCGTGTAAAGTCCCTAAGCATATATGTCATCACAATAGAGTGCAGACACGCTCGGTCAAAATTGTTGCACCTTGGCCTGCATCTTCCTTCTTATCTCTCTCTCCAATTCTTCAATCTTCACCTTCTTAAGGCTTCTTAATTTCTCCCAGCTCCCTTGCCTTGTGAACTGAGCAGAGCCAAATTTAGAAGGAAATCATAGCAAAGCAAAGATGGGTTTTTTCTCAAAAGAAGAGAAATCCAAAAGGATATTAAGAGGGTTGAAAACTGTGTTCTTCTTGATCGCTATGGTTATATCGCTTCTACTTTTCTCCGCCCCAGTTCTTCTTGTTATTGCCGATGCAATTCTTCCTTCTGCTCTTCTCTCTACACTACTTTCCCTCCAAACTCTCTCTTCCCATTTCCACAACTACGATTTTCGGTACTCCCTCATTGATATACCCCTCGTCTCCATCATAAGATCCTTCATCATCTTCTGTATGTACAAACAATATATCAAGTTGCAATTTTTTAGTGAATTTCAAAGACCCTTTTGAATTCTAAGTAATAATATGTTTCCTTGATTATTTTTATGTAGGTGTTTATAGTTTGTGTGATGGACCTAGACTTTCACGAGGACCTTATTTGGGGATAACAACGATGTGTTCGGTTTTGTCATTGATGTTTGTTTCGTTTAAAGGGGTTTACATATTCAGCAGCGCCGTGTCAGGTGGTGGTGATGGAAGTGGGTATGTTAGAGCCAGCGAAATAGCTCTGTTCGTGTGTTCGTGTGCGTTGGCTGTGGGGCATGTCTTTGTGGCCTACAGAACAAGTTGCAGAGAGAGAAGAAAGCTTTTAGTCTACAAAATTGACATTGAAGCTGTAAGTGCACGTTTTCATTTCCTTATTTTTTAAGTAACTTTATTTTTCATAGATTTTTTATTATAAATTTTTTTTTATAAATTATTTTAAAAATTAAATAAACTAATTTTGATGTTTAATGAATACTCCACGCATACTAATTTCGTTTGCGACACAACGATTATAAAACTAATGTTGCAATTTGAGAATATTTTGAAAAGAGGTAAGTCCCACATTGCTTGTTTATGGACTTCCTTAAATGTTTATGAACCAACAAATATTTTAAGACTCCCAAAGAGCTTGTAAAAGGGAAAGCCTCACACTCTTTTCTCTTGTGAAAACATAATTTAATTATTTAACAAACTTTATTACCTCAAACATTGCTCTAAGCACGTCCCAGACTAATTTGTATAGACCGATATAGGAAAAATATTTTACATTATCAACCAATCATATAGATAATGTATCAAAAACAAACTCATAAAATAAACTGATTTTAACATTCATTGACTATTTTCATTTCATTTTCCTTTTAAAAAAAATTAAATTTTAAAATAACCGCGTGTTTTGGTGAAGATGATAAATTTGGAAGATGGCGTAGGTTTTGGAAATTAGTAGGTTCTCTGTAATGAAAATCAAAATTAATTATCCCTCTAATAGGAATTTTCGAGAGGTAATGAGGTCCCACATAATCATCATTGAAGAACAAAGAAACTTCATTAGGGTGGCCTTTGCTTATTGACAATAGTGTATAGTATGGTTGAATTTCGGTCTATTCTGGAAGGTCAATATATTTTGATGACAATGTTTGCATTGCTTGTGGTTGGGGGGAACCACTAGTTCGTCGTGAATGCTTGAACGCAATATTCAAATTTGGCCCTTTATATTCAGCTTTGGCAACATGTATCTGTTCTCTGACTTCTCAAGACACCCAGCCAAAATTGAGGTGCTTGGAATATGGCCATATGGGGATGTTGGACTCCTCGTCAAATCGTCTAACATATCTTTTCCCATTATATTTACTTTTCCAAAGAGTCAAAAGTCTAAAACTGCAATTTTTAAGTTTGGAATTTTGATAAAATTATTTTTTTCTAGAAACATGCTGATTGAGTGTGATTGTGATAGAAACAAGACTTGGTCTCATCCTCGCATGAAAATCCTGATTTTTTTTTTTATTATTTTTGATTATTAAATTCGTATTAATTAGCCTTGTGTACAAAGAATCTTCATAAAGTGGGATCTAGCCGCCCTTAATTGATGACCAAAGCCGACCCATGCATATAATTTACAAATACATAGGTATCTACTTGATTTTAATCTTGTGCCATACGCAGACATATCTTAACTTCTTTTTATGTTAATTTTTTAGTAAATCTTCAATTTGATTCCTAAAATTATAAGGTTATATCAATTTGGTTCCTATATCAATTTTGTGCTAATTTGGTTCCTGAAATTATAAGCTTCGTATTAACTTAGTTTCTGACAGAGGAACTAGATTGATTAACGTTTGACAATTTCAGTAATGTTTTTAAAATTTCAAAAATGTCAGGAATCAAATTGATATAACCTTAAAATTTTAGCATCAAATTGAGGATTTACCGATTAATTTTTCTGCCTTAAAATCATGGCCTTCAATATTGCTATTCCATTTGGCACCGTCCAAGTTGGAGGCTGCCCACCAGCAAGTAGCAACAAGTAATGTTAGGTTTCTCTCTCCTAGTCAGAATATATGAACAAACTATTCCCACTTGCTTCACTTGCCATATTTACATGTTTATCCAAACAAATTAGAAATGATGAAGAGTGAAGATATTGACCATGTTCTACTTTTGATATCTGTCCAGATTTCGGCTTGCAAAAATGGGTATCCGAGGTATCAGAAGATTCTTCAGGAAGAAAGAATCAGATGAACCCACTGTGGCACACTGGCACTAACAAATTAGAGTAAATATCAATCTAACGTACAGATTTTCAGTTAACATCTTCAGCTATATCAAATCATAAGTTCTTATGTGCGTCAAGGGATGCTAAGGTAATTATCCTGTAAAGATGAAATATGAACGGTTTTTGTTGCAGACTGAAATATGATTTATGAATCAAATCCTAATTGCCACTCGTTTTCTCTTGTTGCAGGTTTAGTAACCTTGACACCTAACACTGTAGACTATATAGCTTACACCTACCACCAGGATACATAAGATTGTTGAATGGTGTTTCGTTATACATGTCCAGTATAGAGCTTCATCTTTGGTTATTTATGTAACATTTACTTTTTGTGATTCCCATTTTTGTAGTTTCTTAACCCTTTGTTTCGTGCATATCTTCTTCTTGTATATATAAATTATAAAGTGAATGAATTGTAAGCACGGGTCGAAGACCTATGGAAAAGTATGAATAAATTAATCCTTCCGTTTTAAAAAAAAGAAAAAGCGTTGTCATCCTTATGAACAATAGAAATTTGATGTCTCATTTTTTATTTCATTTCATGTGTTTCTTCACTTATGTTTTGACATGTTAATTAAAATCTTATATTGCATTCATATATATTTAATCAAGGTGTCATAATAAAAAGAAACAGGAAATTGACATGGAAGTGAGACACATCACATTTCTATTCTATTACATTTAAGTTAGTTTTGTCTTTTCCTTTTCCTAATGTTTCGTAAAGTCAACAATATTTCCATTATTACAATTATTGACATATTTTTGGTATAATAAAGATATTTTTGGTTTAATTTACAATTAAAGTGATTTTTTTTCTTTCGAATAATCTCTAGAACGCACTCTTTATTGGCCTGATAAAGATTTTTTCTTGTCAGTTTTGATGTGAATGAGATTTTTGTCACATCCAAACGAAAAGTATGCCCTTACATCAGACCGATAGTGTCTATAATACGATATTTTGATGCTGATCAAATCAATCACGCACTGTTCATAATAATAAAATTACGACCATGATATTATCAAATCATCTTTATTTCTATTATTTTTACACATGCTTTAAATAATGGTTCAAGCTTGTGATTGGAATCCTGTTCAGAAATCAAGTTCAACATCAAAATCATATCCAAAATGATATGTATAGCTTCTGTTTGGAAGAGCGGCAATTTGCACAAAATCACGTGGAAAGTGATCGGATATGGAAGCAAATATTTATAGCATTTAGGATTTGTGTGTAAATTTTTACAAAAATGTTATTATTGTCGTGATTTTACTTCAACTTGATTTTTTTGGCGTGCAAATAAACACTCATATAATTGTAATTTTTTCAGCCTCAAACGTAAAAGATAGTGAGATCAGCTTTCGCGTCACAAGTTGCTCTCTATGTTACATTAACATTTTTGCTGGTGTAACTTGCACCTCATTTTGAAGACCAATAACATTAAAGCATTTTGACACATACGCCTTTTCACTTTTATGATTGAATACTTGACCGGCAATACTAAATTGTTGTATTCAGACTTCAGATCAAATGTATTTGCAATTTAGTCCCGTATTTTGATGTATTTGTTTTTGTCTTTTTTGTGGCAACAATTTTTTATTGTCTTTTCATTTGGAAGTTAAGGATTTCAGAAATGAAATTCCATGTTGCAACCTTCAATTATTATTTTAAAAAAATAACTTTCAAAAATAAACATTATTATAAATACATAAAGTTTATATGTTTAAAAAAGTGATTCTTTACAAATAAGCCCCTCCCACCCACCATCCCCAAACACCACCACCGAACCAGCCTCAAAAACTCCAGCCATGTTCATCACAGTCGACTACCACTTGTAACACCCCTCCATCTCGGATGTCACTTTCGTAACCCCAAACACTATAAAGTAGGGAAAATGATTTGCTGATTCGCTTTCGGAAAAGATTTTCTTTACTCATGTCTTAAATCTTGATAGAATTTTTTTCTTCTTATAATATTGAAGAACATATACTCACAATAATACATATATATAAGTAAACACCATCCATTAAAATCCATCAATCTACCCCACGACCATCAGAAGCCGACAATAGGCTAACCCAAGAGTAACTACCACAAAATAACCCTAAGCTGGTCTGACAGAAGAAACCTACAGATAACAAAGTGTGCTACTCCAACATCAGTCATCCCAAAAGGACAGGGTCACGTCGTCGCCAAGCCACACCTCTTCGTTGTCGACTTCCAGCTCTCAAGCTAGAACGATCCAGAGAACTGTTAACAAAATATCTGTACGTATATCCAAAAATACAACAGGATGTCCAACACATATAAGCAAGGATGAGACACCAATATGAACCCAAAAATGACAACTACATGCCCAAACACAAACAACAGATTCATACAAGTATATCTCACCAAATATCATCATGCATCACATAGTGCAACATATATATCCACGTACTAACAATAAAAACACAAGGATTTCGTACCCCACAATCAACATTATTCTCTAAACGTATTCGTGAGCACTTCCATATATCCCATCTAATATTCAATTCTAGATTTCCGGAAAATTCCATCATCAAATGAATGAGCTGATCAAACTCGACTGTCAATCAAGGCACACCATAATTATCATATCACACTGACCAACAAAGGGTACAATGTTTTTCCTTATATGGATTTCACTACCACACCATGTTGTCCAATCCAGGCATAACGTTTTCCATTGCATGGATTTATTTACCATGTCACGTTGTCCAACTCAGGCATAACGCTTCACATTATATGGACTTCAGTACCATATCACACTATCCACACAGGGCATAGCGCTTCACTCTACATAGATTTCATTACCATATCACATTGTACAAATGCTTCACATTATATGGATTTTATCTATTGCCCATCAAGGTACAATGACACATAATGACTAACAGTCATCACGGGGTTTCCTATCAACAAGGTCCCCCGTTTTCACGGCATGTCTGCCCCACATAAAATGCATGAGAAAACTATTTAGTTTTAGATAATTGATCTTTGTTGCATCAATATTTCCTCGTTGTAGCATTAACGCTAACAACCACCACAATGTCTTAGACTCTTTTAGCCTAAACAACATTTTTCTCAAAACAGGACATCTAGTCCAAAACAGCTCGAACCCAAACATCCCTAACCAATGCACCAGTTTAGACATTTGGATTCAAGAGCATAAAAACATCCTCAAGCTTAAAGGATCACAAAAATCGTCCCTAAGCCGCCAGAACCACAACTAACATGGATCATTGATCCATGTGTTTCTGCAGAACCCTAGAACCCCGACGTCTCGGTTTCTAGTTTCTAAGTTAAAAACCACTTTTCCTCGAAAACTCAAAAACTAAAACCCAAATCTCCGACACTTACACAAAGTCCTCGGGATCGGTTTTCCATAAAACAAAACTTGGTCTAAAGACCATTCCTTTTCTTTTCGTCGTATTTCAGTAAAACACAAACCTTGAAATACAGCTTGTAAAAATCATTTTTCTTGGATAAAACCAAATAACTTGAAATCACGTTTCTCAAAACGCTTTTACTCAAACGGTTAACTTTATTAATTTAAAAACTAATAAAGTTTTCTAAAACATTATTTATCCCAAAACTTAACTTTTCGCTATTAAAAACATATTTTCACAATTTCGCCTTTTAAGTTAACTTTTCCTTAAAAGCAGATATTTATTATTATTTTATTCCAAAAGAGATAATTAATTATTTTCTCTTAGATTAAATTTGAAAACATTAAAACATTATTATTTTTCTCAAGTCCACATCTCAAGCTTTTAAAGCTTTTATGTTACATGATGTCGGATGCTAATCGATATTAGGTCCTCTAATGCCTTAAATCCCACAGCAGGGCACACGATACATCCATACATTTATTCAACACTTATATCATGTGTCCACATACATCAGCAGTTATGTCATGCATAGGCAAATCAACAGCAGTAAATAAAACACTCCACCAATAATCAGATACAGACATTTATTTACAATACAAACACCAATGCAGCATATAGCTATCGGAATTGAAATTCCCCAGGTTTATCCCCTTACCTCTTGAAGTTCCAAGGGTAAGCAGCAAACACCCGATCAATCCGAAAACTGGCTCGACTAGCTGTTGATCACTACATATACATAATCAATAAAGGCATTAACTCAAAAATACAAAGATTTCTCTTATAGCACTACCCCTAGGGTTCGGCCCTTTGACCTTAAAAATAGCTAGGGAGCTCCAAAAATTCTTATTTCTTGGATAACACCCTAACTAAGTGAGATAACCCTAGATATTAACTCAAAACATAAAAAAACCAACCAAAAACCCTACCCTACCCAAAAGGAGGTCTCGGCCTCTCTCTATTAAAATAAGCTAGAGAGATTTCTTGGCTCTAAGCTCTTGGATCATGCAAGTATGTCATGAACCTAGGCCATAAAAATTGGTTTGGTATTAAAAAGATTTTTCTACAATTTTTCATGGATTTTTGAAGTTTAAGGGCAAAATCCCCAACGTCCATGAAATTGAAATTTTTTGTGGAGAGAAAGGAGAGATTGGGAGAGATTGAGAAGGGTAGCTATCTCATAAGAGATTCTCCTTCAAAGATCAATGGATTTGCTTCACAAAGTTCAAGCTTTTAGGCTTCAAAAATGGTGAAAAATGCTTGAAGAAAAGAGAGAAAAAAGAGAAAGATGAGAGAGGGGTGTTGATGGGTTGAAAATGAGGTTGGCCGAGTGAGTGAGGGTGAGTTGAGTGAAAATGAGATATTTTCTTAAGTTAAAAGACTTAAGAATTAAGTAAGGTGAAATGGTAATTAGTAAAAAGAAAGACTAAGGGCAGTTTGGTCAATTCACGTCCTGATATTTTGAAAATCGTCACGACACTGGTATGAGTCCCTAGATGACTTAACATAGTCTTGACATGAAAATTATCCGCTTATGGGTCTCGTACTCGAATCGTCTCCCAGATCGATTATCAGTTCGAATATAATATATTATTTTTATTTTTTGGACGTCAGGACACATTTTAGCAAAAAGGTAGAGGATCGAGTTCTAAGAGTAATGGTTCTGACCGTTAGTCAAAAAGAGGTCTTGATAGTAGAAAAACACTACCATCCGTGAAACATAGACCGGGTTTCGTTTGAGTTTTCGGCCCAAAATTTAACTGTAGGCTCCTACAACTATTTGGAGCATGAATATGATTTTAGTTTTCTCAAAATCATTTTCTAAAACCCATATAAAAATATAAATTCATTTATATAGTTTACTGATCTTAAAAAGCGTAAAAATTGTGGTGTTAAACCACTCATCATACGACTCTTTTTTTTTTTTTTTTGGGTACACACGACTCTTTAGTTTTATCAAATTGTGAACTCCCCAACATTTTCCCAAATATACTCATCCTGATTTGTTCTTCAACTCCGGTGAAGAGCCAAAGCATGTGACATTTCTTTCCTGATAAAAAAAGCATACTACATTTTCATTATCTTCGCGGTTGACTTTATTGCACATAATCGACTCCATATTTGTAACAACAATAATCACCAATAATCCAATATATCAACTTTCAGTAATTCTTCCTGGAGTCTCATGCCCCTTTGTCCATTATAGATTGAATGCATTCATCAGTAAATACAAGAAGTTCATACCCTTCTTCAACCTATTTCAATCTTTTTGCCTGGTAAGAGGAAAAGACACATCACTGACAAACACAAAATATTTTAGTCACACCTATCCTCAGGAACACAGATCTGTGTTTTTTCAGTTCACAAAGCCATACATACCCATCCTCGTGAACACACAAGTCGCGAACCAGAACCGACGCAGCCACCGGCAGCACCACCGCGCCGGTCACTGAGCGTGGCCCACCGGATCTGGTCTCCTCGAGCACAGCCCGCCCAAAACCACTATTGCGTCAGCCGCGAACCACACCTTGTCATCCAGGTACACTGCCCAGCACCGCTGTGTCCTAGTCGCGAACCGCCGCACTAAGCATCGTCGTCGTTGAGGTGTATAAGAAACATAAACAGGGGGCTAGGGGTTAGGGATTCATTTTGAGATGATTTTGGATTTGTAAAAGGAGAAGTACATGGGGACCTCAAACGAAGATCAGAGGGGGGTTAGGGATTGGGATATTTTCTTTTAATAAATTTATATTATATCGCAAATACAACATTTACAATACCCAATGTGCAAATACACAAACTTTGGATATGCGTGACCGACTTTGACTTGGTCAAATTTTCTATATAAAAAGGTGATGTCATGTGACAGTTTGGTTGGTCCAAGATGATTTACTTTATGATGTATCATGCACCACTTTTTGTGATGGTGCAAGATAGAAGGCACCACGTTCAAGTTTGATGTGGTTCCAAACACACTCTTGATGATAGATGATTATGATTTATGTATAAAAAGTAGTATGATAAAAAAAATATGAGATGAATATTTTTCATGAAATTCAATCACCAGTGAGACCTTGTGTAACATGCAATATATACTCAAGGGAGTCGTATAATATGCACCAGCCTAAAAGTGGTGCATATATGCACCTTTTTTGTGGACCGTTGATCTGTCCAAATCTTCATAAAATGATAATTAGTTACATGTTGATTAGGTTTGTAAAGAAATTTGTAAGTATTCGCAAAAAAAGTATTGAGGAGTTGGAAATCAAATGGAAAAATAAAAGAAAAAGAAAAAGACTTTGAGAAAACTTGTCTCCATTGTCGTTGTATCGTGCCTGGCCGTCACACCTTGTCTACTTTACTGTTGTTCTACCAGAAGCAACTGGTTGTAGAGGGGAGGCATGGTGGTGCAGAGCGATGGTGGCTGGTTCACGTGACCAACAGGGGCATGGTGACAACAAAGGTCGAGGTGATTCTTGTTCTTCCGCCTCCCCCATTTCGCAATTCCAAAATAACAATAATCCAATAGAGAGATTCAACAAATATCATTTCAATGGACAATTGCAATTCCAATATAACAATAATCCAATGGAGAGATCCAACAAATATCATTTCAAAGAAATAATAATCCCTCCCGCAAACCTCATACTAATTACATAGGGGGAAAATGAGAATCAAAATAATCAAAAAAACGGAGATGCAATAGTTGGTAAGCATGGGGTTCCCAAATGAATTAGCAGCCCAAGTCTTAGCTGCTACGGGCGGCAAATCCACTGCCAAAGCCACTAAATGAACACTGACACACAAATCCTCTAATCCTTCGCCACCAAAATCTCAGCCTAAGCTTGATCATTTCTTCTAATCCCAACAAAAGAATTTCACCGGAGTAAAAGACGAATCAACTTGCATTCTCAGAGTCATTTTTTATTTCAAAATAATTGATAAATCATTTCTTGATTTTTTAATTTAATAAATTATATTTTATTAATTATTTAACATATTTCAATCTAATGGACTGCCACGTATGCAAGCTCCGTTAACAAATTAATGAGCATTGGACGAAAGGACCCATTCGCAACATTAAAAAAAATAGGGGGACCAAATGTCCTAAAAGAACTATAGAGACCAAAATAGCATATGAACAATAGTAAGGGGACCAAAAGTGCAATTAAGTCTAACCTTTATTATTCTCAATAATGGTGTAGTGATCTATACATGTTGAGGAGAAAAATAACTTCTCCCCCTACTTATCTTCTATTTTCTTTTATTTACAACACTTAGTATAAAATAGGGGTGACAAAAGAATCCATTTATCTACACATCCATCCAATCCATTCACATGTAAATCCAATCCAATCCATATATTTACAAGAAGGTCAAATGGATGGTTAATGATCCATCCATATTTTTCTTTTCAATCCATTGGATCAATCAAATTAAAAATGGATCATTTACGATCCATTTATTTTTTTTCTTAACTCATTGGATGAACCCCGATCGACCGTCAGACAAATTGACCAACCCATCAACAGCCCGAGCTACTAACCAACAGACGACCAACCGACCGGTCGACAAACCCTAAACCGTCAGACCGCTGAACCCAAAATCTTAAACCAATTGCCCGTCCGACAACACCAACCGACCAACCGAAGGTCGACCGGCGGCTGACTGACCGACTAACCAACAGACGACCAACCGACCGGTCGGCAAACCCTAAACCGTCAGACCGACTAACCGACTGACCGCTGAACCCAAAATCCTAAACCAATTGCCCGTCCGACAACACCAACCGACCAACCGAAGGTCGACCGGCGGTTGACTGACCGACCGCCAAACCCTAAACCACCGAACCAACACACCGGCCCACCCGACCGACGACCGACTGCTAAACCTTAAACCCTTGGATCGACACACCGGCCGATTGCCAAACCCTAAACCCCTGAGGTAGGGTGAGGTGGGTTGGGAGGGTGCAGATCTATGATGGTGGTGATAGATCTGTGAGAGTTTTTAGCGGTAGAGGGATGGTTGTGTCTGTGGTGTTGATGGTAGGGTGGTGTTGGGGTGGAGGTGACAGTGGTTGTCGTTGGAGAAGGATGGGAGTGGTGGGGTGGAGGTAATGGGATGGGTGAGATTTCATTTTGCAAATACTAAATTTTTTTAAAATCAATTGTTTGGATAATTCTTAGAATTTAGGCGTGGGCCTAACTCAACTCCACAAAACTGGATTGTAGGTGAGGACTGCCCGAGCCTTATAAGCACTACTTAGGCCATATCTCTAGGCAATGTGGGACTAAACACACCCCCTCACATCCAACACAATGAAGGTATTGGAGGTTGCAATGAAGGCAACCCAAAGTTGCCGTAATTAAGGAGGCTAGGGGGACCGCAATTCAAGCGGCTTTCCAACACACACCCTCACGCCCAGGGCTATGCACCTGGAGTGTGGACAATGCGGGCGACCCAACAATGAATCTAGAATAGACTCTGATACCATCTTAGAATTTGGGCTTGTGCCTAACTCAACCCCACAAAACTGGCTTGTAAGGTGAGGACTGCCTAAGCCATATAAGCACTACTTAAGCCATAGCTCTAGGCGATGTGGGACTAAACACAACCCCTCACATCCAACACAATGAAGGTGTTGGAGCCTGCAATGAAGGCAGCCCAAAGTGGCAGCAATTAAGGCGGCTAGGGAGATCGCAATTAAGGCGGCTTTTCAACAATAATCAATAGTCAATCTTAGCCTTTCAATTTTTATAATAATAAATCAATGTTGGAAGTGAAAGGTGAGTCCATGCACCTTTTTTTAAAACGATAAAATTACTCTTTTGGTCTCTTAAGTTAATTGTTTTAATCAATTTGGTTCCTTAACTTTTTTTTGTAACAAAATAGTCCTTTATGTTTATCAATGTTAACAACATTGGCCCAAACGTTACTTTCCATCCAACTCTGTTAGTAAAGTGTAGATGTGCCTATACTGTACAATTTGGCGCTGACATGGCCAAAACGACATTGTTTTGACCTTGCCACGTGGCACCTTCTTCTTCCACAAATTAGGGTTCCTCACTTCCCCAGCCCTCTATGTTTCTCTCTCCCTGTTCATCTTTGTTTCCCTCTCCCTAACCTAGCCTCTGCCTTCCTACCTCTATTCTTTTTCTACCAAATTATCAATAGCGTGGGTTCCACATATTGCCTTTTTTATTTTTTTTTCTTTCCCCTTTTATTGTGAAATCCACAAACGTTCCTTTCCTCTATCTTCTCTGAATCATTTTATCGCACCTTCGAAACTTCTAGAAACAACAGAAAAAACCTACCCCAGCTCTCTCTTCCTTAACCAAGGTTGTTGGTGGTTTATGCTTCAACGGGTGCCCACTGCGATTCAGTTGGGTTGGTGAGAATTTCTAGCCTTCTCAATAACCCAATCCATATCTATCAGTTAGATCTAGGTAACCAAAATCAAAAACAAAGAATTCGTGTTGGATTTTATTGGACTATATGCTTTTAGAATAATAAGAAGAGGAAGCTGGATGGTGGACAAGGTTCTAACCTTGCTCATACTGGTAGAACTAATTTAATTTTGCGGAATCGAGATCTGGAAGTGAAGTCGATGGCACCATTACCAGTGAAGCAAACGGGTGAATCAGAGTCGCAGAGATCCATTCCAACGTCGTCTCTGATGGGTAAGAGAGGGGGGCTAGGTTAGAGAAAAGGAAAGAAAGAAGGGGAACAAAGATGAACAGGGAGGGAGAAACCCTAATTTCAGATGCAGGTTCACAATCTTTTCTAGGTTTTCTTGGATTTTGGGAATTTTTTTCTTGGTTTCATTCTTTATTCAAATTCGAAAGCAAAAAAAAAAAATTGTTCTTAATGATTTTGATGTTAGGAAAGGCAAGATGAAGATTGATTTAATTCATATATTTCCATTATCCTATTTGGATTTGGCTTCCATTTTTCCTCTGGTTGTGTTTATTCAGAAGGGTGGCATCACCAGCATCTGTTATAATTGCTTGAATACAAATATTGAAGCTTTACTTAGTGACAAAATCAGTTTCATCTTCCTTTATCTAAAGAGCGCATCAGAAGGTTCAAAGAGAAAAACGAAAATAGCGAGGGTTTCAACTTAAGCAAAGTATTTCAATCCAAAAATCATAATCAAATCTTGAGTTTGAATGATTTAGATTTTGAGATTGAGGTTTGTCCTCGTCACTTTTGCAGTAATCCTAAGCCTTGGGATGGCAGAAGATGATGCCTCTTCAGGGCATCCACGTCAAAAGTTTACATGTGCATTTAACGAACATATCAGCACGTTACTAATGGAGTTGGACGAAGAGTAACGTTTGGACCAACATTAAATAAACATAAGGGACTAATTTATTATCAAAAAATTAAGGGATCAAATTGAATAAAATATTTTAACTTAAGGGACCAAAAAAATAATTTTGCCTTTTTAAAACAGTGCACCATATAAAGCACCTCAAAGTACTCCTCCTTCGTCAACTTTAGTAAAAGAGCATACGACGTCGTTCATGCGCATCGTGGCTGTGGAAAGAAAACCAGCCAGCGAGCGAGGGAGGGAGAGAGAGTTGAGCTTCGCGAGTGTTACAGTGCAATGAGGATCTCGTTGGATACCAACGACAACTCGGACCCAAGGCGCTCTCCTCTTACTCCCAAAGACGAACTCGAATGGGTCCCACTTCCCCAACATCCTCTCTTCACCTCCACAGCACACGGCAGTTCTTTCCCCTCCACCGCCGCCGAAAATCTGTTAGCCTGGGATGGAACCTCTCGTCTCTATTTCTGGGATTCCAACAACAGTTCCCTCCACCGCCTCTCTCTCCGCCTCGGTGACCCCGATCCCACTTCCCTCCTCGCCGCTTCTCCCTCTAAGGTCCTCCCCCCCCGTCTCTCTCTCTCCCCCCTTCTCTCTCTCTTGTGCGTTAATTTGAACTGTTCTAGTTCTTCTCAAATAGGTATTGCAAGCGGATATGGTGCTCAACTTCGTTGTTCAGAAAATCTCTATCAACAGAAACGGAACCGCGATGCTACTTTTCGGTTCTGAACGACTCTGCGTTATGTACCTTTATGGACGCACTTCCAAAAACGACGTCAATTTAATTTGCAGGTACCAAAAACACCAAAACTAGGGTTTTCATTTTTTTTTCTCATAATTTGTGCTCTCTGTTTGCAGTTTAACCTATTTTATGAATGACTTGTGCTGTTGTAGGACTATAACAGTTGGTTCACATGTATATTCCAACAGCGGCAATGATATTCGTGTGTTACAAGCGTTATGGCACCCCTCCAGTGATACTCATTTGGGAATCCTTTCCTCTGACTCTGTTTTCCGGTAAAAAAAAAAAAAAGACTTCTTATTCTTAATCTATGCATTTATCGGCATGGACCTTGGTTTACTGTGTATAACCATAGTTAGAGTATATAGTTATAGATTTGCTGATGACCTGTAGGGAACAAGTGAATTAACTAACTAATAATTAACCTGCTGGCTGGGTAAACCAATGAAGCTAACTTCTAACTAGGCTAACCAATCTCTAACTGTACTCGAACTATGGTAATATTGTGTGGCCATGGCATCAAGCATGAATGTTGATTGTTCAATCGGACATCTTGGTTTATGCTACACCTGGAAAGATGTTGGACTAGTGTCAAAAAAGCTAGAGGGTAGTTAACATGTGCTGAAATTTAAAACTTGACAGACCACACTTTATAACAATGGAAAGATCAGTTTTGATATCATAGTATGTGACAAAATACTCGTAACAGATACCCTACACTATTATTTGAAGTGGTTAGATGTTATCTATTCTACATATATGATTTAGATTGCTGTCTCATTAATCGGGTTAAGGCTTGTTGGTTGAAAAGGTCCTTTGAGGAGCAAGAAATCCATATAGCTGTTTTTAGTTTGAGGAAAAACAAATCGTCTAATCTCAATGGGTTTACTTTTGCTTTCTTTCAAAATTGTTGGGATATTGTCAAGCTTAACCTCCTTAGGGTATTTGTTGAATTCTTCCATTGTGGTGAACTTGGAGTTTGCTTGAACTCTACTTTTATCTTCTTGTTCCTAAAAAGGATAGGTCAGTTAACGTTAAGGATTTCTGCTCTATTAGTTTGGTGGTGAATTATTCAATACACCGTTATCTTCAATACACCATTATTTTATAGTTTCGCAGGTTGTCGAATTATTTAGTGGCCTCATATATCTTGGCATTCCTTTGGGAGGTAAATATTGTGCTTTGTCCTTTTGGGATCCAGTGGTTTGTAAGATTTCTATGTGATTGGATTGTTGGAAGCATGTTTTTCTTCTCTTTGGGTGGTTGGGTCACTCTTATCCAATTTTGTTTGGCTAGCATCCGTTATACTTTTTTTGGTATTCCTGCGGCTGCGGCTCAGGAAATAGAGTTATGCGTGATTTTCTTTAGTCAGGGGTGGAGGGGGGATTCTTGAGAAATACCATCTTTTTAGTTGGGAGATTTGTTGTTAACCAGAGAAGAAGGGTCGGTCCTTGATAATTTGGTGTCCAAAGAAGCCTCCTTTATGGCTTCAAGTCATTCAAAGTAAGTTTGGTTTGCATCCAAATGGCGGGGACACCAATTCTGCTAGTAGTCATTTATGCTAATCTTTGGAAATTTATTCTCAGGGTTTACTTTCTTTTAATTCTCTTTTCTCCTTGTAGTTGGGTGATGGTTGTTGTATTAAATTTTGGGAAGATATTTGGGTTGGTATTATTCCTCTTTCCGAGACTTTTCCAAGGCTATTTCGTTTATCTTCTTTGCATAATGTCTCTATTTGTCAATTCTATTCTCAGGATAACTTCTCTTGGAAACTTTGTGTTTTTAGAAACTTAAATGCTAGAGAGGTTAGTGATTAGTGTCTCTTATGATTTTAATTGACTCTGTTTATTTTTCTCCCGTTCTTAGTTCAAGACCTTGTGCTCTTGATTCCTTGGGAGTGTTCACTTGTAAATCTTATTTTCAGTTCTTGACTCACTCTCCTAATAGAGATAGATTTCTTTTGGATAAACTCATATGGAAGTCCAAAGCTCTCTCAAAGGTCAAAAGTTTTTGTTTGGACTGTTGTTCTTAAAATGGTTAACACTAATGACGGTGCTGGAGAAACGCTGACCTCTTACCGCTTTGTCTCCTAAATATGTGTATAATGTGTGATTCAGATTTGGAATTTGGACCTTTTTTTCATTACTTGGCGGCAAATTTTGAGGGTAAGCCTTGACGCAACGGTAAGGTTGTTGCCTTGTGACATGGAAGATACGGGTTCAAATCCTGGAAATAGCTTCTCCGTTTGTAGGGGTTAGGCTGCGTACATCTACCCTCCCTAGATCCCGTCAAGTGGAAGTCTTGTGCACCGGGCCGCCTATTACTTGGCAGCAAATTTTCTTTGGAATAGGTTGTTTAGGTTCTTTGCAAAATCTTGGATCCGCCCTATGGATTTGCATCAATTTCTCCTTTCTGAATTTAGAGGTTTTGGCTTTCGTAGTGAAACAAATTCTGTGGCAGTGTTCTGTTTATGCTATTTTTCAGTGCATTTGATTGGAAACGAATGGTAGAATATTCAATGACTCCTTTTTGACCTAGACTTCAATTGAGACAAGGTTACTCTTTTGGGACCCTTTAGTGCTCTGACCCTATAGGCTTTTTAGTGGTGTGTCTGGTGTGTCTTTGTTAGACATGCACAGGGATTGAAATGCTTTGTTGTATAGCTCTGTTACATAGGTTTTAGTTGTGTCTTTTTGTTTATGAGGATGCCTTATCCTCTTCCTTTGTACTCTTCTCTTCTTGTCTAATAATATTTCTTTTTGTATAAAAAAATGTTTTCTATATTAATGTCAGAGGATAACAAGCCTTGCTGATATGCTCTCCGAATTATGTCTCCATGAACAAAATTCCTTCCCATCATTAGCTTCTATGTTTGACTGCTAAAAGTTTCTTTTAACTTTATATATGCTTGTTAAAAATTTTATCCTAATGTTTTTAATTTTCTCTTCTTATATTTTGACTGAATTTGTTGACGTGTATAAAGTGTGCCTTAACCCTAAAAAATTATGTTTATAAACCCCAATATTCATACAGATATCGTTTATTTTGTTTATATCTATTTTTTCTTGTTCGAATAAGAAGTTATTTAGGTGAAACTTCTGTTGTCATATTTCCCTTTGATTGCAAACTCGTCTTTGTAGGCTTTTCAATCTGGCTGGGGACCCTCTGCAACCAGAGCAAGAATATTACTTACAGCCTGTGGAGCCAGGTAGATCCAGGAATGCCTCATCAGTGTGCCCAGTTGATTTTTCTTTTGGGGACAACCATTTATGGGACAGGTTCAGTGTAAGTTCTGCTGATATTCTGATTGACTTAATTTTGGATACTCTTGGTCATTTTTTCCTGTCGAAACCCATGATAGTAATCTGTCTGGGTTGTCTTAGTCCTATACTCCTATCATTTGTTATGCATTTTCATTTGCTTTATCTTTGTCCAATAGATTGTGCCTTGCATATTTAAATATTTGGGTACCATATTATGAAAGTTATATCATTATAGAGCATACTATCATATTTCTGATAATTGCTTTATATTATACTTACATTATGATTGATTATCCTTCTTATTTTATGTAATATTGTTCTCTTTTGGACTTTGGTGATATTATATATTTTGATGTTAACAATCTTCATGTTTAAAACTTTGTTACCATAAGATTCATTGATCTTTGAGGTTGCTGACTTTGTTATCAATAGGTATTCTTTCATTTTTAAGCATTTTATTTTTTGTGCTATTGAACAGGTTTTTATTTTGTTCAGTGATGGGTCAATTTATGTACTTTGCCCAGTTGTTCCATTTGGAAGGTATTTTACTGCTCATACTTTACCTATATATCATCTTCCTTTACTGATCAGATATACCAATGTGTCCTGGATTTTTTGACAAAAGAAGTTTTTCTACATCTGTCTTGGATATTTGTAATACCCATTGAGTTCATGTTAGATGCAGCTTTGTCCTTACATTGTTTATATGCTACTCATTGATACTACATTGTCTCTATTTTCTCTGCTATTCCACAGTCTCTTCAAATGTGAGTCTTTATCAGAATTATACAATGATGCTCATACATTTGGGCTAAAATCAACCAACTCTGTAGCGGCTAGTAATTCGAAGTTGGCAATCTCCTGGTTAGAAGCAACATTTCCTGAGTTACAGAACCAAGAAAATGAAGGAGACAGCCTGTCTTCACTAAGAGCACATGCTTATGCTTTATTTGATGCATCTCTTGTCTTGCAGGTATACATGTATTGTAAGTTAGACTGTCAGTTTTATTATATCAATATATGGAAAATTGCCTTTGACGTTGTGGTCATCAGTTGCAATGTCTCGATTTATTTGCAATGTCATCAGTTCTTTATGCTTTAATTTTCTAGGGACCTCTGCGAAGGGTAGGTCAAGGTGGAAATGAAGATTCAGTTGGTCGTAGTTCAGAATGTGAAGGTCGCGCAATTAGTTTTCTCTACAACTTAGTCAGCAAAGACTCTATTTTGGTGACTGCCTGGAGTGGTGGGCAATTACAGATAGATGCTCTAGCCGATGAGATACAACCTGTCTGGAGTGTTGGTAGTGCCCCTCGTCTTCGTGTTGATTGTCATGACCAAATTCTCGGCCTTGCTATGATTTGTGAGTCAGCGGCCGGCAGCAGTCTGGAGGAGCTTGATCATAATGCCTGGTTGGGCAATCCACCCCCACTACTGAGGCTGGCTATTGTTGATTTGGCTTTGCCACGAAGAGCAGGAAGTGGTTATCATATTTCATTGTTTATTGATACCCTTATGCCGGAAAGAATATATTCCCTTCATGAAGGAGGGATTGATTCAATAGTGTTGCATTTTCTTCCATTTACCAGTCAGACAAGTGGCAAGGATGATACAATGAGACCACCTTCTGTGCATCCTGTTCTAAATACATGCCAGAGTGGATGCACCTCAGAGCCTTCACTTTGTGGTTTTGTGTCATTGTCAGATTCATTTGGATATTCGTGGATTTTGGCTGTTACTCTTTCTCAAGAGTGTGTTGTGCTTGAGATGAAAACTTGGAACCTCTTGCTTCCAGTGAGCATTGATACGGAAAAGAAACCCATTCAATCAGAAGGAGAATCAAAAGAGAGAGAAGTATCAACTATAATTAGCAAAGAACTACTAGCTGGCCCAAAGGAGGTACTTATACCTCAGGCCTCTCCAAGTTTGCACTCTGTTGCAGCTGATTCAATTGAAGGCCGATCAACATTACATCAGTATTTCAAGCTGTTTCATGAAACTTATGTCGAGTATGCACATAAGGTAGGACTACCATAATGTCCCAGCCTTTTAATGTTGGTTACCTCTGTTGCCTTCTTTCCTTATTTTGACTTAGCATATTTATCTCATTTGCCAAGACTAGGACTCATGAGTTTATTTCATTTGTTATGGCATTGATATGCTATTATTTCCTATTTCAACGAGTGTTCTCTAATAAGTTGGCCCAAACTGAAGTAGAATCTTAGGCCAAGAGCCATTAATCTCTCCACAGAAGGATGACTGTAGTCTACATAATTGACCATAAATTCCTTCGGATGAAGGAAAAAGTTTTTGATGATCACTTGTGCAATATCTATACATGAGAATATTCCTTTAGAATATATTAGAGCTGATATATTGTTAACAAATTATGTAAATTGAGGTAGTTCATTACTTGTAAAGTTAATTCATTAATTCTATAATATATATGGAGTGTAATCTAAACGGGATTATACAAGCATAATTTGAATACAGCTATGCTTTTAGAGAATGACTGGCTCTCTTCCATTGAATTTTCTGTCCTATTAGGTGTATCTGGAGCTCAAGCATCATGCACCTCAGCTGAAGAAAATCATTAATGACCAACATTCTCGTTTAGGTGATGCACAGCAGAAACTTTCGAAGGTTGAGGAGAAACAGTCTATATTACAGAAAAGGGTAGATCGTGCAATTCAAATGCACAATTCTTTGGAAGAGAGGTTGCAACAATTAAGGAAATTACCTTGGGCTCACAAAAAACCGCTGTCCAGAGCAGAGCGACAGTATAAGTCTGAGCTTGGTAATGGATGTTAGATCCCTTACTTTTTAGTATTTACTGTTAATGAAATTTTGAATAAGTTGTTTTAATTTTGACATTTAATGGTTTGCATATTCATATGCTTTTTACATGATCTCCTCTTGGATCTCTATATGTTCAAAGCCTTTGTTTTCACTAGCCTATGCACCATCCCCCCCTCTCTGCATTATCTATTGTTATATCTATCTACCAAAAATCATTTGAAAGTAATTAATTACAGCCGTGTTTTTCCAGATCACTTCAGGGAAGTTGAGTTGGGTGCTTTGCATTCTTCTGTTGATGCGCTGAGTGCAAGGCTGAGAAGGCACATGCAAGCATCAAAAGCTAGTCACCAACAACAAAAAATATCAGGGAAGAAAATTTGTGCTGGAGATGACCAGATATCCGTGCTCAAGTCATCACTTGAAAAACTTACACTTATAAATAGTGAAAATACGAAGAAAGTTAAGCTTGTCGATTCTGCATTGAAAAACAAAGAAAGAAGTAGCAGGGAGTCAAGTCTGCCTACGCTTTAAAACTGTCCTAGAGTATTTACTTTTTGTAGCAGGGTGGGTGTGGTTCTGAATCAAGCTCCTATTGTACTCCCCACCATTTTAGTTACCTCACTATGTCCCTCGCCAAAATTTGGGAATTCCACAAAAGGATAAGTTTGAAGTACAGGTTACCTATTTACGTCATCAACTTGCTTCATATGCCAGTGTCAAAAGGAAATAGAAGATGCAAAGTTTGTATCTTGTACCTAACTCCCTTTTCAATATGGCAGTATTGTAGAAGATATGCCAGGACACATTTGTATTTTTTTTTTTTTTTTTTGAAATGGAATGAGGCTACCTTTTTTAATTTCCTTCTAGGAGGCTAAAATGCCAAAATGGCAGAAACGATGTACGTTGATTTGTTTAGGGTTTGTACTGGAAATGAGTCTATAAAGAGGTGAACAATCTCTTCCGACTTATTGCTATATATACCATATGAAAGAATATGGAAAGAGAAAAGCGATATATCTTGTATAATAAAAGCGAGAGTGGCCATCTTGCTTATCAAAATGATTATCATCAGCGGAATCTGTAATTGCTAATTGATCTACTTGTTCAGCTTATGGCATACCCTACTGTGACATTCTCACAATAAAAACAGACGACAAATCTACGTTATAATTGATATCTACATCAGTTAGGAAGATAAGTGCAGGGTACTATTTCTTTCTTTCTTTTCCTTTTTGTTTTCGGCTAAAGAATGCAGGGTCTTTTTCAATCCGTGCGGCCATTAAGGTTCCATTATTGAGACAAATGTGTAGTCCCTGACAAAATACCCAGAATTTTGCATAGTTGTTTAGATTTGATTCCAAAAGGAAAGCAAAATTGGAAACATCATTTTCATGTTCTTAGTAACAGTACGTTTGTTTTAGATTTTATTCAACCCAAACTTCCGTTGATGAAAAGCTACCAAATGGAGCTTTGATAAAAAGTGAAAAATGTTACATGGAGACGCTAAATTTCCCCGTTTGCGGCCAATAAAATCTATACCAAACATATGTTTGGGTCTTCAGGCCCGCCCAATGCAATGCAAGGATTTCATGTGCTTGCTTGTGATGATTTATTATTATACGTGCAAGGATTTGAAAGAATTAATTAAGATATATATGAACTACTAAACTGGTAGATATAATTTTATTAATTATTACTATAACTATAATGAACATTAACTGGTTAAACTGATCTACATTCTCAGCTCTTATTCTTTGCCCTTCTCTACTGTTTTGCTCTCATGGTGCTGTACATGGTTTGGACTCCTCTCTACGCTTCACTGTGATAGGATACCTCTTCTGCGTCCTAGTGGTTGGAAAAAACACCAACTTGTCTTCCTCAGCAGGAATCCAACTGCCATTCAATTGAAAGCACGACATTAGTGATAGAAGAAACGAAAGCTTACTTGTTTGATTGATTATCATCTCTTAAACATTGGATTCAATAATTTGACATGTATAAAAGCATTCTTTAGACTAAGTACACCCCACACACAACCAATAATCAGGGATTAACAACCAATAATCGGAGATTAATCCCTTACGAAACCTAGAGATCACAAAAGTAAATTTTGCCTCTCCCAATTTAATATTGAATAAAATGTCTCCTATAGACCTTATCTAACCAAGAAATACTCCACTAATACATGCACCTTAACATGCATGAATATGCAAAATGTTGTACCTGAAGCGGGTGACAATGCGGTGAAGGAAGACAGAAAGCACAACTCTAGCAAGCTCATAGCCAGGGCACAACCGTGGCCCTCCTCCAAAAGGTGTATATACATTCCCAGGGTTCATTGCTTCTGAGTTACTCTGTTCAATTTTGATTACATGTAAGCAATTGAAGAATAGAAATCTAAGTGTGACTGAACACTTATTACATCATAATCAAAAGATCAATAATAGTAAAGAGCAAAAGAGAGAATGTGAATTACCTGCCATCTCCATGGATTGAAAGTGCGGGCGTCTTTGAAATGGTCAGGATTAAGATGTACAGCACGAAATGATGCAAAGACTTTCCATCCCTTAGGAATAGTGTAACCTATTTACAAGTGAGGCACTGAAATTAAACTATCTTGTAAATTGAAATATGCTTTGTGCATTTTTTCCCGGTGATTACCTTTTATGTCAATGTCTGTCATTGCTCTCCTGAATATCCCACCAATTATGTTTGCCACCCTTAAGGTCTCATTCACAACCTGTATTGCATGAACAATTAAAAAAAAGAAAGGACAAAATTAGTAACACTGGTAAAATGCATATATTTGAAAAAGTAATGTATCCATGTCTTGCAAATATATAAAGTTTTTCATATTTTTTTTTTATCTAATAAGTAACAGAATTATTAGAAGGATTGAGTAGAAAGATTTAGAATAATTCTTAATTAATAGTAAAGTAATAGAAGCTATGCTGCTTTCTGTATAGGTATTGTTATTTACATATTGAGGATTTATTAGATATACTTACGCATTGAGTAAATGCCATTGACTTGTAATCTGACCATTCCAGTGCTGCCTCTGGGTCACTCCTTGCTCTGATTTGGTCATGCTCTTCCTAAAAAACACAACAACCAAAGACCAAAGTCTCATAAATAAATAAAAAGTCGACTTGATATAATGTAATCCTCAATTAGTCAAGTTCGTATTTTACATCAAATAACAAACTGGACCACTAATTAAAACTAATGGGTTGACGTTATGAAATACTAATCTTGAAGCCAAATAGGAAATAGCTATATGCCTCTTGGGCACGTCAAGTCGCACTAGGAAAGTAGGAAACAATTGAGGATACGTTTGCTAAGCTATGTTAATATGAAGAAATTATTGCATGTCACTAAAACATATTAGATTCATGCTCTAGAATTAGTTTTAATTATTAATTTAAGAAAAATGCTAATTAGTGTCCTTTTATTTAAGGAACCACCAAAAAAAAGTTTTAGTGGAAATTTGTGTATTTAATATTTGAATAAATGATATATATCCTCTGGTCCTTAATATAAGAGATAAAAATGTCTTTTTTTCCCCAATATATAAGAATTTTTAAATGTATTTAGTGTTAAATTTCAATTATACCCTTATTTATTATGACACAGAATATTAAAAGTAATTAAATTAGTGAATAAGGAATAATTAATATAAGAACATTTATGAAATAAAATTTAAATTTATAAAAATATTAAATAAAATCACCAGATTCTAATACATTTCTTAATCTTGATAATTTTGATCATTTGTTTTTTTTTTTTTTTTGTATTAGGGACCGAGAGTGTACTTAATATTCTAATAAAACCTTGCTATTTTTGGATTTCTAAATCAGTGTTTTTTATACACTGGTTATAACCTAAGTTTTAATTTAAAGATTGATCTTTCACTAAATAAGCACCGTATGATCATAAATAAATAGTCATTGAAATCAGAGCCACACGATTTCCAATGCCAAATGAAGGAAGCGTAGGGGTCCAAGGAAATGAGTGTGCAGCGTGCAGCAGAGCAAGTTGGGCAGGGCAGGGCAGGGCAGTGCAGATGCATGACTGAACTGATACGCCCCTGATAGGGTAGTAAGGGTGTTTCCGTCTTTCAAGACACAACGAACGGACGATCTGGTCAAAAGACCAATACCAAGCGTGCGCTTTGGATGTAATAATTTTGCCCCTTGCTTCCACCAATGTCTGTCCTGTCTGTAACTTCGTCCATCTCTACTTTTCTACCATGATTCGTTTTAGGAAAATGTTAAGGCACAAATTAAGGAAACAAAAAGATACAAAAATAAAAAATTTGTATTGAAAAATAATATATTTAATTTTTTTTTAAAATTTAAAAGTTAAAATTTTTAATGTAAAATTTATTCCTTAACCATTAGCAAAACAGTTCCTTTTATACCATACTGTTCTTTTTTTACCCTTCTAAGAAACATAATCTAGACTTGAAAATAACGTTTCGAAATAATAAACAAGTTTATATAATGAAAGAAAAGACAACATTTAGTCTCTACTTTATCACTTCTTCTGCCCCATAGTTATTTTTTAAGATTTTTAAAATATAATTTAATATAATTAAAATACCTTTTTTTTTAAAAATTTAATTATTATATACTTTCAGTGTAAAAATTTTTAAACTGTCAATTAATTAAAAAATCATGATTTGAGTAACTTTTAAGATAGTTAAAATAAATATCAAACATTATTACTAATATGATAATTTATGATTAGTTGACGGTATAAAAAATTTATACTAAAAGTACATATCAATTAAAACATTTTAAAAAACCGTAAAAGTTAATTAACTTTGTATTATGTATAATTATTTAGTGGATATAATACATAATAAATAGTGAAGATAAAATTAAAGCTATTAAATAATATTTTATTGATATTATCAAATGACTTATTTAATTTCTATGTACTTATGCTGTCAACCAATCTAAAATCATAATAGAAGTGATTTTTAAGGTAGTTCAGATAAGAGTCAAACATCTTCCTTTATGTGATAATTTTTGATTGATTGTCAATGTAAAAAATCATTATACTGATAGTGTATACCAATTAAAACCTTAAATAAAAAAGTTAATAATTTGAAAGGATAAAAATTTCAATATTTTTTAGTTATTAATTAAGAAAATTAATAGAATTGTAATTGTAATATGGAAATGATTTAGAGTTATTCTAATTGTAACCGGAAGAATTCAAAATGAGTTTTATATATTCTCCTAAAATGTCATCCTAATACTTAATAAAAAATATTAATATATAAATAAATATTTTAAAAATCATAAGAACATAACAAATATTTAATATACCTTTTAATAATTAAAAGAATTAACGAGGATCATTTAGAATTATTAGATGAGAACCAAGTGAGGTTGGTGTGAATGGTTAAAGACCTCTTGTCCCTTAACCAAGATCCTGGGTTCGAACCTTAGATATGAAAAAAAACCTCAGCTGGGAGGGATGCCACCCATCGAGATGCCGAACAAACTCCCGCGGGAGATTAGTTCCCATCTTAGATCGGCGGTAAGATACTCCTCGAAGTAGATTAAAAAAGAAATATTAGATGAGAATCGGAGAGAATGGATCTTCACTCATCTCAACCTGACCTAGTGACCACCTAACCAGAGCCCCCCTTTTTATGGTGGCTCAGTCAAGCCAATGCATGTTTCAAGTTTTCAACCCTATTAACTGCTGTGAAAAGTCTAAGGAGACAGGCTTCAACTACAAGTTTTGAATTCAATTCAATTGAATTTATTCAACGTGGACACAACAACAAAACCAGATGTCTTACTTTTTACATTTTTATATTAGTTATTAGTTATTAATTTAATAATTTTATTAGTTACTCATGAAATTTTAATTATTAATGTTTTAAAAGTTGAGTCAGTCATATATCAAGTTATATGTATGAATATGATTAAACACGCGAAAGAGAGAATCAGATAACGAAAATGAGGTTCCAAAGAAGCAACCCCACACGGTGGTCACGGTATGGGCAGGGTGGTGGGGTTTCCCGTAGCCACAACCATACAGTCCACTAACCCTTTGAAATTACTATTTCGTAAAGAATTAACAATTATATGTATTAACCCAAAATAAATTAGAGTATCTTAATAAAGAAATTCTAAAGGAAAAAACAAACATAGTGTTATTGTATATAAGTTAATTAAGTTAGAATAAATAGTATATTATTATATGCAGATAAGAAAAGTATGGTAATCTCTTTAGGTGAATAATAATTTTTTGTGTAACTTATGTTACATTGCTATCTAACAATATATAGAAAATAAAGATGATAAGTTGTGTTTTAGTACCTTGAGCTGTGCCAAGGCCAGAGGAGTCTCAGTGAGGAACTTGACTGCAAGAGTCATTATGGTAGAGGTGGTTTCATAGCCAGCTACGAGCAAAGCCAACATAAAATCCACTATTTCCTCGTCGGAGAAGTGGTCACCTGAGGCCAACAGTGCCCCCAACATGTCCTTTTTCTCTCTGCTTTCACTTTCTTTTCTCCTCTGCCTCACTATTAATGTTAGTGCCTCTGCCACCTTCGTTCTTGCCTACAAATTCAATTCAATATTAACTATATGCAATTAAGAAGCTGCATATTATTGTATAATTAGTAAATTAACTAATAAATAAATAAGTAAAAAGAGGATGAGGATTTGCACTCTCATTTTGGTGTATCATATCTTGTCCCCGTTAATAATATCTTATCACATTCTACTTTTTTTTTAAATTACAAAAAATTTTAACTTATGTGATAAAATATTATTGATGGAAGACAGGATATATGGCACATCAAGATGAGACGATGGGATCCGCATCTGCGAAAAGAACAATTGATGAAAGGGAAAAATTAGAAAAAAAGTATATATTAATTAAGGTGCATGCACCTTGATGGCTCTGCGGTAGGTGGTGGATAAGAGAGGTAAAGGGAGGGTGAAGAATCCTTCAATTACAAGAACGTACTCTTTCCTTAGACTCTCAGTCCATTCATCTGGATCAAAACTCATCAATTGCTTCACAGTCAATTCAAATGTTATCTGCAAGTAACCCATAAAGAACACATAACCATAATCATTAATTTTCATGATCATCATTACATAAACATCTTTAGCAAGTAGTGGAATAACAAAAGAGTAATAGTATAGTACTAGGGAAGGAAATGAAAAGGAACCTTTTTTTTGGGACATGAATGAGATAGTGAATATATAACATGTCATATACGGCATATTCATATATGTGCATGCTCGCTCTAAATGATATCATAACAATCCCTTATTCTTTACAGCCGAAAAACCTTTTCATCCAAGTTAACGTGTGGTATAAGGATTTGTATGCAAGGAATTGGACACATTGTACTGAACCATGGAATCTGAGTCACCATCCCCATTCCATCACGTACATCACAATCACATGCTAATATACTAATTAATTAACTAATTAATTAATTAATTAAATCTTCACCAATCAACTCAAAATTGAATAAAATAAAATGAAAAGAAAAAAGATACTTAGATAGAGAGAGAGAGAGAGAGAGAGAGAGAGAGGCTTTTAAACTTTAATGCGCGACTTAGGCACTTTGAACTAAATAAGTAAATAAACAAAACAAGATCTGGATGATAAAATTATGACGTGCAGAAAGCTGGTCCCAGGTTCACCACCTTCCACACACACACCCCATATGACATGATGATGGGGTGATGGCAAGTGAGCTAGCTAGACTCGAGCGATCCGTGAACGAGTTGACTCAGTACATATCCACCCATACTTATCACTTATCAGATTTTTTCAACAACCCGTCAATCCGGTGCTGATTCTCGCATACGTGCATACCAATTTATGGTACGGTAAATTTTTAAGCGTCATTCGACTAATAAATTTATCTTATCCTATACTATTAAATGTGTATTATATATATTATATTATATATTATATAATTTATAACATAACATTAAAAAAAATACTGAAAATAAAAAATAATACTAACACAAATTTGACATATAAACCACACTTTTTTTTTTTTTTTGATGAATGACATATCACACATTTAATAATATAAAACATGGAATATCTGTTATTTCCAAAGGATCTACAAATTTCTCTCCATGGTAGTACTTCACAACTAGTTTAGAAAAAAGAAAAAAGTCATGTAATAATTATATAATATGAAGAAACAAGCATCCACCAAAAATATGAAGAAACACACAAGCCACGCACCCTGACCGTAGCGCATGCCAGATAATACTATTTGTTATCGGATTTTGATATATTATATCTTATTTTCATCAATAATATTTTATCATATTTTATTTTTTTATAAATAATAAAAAATTTCAACTTATATTATTGAAGGGACAAGATGTACTACATCGAAATGGGACTTCAGATTTTCATGGGATGCATGATCTTAAATGGTAGTAAGTATGAAGGTAGCTACTTGGCGATTTGATTTGGGAAAGTGAAAAAGATTGATTAGATTTTTTTTTTATTTCAAATTTAGAAAAGTAATTGGTTGGAATGATGGATCAAAAGGGTAAGGTACCTAACCTTCTTTGCTTCTTCCATGAGAAAAACCCGGTCGGTCCAGGAATCCAAGTTGAGGCGGATGAGCCGGTCTATATCAACAAGTAGATGGTCCTTGATGATGGAAGAGTTAGCAAAACTCATGGTGAGTGAATGCATTCTCTTGTGTAGAGCACCTTTCATGAGAAGCAAAGAGTGTTTCCCTAGCAGGTTGGATATCGAACCGGGGTAGCTGCAATCAAAGAGCTTCCCTTCGTTCAAGAGAATGAACCGGTTCGTCTCCGGGTCAGCAGAGAAGACGGTCGGTTCGCCGAACACGTGGGTGGTGAAGATTGAACCGTACCGGTTCACCCGCTGGTCAATGAAGGGTTCGGGGTTGTCACTCTTGTATGCTGATATGAGTTGGAGGGTCTCGCCGATGAAGGGAAGACCCAAGCTCCCCGGTGGAAGGCGGAGACGCCTGTAGCGAGATTTACGGAGGAGGAAGAGAGAAACGGAGAAGAGAGTGATGATGATGAAAACAAGTGTTGGGAAAGAAGCCATGGATGGATGGATGGATGGGAATGTGAAAAAAGAAGCTAAAGGCACCAATAATGAAAATGAAAGGCAAGGTAAGGTATATAACTAAGTGTTTGTTTATATATAGAATAGAATAGAAGGATGTAGAAAGAGAAGGGGGGGTGGGGGTGGGTTTTATTACTTTATATTATAGATAGAGTTGAGAGTTGAGAGATGAGAGAAAAGGAGGAGTTGGTGATGGAAGGAAGGAAGTATGAAGGTTGGAAGAATGGAGGCATTAATGGAGGGGAGGGGAGGGGAGGGGGGGGAAGTACCACACTACCACACGAGGGGGTGGGTACTTTTTTGTTTAGTGCTGAGTGAGAAAGTCTAGAAGGAGAAGAAAAGGATGTGGGGAAAAATTAAATGTCGGATATTTTAGAATCTCACACTTTTTTCATCCAAAATTTATCCATACTCATCTTTTCAGATATAGGAGTATATACTTCCTCCCATCGTCGATATCTAAAAGATAAAATTCTAATTCATGATGATCAGAGTAAAATTTTTTTTAAATTTTATTTTATAAATATTTTTATTTAATTATTTCTAATCCAATTAACATATTTATTCATAAATTCAAACATCATGATATCTGATTAATGAGTAAATGATGAGTCAGTTAAATCAAAACACTTGTACGAAAAATTGTTGAGTCTTTTTAATATGAATTTTACAATAAATAAGAGTAGAACTAGAATTTAGCTTAAAAATTGATCAATATTTCTTATATACTGGATGAAAAAAAATCTTTTTCTGTCTCTTATATAAAGACCGATTGGAAGTATTGTAGATTTTTTAAAAATGAGGGTATGTATGATAAGAGTAAGTAGGAATGTATTTATCCTTAAATTTATGTATATTATTTGAAATTTCGAATTTATTTTTAAAGTGAATAAATGAGGGATTGAATTTTCTATGCATTGTATTAAGTCAATGGTGGTCTAGAAACACTTTTACTTTCTCAATTTACATACAAATTCACTTAAAAAAATAGTATTCATTATTTTATATTTATAAAAATATATATATTTGATTCAATTTTATTTTTTTGTATACAGACCTTTTATTTTTCACATATCAACATTTTAATTTTTTCTATTCAAACGTAAGAAAATATGACTCCAATAAATGTGTTCCAGGTATTTTCCTTTTCTTCAATCTAAAATATATTTTTTTTGTTTCTGTTAGGCTAAGATATTTTATGTGTGACTATAGGAAAGACTCCTCTCTTTTTCCTTTATCTTTTTATTTTTGAACTTTTAACTGAATAACAAAAATACTAGATTAAAAGGAATAAGGAATATATTTAATAATATGCTGAATACATACTCATATAAAAATATACTAATATTTAATGAAGTTAAAGTCATTTTATTTTATATACACACCCCATACTTAATATTTTATTATTTTATTATAAATATATTTATTTTATTTTTTACAAATCATTAGTTAATTCTTTTTATTCAAATTAAGGAGATATGACTCCGAATAAATGTGTTCCATGCATAATCCTTTTCTTCAGTCTAAAATACATTCTTTCTATTTCTGTTAGGAAAAGACATTCAGGTATACGGAAGTGTCGTGTTTTTTTTCTTCTTATTCTTTTGAACTTTAAATAAAAAAAAAAAGTAGATGGACAAAAAGGAAACAATGAATAAATTTACTAATATTTTTGTTGTTGTGCAAAATAGGTGCTTAGTCCATCGATTATTTAATTAGCTGATTGGTTAGCTAATTAGTCGTTTACACGGCTAACTCGTACAGTTGATTTCCACTACAAAAAAACTATCATTTAGCGATCGAATATCAGCAACCGAAACAAGGAGGTCGCTATTGTTACACTTTGCGACCGAATTAGCGACTGCTGAGGTTGGTTTAAGAAAATGTTGATTATTTTACTTTAACGAATGTTGTTGCGTTCGAAATGCGCGGTAATAAAACATAGAGGTCGTTATATCAGTCGCTAACATGTCACGTTTAAAAGTCAATGTAGTTGACCCCATAACGACCAAAAGTAGCGACCGTTTTTCTCTGTAACGGTCATATTTAGAAACCGAAGTGAACTACAGTAACGCACGTGAATAGAAGGCAAATGGTGCCAACTAGCGACCGTATTAAAAATCAGTCGCTAAGTGTGTTAATAAAAACTCAGCGGGAGCCATTTAGTGACCGCAACAACAACGAATCTTAGGTTTTTAGTATTTGCGACGAGCATAACGACCAGTGTAGTTCGGTCGTGAAGTATTTAAATCCCTAACACCCGACTAGCCCCCCTTCCTTACTTATTCCTTCCTCTCTTCTCAGTTTCTCTATCCCCCTCTCTCTCGAACCTCCCTTTCTCTGCAACTGCGCGCACCACCGTTTGCCACTGCTTGTACCACCGTCTGCCATCGCACCACTGCAGGCGAACGTCACTCTTCTTTGCAACCACCGCGGGCGTCCCACTCTGCCTCCCTCTCCGTGAATTAGTATCCACTCTCCCCCTCTGCAGTCTTCCGACCACCGTCTCGCCACCACGGCAAGTAATACCTCCTTCTCTATTTCTCTTTTTCTCCCTACCCAAACTCCCTCTCTGATTCACTCTCTCACTATCTCGTGAAGGAAGGAGGAACATGCCCTTATCTTTGTTCTCTACTGCCCCATTTGGTCTCTGCCTCTCTTCTCAGGTAATTCTCAAACTCGTTGGCTCCTTTCGATTCTACTCCGCATTTGGGTTATTGATGTGCATTTTGGTTAGCTGGAATTTAATTGCTTCTGAGATGTCGGTAAGAGATGTTAAGGATTGTTTTGTGATTGTGTTGTATCTATATCTCACTGCCCTGTGTTGGATTAGTTGTTGAAAGGAAGCTCTTTTTTCTTTGTGGAGTTAGGGGGAAGGAGTAGATTCGTGTAATGAGTATTGGAAGCTCGATTGAAGTTTAGCTTTGGGTGTTCTTAGTATTAGTAGTGTTATTCAGTTGTTTTTGGCCAAATAAACTATTAGGTTTTGAATATTGGGTATGTTATTTTCTTTGTTCTCTAATTGTTGAAAAGGAGCTCTTTTTTTCTTTGTTGGATTATCCGATATGCTATTTATTGTCTTGTTCTTATGGTTGTGTGTTTGGGATGGTCAGGAGATACAGTTTACCCAAACGTAAATTTGTGTGCATTGTGATGAGAAGTCTTGTTCTTATGTCTTGTAATGCTGGCTTGTGAATTAATTTTTTAATCCCTCATAGCCTGTACAATGTAGCTTTTTATAGATTGAAATTGCAAATGACTTGATTTTTTAGGGTTTGTCTTATGCTTCTTTAGCTAAATTAATTATTGGTGAACATTTTTGTTGCATTCGGGGTCTGTCTTATGCTTCTTCTTCTGCCATGCCTCTATTTGGTGTGACACTTCCTATAAATGTTTTTTCGAGGTCCTCACCTCAATTTGCATTCTCTTTGTTTTTATTGCTGGCTTGCAGTTCAGGTAGGTCAAATATTATCTCTTGCTTGAAGACTTTGAATTGATTTAGTTGACTGTGTTGTATATGTAATGTGTTATGTGAATTAATCTGTTGTTTGTTAGTGGAGAGCGGAGCTCAATATGATATTGGTTGTGTGCTGAAAATTTAGTCAAATTCATGTATTAGTTGATTGATATGTTATTTGTTAGTTGAGAGCAGAGCTAAATAGGAAGCCAGTTGTGTATAGATAATTTAGAAACTATGCATGTTTATGCCAATTTGATGTGTTATCTGTTAGTGGAGAGCGAAGCTCAATAGGAACTGGTTATGTGGTTTTAATTTAGTTAATTATATGTTTGTTTGACAATTTTTTTAGTCATTGTGCACTTTATGTAAAGTGATGGGACCATTGCAATTATACTTACCCTGTGAACTTGAATTTCAAGTACTAAGAGTAAAAGCCTTATAGTTTCCCACTTGAATTTCAATTTCAATTTGTATTAAAGCCTTAGTTTCCCATTTGAAGCTCAGTATTAATGAGCACGCGTACTTTGAAAATGTACCGCTCATTGTATTGAATCTTGAATTGTCCAAGTTGGATAGTTTGGGGAAAAACCTTTTCGACACCCGTGTAATAGTCATTTCCTTCTTCATATGTCGTATATAATTGATGAAATTTTAGTCCGATGCATTTCCTTTTGTTCTCTGGGTGTATACTTGATTGTTGTAGATCTTACTGTGCTAAGTATTGTACTTGGAGACCGAAGGGAAATGCTGCCGAAATTTCGTCCGGTATGAGGCATTTGAATTAGGGAATAACTATGAACAGATAGATTGACGAAGAGGTTTCTTCTCGAATGGGATAGGTTCATACCATGTCAAAAGTAGGTGATTATCTTTGAATAACTATTATTTCAACAGTAATGGAAATTCCTAAGAATCCGATGTGGATGTACAATAGGTTGGATTGCAACAGACATCTAACGGAAGAATTCCAGGATGGAGTTCATGTATTTCTAGACTGTTACTAAGCAGGAGAAATTTGTAATGAGCCCTGATCAGAAGATGAAATGTCCTTGCTCAAAGTGCAAGTGTCAGGTTTTCAAGAAAGTCACTGATGTACTGGTGGATCTTTTCAGTAAGGGGTTAATGCCTAATTATTATTAGTGGACGAAACACGGTGAGGCACTGCCCGAGTTTCCCTAGCGGTGATCGAAAATTCATATTATGGAAGTGGCGAGCGGAGGGAAGAAGTGAATCCTTACGAGCAGATGATCATGGATCATGTTGGACCCTCACTGGGTCAGGCCTTAGAACATGATTGTCTTATGGAGGACCAACACATAGAGGAAGAGCCAAATGTTGATGCTACAAGATTCTTTGACATGTTTGCGGCTGCACGAAGGCCTTTGTGGGAAGGATGCGATAAACACTCCGAGCTGTCAGCCTCTTTGGCAGCTTTTAGCTTGAAAGCTGATTCCAACATGTCGGAATAGTGTTTTAATTGAATGGTGTAGCTTATGAGTGAGACAATGCAGGGTGAAAATCATATGTCTAAGAATCTTTATCATGCTAAAAAGTCGGTTGCAAATTTGGGCTTGGGTTGTATGAAAATTGATTGTTGCCCGAATGGATGCATGTTGTACATTAACGACCAAAAAGCTAAAAGCATAACAAATTGCAAATTTTGTGGTGCGAAACGATACAAGACAACCACAAGAAGGGGCATTGAAAATAAGTCCGCCCTAAAAAGGATGTGGTAGTTTCCGCTCGTTCCAAGGCTACAAAGAATTTACTCTTTGATGGCAACTGCATCCCACATGAGGTGGCACAGTGAGAATCAGAGGGAGTCGGGGGTATTGTGTCATCCTTCCGATGAAGAAGCTTGGAAGCATTTAGATAGGGTGCATCGAACGTTTGCTCAAGACCCTAGGAACATCTGGTTAAGGTTATGTGCGGATGGTTTCAATCTTTTTGGTCAATTCAGAAAACCTTACTCCTGTTGCCAGTTATCCTAACTTCGTACAATCTTCCACATGGGATGTGCATGAAGATGGAGTTTATGTTCCTTACAGACCTAATTCCAGGGCTGTCAAATCCAAAAGCCAAGATTTATGTGTACTTGCAGCCGCTCATTGAAGAGTTGAGAACATTATGGAATGATGGCATATTAACTTATGACGTTGATTTAAGGCAGAATTTCATGATGAAGGCCGCATTAATGTAGACGATCAATGACTTTCTAGCTTATGGGATGTTATCGGGTTAGATGACTGTGGGGAAGCTTGCTTGCCCAATATGTATGGAGCGATCAAAGACATTTACACTTAAACACAGTCGGAAGACGTGTTATTTTGACTGTCACCGTCAATTCCTTCCCACCAATCATCCTTATAAGAGGAATAAAAATGTGTGAACTCACAGCTTCGCCCACATTTGTCTGGTCCCAATACCTGGCAGAGAGTGTGCCAGTTACCGCTCATCCATGAATCGCAAGAGAAATTGAAGAAAACATTAAACTCCCTCACGTTGGGTTCTTACTCAACCATGGAGAACAAAGATGGGTGAAGAAGATGAGAAGATAGTGGGATCTTTGGGAAGCTTGGAAGATGCTCACCAATCTTCCCTTCATGGCCAAGATAAGAATGAAGCTCCATCTTCAAAAGCTCTCACCTTTTCCCTATTCCTTTCTTCCTCTCCTCTCCACTTCTCTTCCTCTCTTCTTTTTTCCCTTCTTTATGTTAAGTATTTGCTAAAATGAAGGGGGCCTTTCTTTTAATTCTCACTAACAAGTTCAAAACTTACATTCGATACTCATTTTCTTAAAAAAAAAAAAAAAACTAAAATTTTAATAGTTGACCTTGAATTATTCAAATATCATTATTTTTCCCTCAACTTTACTTACCTTAATATTTTTTTCTTACAACCCTTTTATAAAATAAAAAATTTAACTCAAGTAAAAGAAGTTAAATTCTTATTAACCTGTAAAATAGGGTCAGGTTTCACATGGTGGATCAGTTCAATCGTTGGATGTATTCCTTTAAGAGGTATATAATTACTTTAAATTAAACCATGCATTCTTACGTATGTTTTAATTAATAACATTTATACTTCAATTTCTTCCGGCTTAGGTTCTTGTACTCCCTGAAAAATAAAGTCAAGAACAAGGCTAAGGCAGAGGGTTCGATTTGTGAAGCCTACTTAGTGGAGGAGACATCTACTTTCACTTCTAATTACTATCCATTCGAAATTGATACGAGAAGGACTAGAATGCCATATAAAGTAGATGCAGGTGAAAGTTGTTCATCTAGTCCTCCTATATCAATTTTCAATTACCCAGGCATGCTAGTGGCAAATTCAAATCTTGTTTCATGGAGCAACATGACATTGACGCTACCCACTTGTACGTTCTACAAAATTGTGAAGAGGCGGAGCCATATTTAGAGTAAGTTAATGTTCGCACTGTTTTCAATCAACAGTGTTGTACTTTAAGTAAATTGTTTTTTTTCCCATAGTACTTATGTCAATTTTCTAAAGGAGCAACAACCGAACATTTCGGACGTGTGAATTGACCAGGAGATTCCCACAAGGTTTCTTGCGTGGTTCAAAGAATATGTAGGTTAACACCCTGTAAGTTATTATAATAGTTGTTTTTTTACAGTAACATGGTGTATAACATCAATTATTAAACTTTTTAGGTTCAAAATTCAGAAAATAATATTGTTGATCCTTTGTTACCTCATTTTCCATTTACATTGTGAATGGATATAAATTTCGTACACAATGATGAAGTGAAGTCATGTTACCATATAACTATGGTATGTGTGTACGTGGCACAAATGGTCAATTAGAAGGTGATTTTTACGAAGTGCTAACTGAAATTGTTGAAATGGAGTATTTCGGGGAGCCCGTGATGATGTTAGTTCTATTCAAGTGCGATTGGTTTGATAATACTCCTAATATAGGGACACGAGTAGATAATAAGTATGGAATTAGTTAAAAAATCGAAGAGATATAATAACGCTTACGACCCGTTTATATTTGTACAACATTCGGAGCAAGCTTATTACACTCCATTTCCTGAAGGTCATCAAGGTTGGTTGGGTGTCATCAAGACAAAGACTCGCAGTACAATCACGGGATACTATAGTTAGTCAAGCTGAGATGGAGGCTCCATACCAAGATGATATCATTGAAGGGCTTAGCGTGTTACAACATATTCAGCCAGACATCATTGACGATCCTCTTGTGGATGTTAGGGGCGGCGGAGAAGAAGTTCATACAGCGTTACTGAATCAGTCTGACTTGGATGAATTGGAGGGGGATATATATACATCAAGTGATAGTGAGGATGAATTTATTTATATAGATACGTCTAATTAGGTAAATTATGTTTTTTGTTTTCTTAAATATGCAAGTTTACATTGATTGTTTTCTTAATGTTAGTTAATTATGATATGTAACAATTTCTTTCATACAGATGGCATACTTGACTAAGGGTAGAGGTGGTCGGGATGCAGATCGTATTGGTTGTGGCAGAGGTTGTGGTAGGAGAATTTCTCGCACGGCCAGCTCGCCCACTTTTGACCAGCATATGGTAGAGACCACTACCCCAATCCATGATGTCAGGATGTCACCTGGACCGTCATCATCTACACCATTGCCATCATCACCATCAGTTGGACAATCATCGTCACGAACATATGCCAGTGATCCAGAATTGCCTCAGATCGTGATCGGGCCAGGCCCCGACAGAGTGGAGTAAGTTGTTTTCTATGTAATAGTTAAATTTTATAACATTACTTAAATACACAACTGCATGATTGTTAAAATACACATTATTCATAACATTATTTAAATACACAGGTTGTATCCACCGAAGGCTACTACTAATGAGATTTCAAAAATCATCAAAGAGAAGTTCGAGTCTCCATGGGCCACTTATGGCGGGGTTGATGATGATATGAAGAAGTTATGATGGAGAGAGTTTCAGGTAAAATAAAGTATTATATATACGTGTAAAGTATTACATATGCTCACATTTAATTTTAATATATATATTTTGTACATATTATATATGTTATGTTGCCTAATATGTCTGCTATGCAGAAAAAGTTTACATGGAACCCCCGGGACGAGTAGGAGATCAAGAAGGGCTTTGATCACAGGGGTATGTGCATTATCAAAAATGCAATGAACAAGCTATGAGGGGGAAAGACTAAGGGGTCATGGATTGCAGCTCATATCAGAGAGCCACTAGAGACTTATTTTGCCTCTGAGGAGTTCCAGCAAAAGAGTGCCATCGGTTGGCGGAATCAGGCTGTAAAGAGTGGCATATCAGCCTACACAGGCGACTCTGTCTCTGCTGGAGAGCATTTTGATAGGATGGTAAATTTATTTTAATTTATTTTCTATATAATTATTTGTTTTTCTATCAGTTTAATCCATTACTTGTTATTACTTGCATTTAATCATTATTTTAATATATGCAATCTACGGAGCGGGGCCGACCCCCGACTGCCATCGAGATGCTAACAAAGACAAAAAAAGTAGAAGTCTGGCTAGTGGGCCAACGATAGTCCCCGAGAGATTCATGTAAGTTTAATTGTTAATATTACTTTAATTTCCGTAGCTTATTAATTGTTAATAATATGACATTCAACTTTATTTTGTAGGATACATATCATGAAGCCTTAGTTGAGGCTTATGCACGTGCCTCACAAAAGGACACTTCTTCTTCTAGTCAAGAGCCTCCGAACTCCGTCGATGATAATGTCATATATTTGGATGTTGTTAGAGGTAAAACTAAGAAGGGACACGTGTATGGACTTGGGCAGCTATGTGATCATTATATAGCCTCGTCGTCCCATCAGGCTAGACACGAGGACGTGCTAACGTTCCTCAAGAGGAGATACAGGATATGCGGGACACTATCACACGAATTAATGCCGAGCTCGCCGCACAAGCCACACAACTTCGAAGCATCTTCGAGCTTCAGCCTCCTGCAGTTACGCCTATTGTGCCACCATCTCCTCCGCCACCTCTTGCTGTAGATGACGACGGGGCGACACTGAGACCTAGCAGGACCATATCCCACCTCCATGATTTTATTTTCTTTTTATTTTGGATACACTTCGTTTTGTATTGTTACACTTTTTGTTTTGTTACAATTTTGTATATACAATGTTTGTTTTGTTTCTCTTTCTTTTGTAATGGAATTTCATTTATATACAATAAATCAAATAAAAAATTATTTATACTAATAAAATTAATAATGAAAATAGAGTTTAAATATAACAAAAACTAAATTTAATATTTAATTTTTAATAAATTATTTTTAAAAAAATAATTGAAACTAAATAGCGACTGCATTTGAGACCAAAGAATTGGTCGCTAACTTTCCTTTGATAGCGACTGAATTTGTGACCGGTATATTGGTGGCAACATTGGTCCACAAGAACAGGGTGACCCCCTAAATAATGACTGGAGTGTTTTACATTTACGACCAGTAGAAGCGGTCGCAAGATAGCGACCAATACCACAATTTGGCTGCAATTTACTTAGTGACTGGGCTTTTTGGGACGACTTTGAGGCGGTTGCAATTTTGGTCGCTATGGGGTGAACTAAGATCCTAATTTTGCATAATGTAATGTATAAAAAGTGACAAAGAAAAGCGATAAAATTAAAGACTTGTGTTTCAATTTGATTGATAGGATGTGTCTCAAAATTGATTGTGCAATGAGTATTTATAGTCTTAAACTACATAGTTAACCTGCACTACCACTACTTGCCACATTTTAAGTCCACTAACCCTCCACTACAAGACAATTAGGTATTATCAACGGCCATGACCGTCAGTGAAAGAGACAAGTTACTAACAGTTAATGTTGTTGGTAATTTTACCCGTCGATAGTCTATTTCCCTCTACTGACGAACACTTCCGTAGGTAATTACTGACGACATTAGCTGTCGGCTAATCGTTTTTATTTTTTTTTTAAAAAGTTTCTATAATTATATAGTTATATATTTTAGAATTAATATTAATATTAAATATTTATATATTTATATAATTATATATTTTAAAATTATTATTAAATATTTACCAATATAATATTTAAAAATCATGATAAAATAAAGACAAAAGATCATCGAACATAAACAATATGTATTATTTACAAGTATATCCAGTACAAAATAATGCCTAAAAAAACTAACAGTCTAATAGTCCTTGCGAAAACCCTGCAATAGATCATTTAACTCGTGATCATCATCGTCGGTAAGCTGACTCGGCTGAGGCTGAGGGGGGCTGCTAATGTTGGTCCTGCAATATAAGTTGAGGTGGTATTTGATGCTGCATATCGAGTGCGACCCGCTGCATGAATTCCTTCTATTTTGCCATCATCGCCTCCATGGTTTGCAACATCTGACGCTCACGCTCCTTGCTAGCGCCCACAGCCTCCATCATATGACGCTCCCCCTCCTCGGATGCAACCACTCTTCGCCTCAACTCGGCAATCTCGGCGAACTATTGAGAATGGCGTCTTCTGCTGGGGGAACTCGACTGTGCTGGGTATGGATGTTGGAGGCCCCTCGTCGGTAGTTGTGGATGAGGTCTCCTAAACCATAAATGTGGCCCTTCTTCTCGCTGCCAGCAACCTCCACCCAAGTCTTAAGCTCCAGTCGCCCCTCCGCCCCGGGGCAATCTTTGGGACATTAGTGAACAAGCCCAAAGTTGAGGAGGGATGTTGACGGTCGGAGATGATAGTATCTTCAGTATACGAAATTAAAACTGTCGAGACGGGGAACTTTTCTGAACAATACCAAAAGACTCGATACTTATGTGTATGGTATAATTGTCATTTTGACAAGGTGATGAGTTATGAGAAAAAGGAAAGTTGATGCAAGTCATTCCATAATTGCTCCCTTGAAGGATAAGATGTTCCTTTGATGATTGTTTCGATTATAAGATTATATATTTGACTATGGCTTGGGTTATAATACGTTGAAATATAATTTGTGTGTGTGTGTGTATGGGTGTTGGGGGGAACCTCACTAAGTTTTATACTCACCATATGCCAAAATTACCAAAATTATGTTGTAGGTTCAGGTATGTAATGCCTGAGGCTGACGAGGGCGGGGAGTGATTGACGGTGCATGAGGCACAGACAAGGAGTGGCTCCTGGCAGGCTTCTAGGCAAAGGGATACATGAATGAACCGAATTCACATCGGAATGAGAGGGATTTTGAGGCTGTGCAGGTATGAGACTGTATAGTTGAAGGAAGACTTATAAGAATTGATTGGTACTACCTATACTAGTAAGATGCATCTTCTTTTCCGGAGCCCAGAACATAAGAACTTCATAGTTAAGCGTGCTTGACTTGGAGCACTTGTGGGATGGGTGACCATCTGGGAAGTTTCCTAGAAAGCGTGTGAGTGAGGACAAAACATGCTGAAAAGACCTGTGTTGGTTTGTGGACGAACAGCACAGGTGCTCCCCATGGTGAAACACTCGGTCTGATAAACTGCTTCTACAACATGTCGTCTAATTGCTTCTTCAGCTCTGCCAACTCTATTAAGGACATTCGATAGGGTGCTATCGAAATCGGTCCGGCTCCGGGTGTAATGTCGATTGCGAACTCCACCTCCCTTGGGTGGCAATCCTGGCACATCATCCGGGAAGATATCCGGAAACTCGTGCACCACTAGCAAAGCATCAAGACTTGGAGTCTCCTCGGCTTCCAAAGAAAACAGCACCATGCACTCTCCTGATTGTACACCTCCCGATACACCATCACTGGCAGGCAATGATCCAGATTGCTTGAAAAAGCAGAGGATTTTATTTGAACAGTCTAGTACTACATGGTTGGCCGAAAGCCAGTCCATGCCTAAGATAATATCAATTTGCTGCATAGGCAGACAGATCAGGTCCACAAGAAAAGATCGGTTCACTAACATAACTGGGCATTTTAAACAGACAAATAGAGTTGTCAGGGAATCACCCGCAGGTGTAGAAACAGTCAAATCATATGGTAGGGTTGAAACAGGCAAATTCAAGTGATCCATACACGCCAAAGAAATAAAGGAATGTGTAGCCCCCGAATCAAATAAAACAGATAAGAGTCCCCCTGCAACTAGGCACTTACCTTGTATCAGATCGGGACATTGAGAGGCTTCAGACTTTCTCACGGCGAACACTCTTCCCGTTGTCTGCGGCCTGTTCTACTGGCCTACCACTTGTTGTCCAGTCCCAAAACTCTGAGCCCTCCCGGCTTGCTGTTGAACTTGGCCCTTACCAACATCCCCCGTTCGACACCCGTTGGCATTATGGCCCCACGTGCCACAACGGAAGCAAGTGACATTCGGTGCCTGAGCACAATCTTTCACTTGATGCGGCCCGCCACATCGAAAACACTTGGAGAATCCTGGTTGCCCTTGACTGGCATTTCCTCTTCCATAGTTTGCTGGTTGCTGATTCTGGCGACTGTAAGGCTTCGCCCTCGGTTGGAACCTTCCTCCTCGGCCTTTTTGACCAAAGCTCCTGGCTGGTCCACCGCTTGTTACTGGAGTTTGTGTAATTCTCTCTTGATCGTGTCCTTCCAGTATGGTACATTTTTCCACTAGCTCGGAAAATGATCGGATACTCAACGGCAGCATGGCTCTCTTCAGCTTGGACCTTAGCCCGTCTTCGAACCTTCGGCACACCAGTCTTCATCCGGGTACACTTGATAAAATTGGAAGAATTTCAGTAGCGCCTCGAACCTCATGGCATATTCTCCAACCGACTTCTGGTCCTGCTTGAGGCTTAGGAATTCTTTTTCTTTCTCTTGACGAACACTCCTTGGAAAATATTTCTCCAAGAAGCTCTCACGAAATACCTCCCAGGTCAGTAGTCTTCCTCCAGCCTCTAACAGTCTCTATTTGTTTTTCCACCATGCTTCAGCTGCTCCGACTAGCATGAAAGCAGCGTAAGTAACCTTCCTATCCTCTCTGCACAGGATAGCCACAAAGACTTTCTCGATTTCTTGCAGCCATAACTCAGCTGCTTCCGGATTGTACTCTCCATGGAATTGGGGAGGATTCTCCTTCATGAAATCATTCAGTCCAGTGTTTACCACTTCGCCTCCTCCGACCGAATTCTGTTGTTGTCTAGCATCCCTATCTTCCTGTCGCTGCGTGAACTGAGCATTCTGCTGTGTTTGTTGCAGCATTGCAGCGGCCAAATCCCTCATGGCCCTCATTGCTTCGTTCTGATCTCCGCTACCTCCAACTCCCGAGGTATCCCTACTACCGTCGGGGCTCCCGGTTCCAACTAGTGCTCCCATTATTCTACCACGTCCTCTGGCCACTCTTTCCTGGTAAAGGAAGCGTAAGTTTAAATTCACAAGTCATATCTAGTTTGTTAGTTAGGAAAGAAAATGAAGAAAATAAGAGAAGAAGGCTCTCGCCCCGCGACACTATGCTTGCCACGCGAGCCAGAAAGCCCTTCGGATTCGCGACTCGAAAAAGATGATCACCCCGCGATCCAGAAGGTCAGACTGATCAACAAAGAACAGCCCCTCGGCCTCGCGACACGAAACTCTACTCGCGACGCGCTCAAGAGATCTAGCCTGATCAGTAAGGGACAGCTCCTCGGCCTCGCGACGCGAACCTTCACTCGCTACGCGAGCCAGAAGTCCAGACTGATCAGTAAGAACAGCCCCTCTGCCTCGCGACGCGAACATCTACTCGCCTCGCGATCCAGGAAGGCTAGCCTGATCAGTATGGTTCAGTCATTCTGTTTGCGACGCGAAACCTATTATCGCCTCGCGAGCCAGACAGAAACCACCCACCATATCAATCAACAGACATATCTATGCCTTACAGACAATGAAGTTATCACACTTGATAATCTTGCGCATCGGAAAAACTACCCTTTTTCTATCACAGTTGGTACCTAATGTGGATATAACTGTCAATGCTAGTGTACTTCCTAAACCTCACAGTCCGATATTAGAATCGAACTACTCTGATACCAATAAATGAGACGACCCGCCGTCCTAATAGTGGAACCTAAGATATTAACTAACCTTAATCGCATAATAAATGTTAGCGCGCCTTATTAAAATGAAGCGAAGCGAAAAATTTAGCGCGGAAGCAAAACAATAAACGGCACGCTAAGATTCAGAGTACACAGTTTTAAATATAAAGAAATATATCACATACATCATTGCCCTATCAGTAGGGCTACAGTAGTAAAATAGTACATACAGAGTATATTGTTACAAACCAAAATAACTGTACGAAAGATAGGCCGAGAGACAGCTCTCCGGCTAATCACGATCACTGCCCAACCTCTCGAGGCTAGGGTCCGTAGCCCATCCTCCGGCGTCAGGCTCGTACGTAATGACGTCCAGTTCCTCAGCAGCTGGTTCCTCCTCGGGATCTTCCCATTAAATAAAGTGACACATATAGAAAATTAAAGGGAGATAAGAAACATAATTCATCAATATGGGAGATGGGCATCAGTATAGCATATATATATATATATCACACGACACAGATAACATATATAACACAACATCACCCATCTTTTAAGTCACCCATCACAATCATCTCAAACACCATTCTCTCAAATAAGCCTATAGGAGGGATACTAGTCCCTACGTATATGTTGTCTTCCCTATTTGCATGTCGGCCGATGCATCACGTCCCCAATTGGACATCCCCGTCGGGATTACATCACATCACATCACATCATATCCCGCCTCGGGATTTTACGTAACGTCCCCAATTGGACATCCCCCTTTGGGACCAAATGCTGTGGTATGAAATGTTATGAAAATGCAACAAGCATCCATCGTAGGTTGATATCGGAACCTCACGCCTAAACACTAGTCCACGATCACGATACATCGCGTCACATCACCGTCAACATCAACATCACATCTGTATCAGCATCACGACGCCTTGCGTGTACGAGCCACAGCTCCACGGTCGGGACCACAACGATATCAACCCGAACAACATCAACGCTCACCATACTCTCATCAAAACTCAACCAACAATTCACAATAAACATCACAACAGAAGATCTTTCCAGTACAGTTATCATCATAAATTCAGGCAATAATTCATCAAACAGACAGTTCACCAAAACAAAATCAATAGGTAATCAATTAAATAATTCAACACAATCAGTCTCATCATTCATAATATCAACTTAGCGGTGATAGCCCAAAAGTACCTACACCTAGGGTCTAGGCACTTTATCTAGTACTCAACCTCTAATAGGGTTTTAGGGTTCCCATAAACAGATATATATATATATATATATATATATATATATTTTATACTAAGCTTGCCTTCCCGACGATATTAGTTCTTTCTCCCCACCTTGGTGATTTCCTCGAGCAGCTCCGGCTACTACTCCGCAGGTGTCAGTCGGGTGCGCTGTCGGATATTCGAATCCTATCTGAGTCTATACAACAAACACAACTAGAAATCAATACAGTTAAATCAAAAACTCCCTAATTCCTTAGGATTAGCTATTGCCCCTATTTAATTAATTAGGCTAGGGATGCCTAAAAATTCCTAACTCTTGGATTAATGATCCTCAGGTATCGCTAAACATAATCAATGAAGGCATTAGCTCAAAAAGTAAAGATTTCTCCTACTGCACTAGGCATTAGCTCAAAAAGTAAAGATTTCTCCTACTGCACTAACCCTAGGGTCCGGCCCTATTGAATGAAAAACATGAAAAATAGCTAGGGAGCTCCAAAAATCCTCATTTCTTGGATAGCACCCTAACTAAATGTGATAGCCCTAGATATCAAGTCAAAACATCAAAAACCAACTAAAAACCTTATCCTACACAATAGGGGGTTTCGGCCTCTCTCTCAAAAAAATAGCTAGAGAGATTTCTTGGCTCTAATCTCTTGGATCATGCAAGTGCGTCATAAACCTAGGCCATAGAAATTGGTTTGGTATCAAAATTACTTTCTTACAATTTATCATGGATTTTTGAAGATTTAGGGGTAAAAACCCTAACATTTATGATCATGGAAATTAGAGGATAAAAATGAGAGATAGAGAGAACTAGCTTCCTCCTATGATGATCTCCTTCAAATTTGGTGAAGGTTGCTTCAACAAATTCAAGCTCAAAGTGAGCTTTAATGGTGAGAAATGAAGAAATGAAATGGAGAAGAGAAAGAAGAGGATGAGTGTTTCCGGGGGGGAGGGGCTGTGCTCGAAAATTTTGGGGCTGCGAGTGAGTGAATATAGGCTATTTAATTAGGTGACTTAAGTCTTAAGTCATAGTAAAGAGAATGATAAAAGGTAATTAGTAAAAAAAATTAACCAAGGGCAATTTGGTCAATTCACATCCCGACATTTCGAAAATCCTCACGACACTGGTAGGAGTCCCCAAATGATTTAACATAGCCCTGGTATGAAAATCATTGGCTCAAGGTTCTCGAAAAACCCTAAGACAACTCGAATCGTCTACCCGATCGATTTTCGGTTTGAATATAAACTATTATTTATATTTTTGGACGTCAGGACACATTTTAACAAAAAGGTAGAGGATTGAATTTTAAGACTAATGGTTCTGACCGTTAGTCAAAATGAGGTCATAATAGTAGAAAAATACTATCATCCGAAAAAATATAGATCGGGCTTCGTTTGAGTTTTCGGTCCAAACTTATCCATAGTCTCCTACGATGGCGTAGAGTGTGACTATGACCTCAGAATAATTTATTAAAGTTTTTAGACCCTCAAATAAAATATAATTACTTAATTATTGATTAATTAAAAGATTAAAAAAATCGAGATGTTATACAATTGTGATCGCTTCCTTTTTATGGAGAGGCTGAGGGTGGGCGAAAATAGTCACTCGCGTCAATTTGAAATCTTTGTTGAGTGCGAAAACCAAGTGACAACACACGCGAACAAACCCGTTACGCCATGTGGTGAGAAGAATGCTAGTGTGTAAGTTAAGAGAAGGTCCATGCACTTGGCAGAACATTTTCAACGTGCTAAAGGTCATGAGCCCGAAGACCACATATCACACTACCATGAAACACGGTCGGAAGAGATCCTCGTTCATGACCACGATCAGTGAATTCGTCATCTGCTGCTAACTACGTTTTGGGCAAGCAACCATATACTGTTGAACTTTGTGGTCTCCAACCATGTGAGCACGAACTCGAAAAGGCCAAATACCACAACATGAACGAAAATCCCCTATTAGAATAGAGCTTGGCACTATGATAGCCATCAAAGTATTGACCCAAGGATAATGATTCAAACAGGGTTTAGAGCGCAATAAGGTTAAAGCCATTGTCTATCAAGTAGTTGACTTACTCTTACAGCAAAAGAAATGTCCAATCCTAGGAAACATGCAGAAGGTATTGCCCAGACTTTAGATAGGTACTGAGAAGCTTGCCCCAAGGCACCTAGGATGATTAAATTATCCTTGACTTGAACTTAACCCTCAAGAATGACTCCCCTATAAATAGTCGAGTATTAATAGATGAGAGTAAGGATCTTTTCCGACTTATTGTACTCATTTTGCACCATCACTAATTTAAGTATTTGGGTCCTTACAAGTACTTAACCCTCATTCTCCAACACATAATATCTGCAAAGAGACCGCAATAGTGAGTTCATTCTGGTCCTAACATTCCAATAAATATAGATGGAAGAATATTCTACTTAGAAAGCAACTAATCACTTAACCCATAACTTAATTGTTGTCCTGTAGGAGTAGAATCAATGGACAATTTCTTGGGGACTATGAAGCATGTAACGGGTGCTTCTATCTTGCACCTTAAAAAAAATGGTGCATGGTGCACCATTTTGACTACACCATTCCTTATCAATAGAAATGATAGCATGGCAAAAGTTAATTTTTTTGCTCTTATACCCGATCAAAGGTAATACAAACTTATGTATTTGCATTATATGCTTTTTGTATTTGCACTTTCGTTCTTTGTATACACAAATACACAAATCCCTAAAATTGAAATCCCTAGATCCCTTATCATTCCCGAAGGTTTCAGATTAGCTGCAGTCCTCTCATCTTTCATTTTTGCTTCCCTCGTAATCCCCAAATCTCTCCGTCCTGGTTCATCGATTGTGTGTTTGGATTGCTACCCTGCTTTGGTATTCATTCCTGTGACTCCTGGACGCTTCTCTGTGTGCAGCTCCCTGGTGCGCCTCCCACTTTCAAGCTGTTGTCCTTCAGTCTCATTTCAAGCCCACAAAAACTCTGGAGCATATGCCGCGCCACGCCGCCGGGGCTTCTTTTTCCTTCAATTCCAATTATTAGTCTCCTTTGGAAGCTTTTCGTGGACCTCTTCCTTTGACCTTTTTCCATTACTAAAACCAAAATCTACACTTCAACTGCCATGACATGCTTCTACATTCTGACCAACTAGTTTCACGGATTTGAACTTCAAAATTTTGCCATCACCACTAATCACTAAAACGAAATATACTGTATTCGACCCAGCTTCCCAAAAAAAATTTTATAGCTTTTTTGTCAATAAAAAAATTATTAATTATATCCAAATACAAAAACACATACACGTAAATACAATACAAAATGGATGTTCAATGCAAATACAACACAAATGTTATACGGTTGACCAACTTATACACAAATACCAACAAAGTTCAACTGATCAAATTCACTTTTCCCATTGGTTGCCAAAATTAAGTGCAAGCTTGCACCATTTTGAATAAGGTGCAACGTACACACAACTTAGAACACAAGAATGGCACTTTTCCGGTGGCCAATTTTTTTTTTTGCGTAGGCTTAGCTAATTTTTTTTTACTCTTTTTGGTGAGGTGGCCACGAGTTGGATGCAGTGCCTCTTCTCTATCATCCAGAGAAGCCTAAAATTCAGACACTCTTTAACATATAAAGCAGTGCTCGTTATTGAAACTTGATTTAGTTTTTTAATTAGCAATTTGCTGTGCTGATGTAAATTTAGAATGAATCCGAAAGCATATTATTTTTAAATCAATCTCTAATTCAGATAACGTTTTAGTAACCCCATTGATCGAAACAGGAAATTAAAGTTTGGTTTCCCTTCATTATAGTTGTGGGTTTGTGGCATTTCTAGGAGTGGCATGAAAATCACTGAAGCCAATTCCCTTTTCGTTGTCAGTCATACTTTATAGATTATTATCATTAGTTAATTAAAATGATAAACAAGTGTATAATGAAATGCACAATGGCATTTATACGAGGTGATGATAACGTGTTACTTTAATCACGTTGTCCCCATAAGACCCAAAATAAAAAAACGCATGGATCCTCATAAAGGGACATAAAGCCCTCCGCCCACTAGGCAAACCCATGAAAATGATGATCCCTAATAAGCTTCTTGATTAATTAGATTACGGGAGAGAGTTTATTTGAACTTACTATATACCTGTTAAGCAGGTGTTTACAAGAGTTTATAATTAGGGGTGTCAATAGGTCAAACTGCTCGTCAAGGGTTTATAGCCTAACCTATTTAAGGTTAATCTCGGCCTAGCCTATTTAACGAAAAAGTCGGGTCAAAACTTTTTAAAAATTCTATATAGCTAAAGAGATCAGACTAAAGGCTTTAAAAAATATCTATTAGACCTATTCGGCTGACCTATTTAACACATACGTGTGTATATATATATATATATATATATATATATATATATATATATATAATATAATATAATATAATTTAATATATTATAATAATATAATATAGGCAAAATAGATTGATTGGTCCTATACATTTATTTTTACTTTTGACATCGGTCCTATAAGTTTTATTTTTTTTCAAATTGGTCCTACATCTTATGTTATGTTTCCTTGTTAGTTCTTATCGTCAATTTCGACCTAACGCCGTCAGTTTTGACTTGATGTGCTATCACGTTAGTCCGACATGTGGCTTTTGATCTGTCGTCAGAAGGTCGAATTTGACGAAAAGAACTAACATGGAAACGGGACATAACGTGTAGGACCAATTTGAAAAAAATAAAATTTATAGGACCATTGTGAAAAGTAAAAAAAATTTATAGGACTAATCAACCTATTTTGCCAATAATATATTATTTATAATATTTGAAAGTAAAAGCATATTGGCCTATTTATCAGTATAGGCCTACCAACCTCTTTATCATTAGAGGCTTAGATGCCTATTTACAAGTGAAGGCATATGAATAGTTTAGACGTCTGACCGTACCTCGGAAGATTAATCTCTCACCTATCGAGTTAGATGATACTCTTAAAAGGGTCTTGCTAACCAGACACTGGTTAAGGATTTCATAAAGGATAAATTATATTTTTGGTCCTTTATCTTTTAGTCAAAATTCATTTTGGTCCTTTATTTTTAAAAAGATTCATTTGGTCCTTTATCTCTCAAACGTTACACAAATTTGTCATTTCCGTCACTTCTGTTATTGATGTCGTTAACCTCTCGGCTACATGGCTGTTAACATCTGATGTGGGATCTATAGCGTCGTTTTGACCTTGCTCATCTTTCAGGGGTTGTTTCTGCAGCTTGACTGATGCCATTATTAATGGTGGACTTGAAGTTTTATGAAGTTACAGGCCAAACACATTCGCCTTCAATCTCTTATAATTTTTCATCTTCAATCTCCTGCAAAGTTGAGAATCCATGTCTGGTGTTGGGTTTAGGGATGCATTTATCCTATACTTGTGCAAAAACGAAGACGAATCCATGGTGGTTGCTGAGAATTGAAGAACCCTAATTTGAAAATTGGGGGTGAAGGGGTCCGTGTTAGCTGATACTAACGTCGTTTGCAAGAGGATGTCGGAAAGGACAAATTTGTATAACGTTTGAGAGATAAATGACCAAAATGAATCTTTTTAAAGACAAAGGACCAAAATGAATTTTGACCAAAAAATAAAGAATCAAAGTATATTTTAACCATTTCAAAAATGATACTCTCATTGGGAATCCAAATACCACACTTCTCAACATATTAAATATATTATTTTTTAATGAAGAATTATCATTTTTTATTCTTTAACCGGTGTCTCTGCTAGCATTTGTCGTTGGTTATTGTCTTCTTTTTTTTCCAGATTTTTATTATTGTTTCGAAATTGATTTTCAAATTTAGAAATAATTTACTCAGATATGGTATAACTCAAACTAGACTCATTTTTTACCAAAACATAAAAAAAAAAAAAACGAGACTAATTTACGTACACGCACCCTAACAAAAGTGGGTCGGTCCGATTTTAAAGTAGATCATATCCAATTAAATTAATTTTGAGTTTTTTTTGTAATCATGTTATTGGTACAAAGTATCCACCGTCGTAAACAATGGTTAATATTCGTCGGGGGACCTGGACGACATTTAAGGGTTGTCCCTTCCAACCAGATTTTCTCCATACGCAAGAGCCAGGAATCGGACCCCCTGACCACTTACTTAAGGGACCCGAGTTTATTACCACTCGGACCAATCACATGTTGGTAAATTAATTTCGAGTTTAACAATGGTTATAAAATTTTGTAAATTTTTTTTACCCACTGCACCCTTTATAAAATTAAAAAATTTCCCTACATGCATTTTTTATTAAATATTTTTTTTTGAATTAATATCAAAATCATTAAGAGAATATTATGGAAAGATATAACAAAAATCTATCATTATATACTTTTTTGTTTCATAATATGTTGTTTTAGAGAAAAAAATATTTTGATTATCACTTTATATTATCAAAATATGAAAATAACATTATTTAATTTTCAACTCCTTTTTTATTTTTAATATTTCTACTAAGTAGGAATAGTTAATATTAATGAAATAAAAAATAATTAGTTAGGATTAATTATATTTTTATAAATATTAAAATACTTGATAAAATTCTTATAAAAAAAACTCTAGACCGCAAATATATAAAATATAAAAAGTTCCATAACTAATAAATCTCACTTTTTTTTTTTTTTTATGTCCCAATGATAACATGCATAAGGAACTCATCTGTGTACGAACTCTGTTGGGCGATGTTAATTAGGAATACCGGTAGGTTAGTGGTTTAGAGAAAGATTAAATGCCATGATTTGCTGGATTTAGACAAAATCACACTTTATTTTTGAGTTTTAGACTACTAATTCCAATGTTCTCTCAAAATGATGTTACCGCGATATAGGATTCCAGGTCATTGAGTTGAGACATGGCCACTTCGGAAAAGTGTTGCCTTTTTTTTAAAGGTTTACTAACGAGTGTACCAAGGACATTGATTAAAGAATCAACAAAATGAAAGTTTGTATTGGGAAACTAAGTTTAATGATAACCCTCTAGCTTATCTAGTTTTATTGCTAATAAAGTTATGGTTCTTAGCCAACTGGTCAAGTTTTATCTCGTTTAAACCCGAATTTAGCTTTAATTGTCTTTAAGCGAGGCTTTGAGTTGTTTTGTTAATTTTTAGGATTTTTATTAGGAAATTGAGTCGAATAAGGAATTACATGTTATTCCTAGTTTCAGGTAAATGTTCCGAAACTCAGGAGAAAAGTGAAGCTGGAAGAAAGCTAGGAAATCGGAGAAAAAAAGCAAGTTGAGCACCGATCAGAAGGGCCTCGCCCCGCGAGACAAGGGGCACCTCGCGAGCAATGCAAGCAGAGCAGGAAAATATGGACCTCTCTGTCGTGCCCAGCGAGCATGCGTGTTTGGGCCAGGGCTGAAGTTTAAATCTCGCCCTGCGATCATTTGCTTGCCCCGCGAGACTACATTAACATAATTAAGTATAAAAGCTTGTTGTTAGTTCAAATTTTGTACGTTAATCCTAGTTTTCAAGAGCTGTGTCTCGCTTAGTTTTTATGGAGCTTTTTGGATGTTTTCTCTTGGAATATTTGTGATTATGCTCAACATTATGAGTAGCTAAACTTCTTTTCTAAGTAAGCGATGTAGCCACACATGATGGCTTAGTAAATTTGTGATGATTTCTATTCCCTTTTTCTCATTCATTGTTTCTTAATTCTGTTTTTTTTGCGTTAATCAAAAGAGCTCGTGATTAACTAGACAATTGTGATGAGTCCGATAGGAGATTCATGATTTTTGGTGTTGAATTAAGAACACAAGTTGAATATTGATAGAGATATAATATGAGACTTGTGCAATCAAGGGAATCAAGATCTTATAATGAATTCTTGTGTGTCGATCATCGTAGAGATATAGTTGATTGGTTTGCAATGGTGTTTTCTTTTGTGCTTGACAAAGACATTAGAATAATTTAGGATTCCTGGTTGACTTCAAATAGAATTAGGAATATATAATTAGTCATAATTGGATCTAAGTTTAATTCTGTAGGTGAAATTGTATCCTTAAATCTTATTGATCATATTCTCACCCTACAATCTTTGTTTGTGATATCGTTGTGATTTGGTAGTTATTTGGTAATTAATAGTGGATTTGGATCCTCTCCTTTTATTTTCTCCTTATCCCTCTCATGTTAGAGAAAGAAAGACAAAAAAAACAAATTTGTTTTTATATGTGGGGTCCATTAAAACTTGATTTTGTGTCTTTCTCTTTCATAACATGAGAGGGAAAATGAGAGAATAAAATGAGAGGATCCAAATGCATTAATAGCATAATCTTAATTGATCTTATCCCATTATTTTCTCTATTTGACTTGGTCAAATTAATTATTGATTTGGATTTAGATCACTACAAGATAACAGCTCATTACCGACGGCCAAAATCAACAAAAGCCGTCGGTAACAGTAACTTTCTGACGGCCAAAAATCCCTCGGAAAGAGGGTCCTCGGTAATTATTACCGACGGCCTTTTGCATTGGCCGACGTAAGGTTACCAACGGTCTAGCCGTCGATAATGACCCAACCACATTACCGACGGCTAACCTAAGCACTTTACTGACGGCCTACGTCGTAGGTCCATGCATTTAGGCCGTCGGTAATGTGGATGAGTGATTACCGACGACCCGGCCAACGATATTTATAATTTATTTTTTAAAAATATATATATTTTAATTTATTAATTAATTATTAATTAATTATATTTTATATTAATTAAATACTTTAATTTGTTATTAATTATTTACAAATATTAATTAAATCAATATTTCAAAAAAAATTAAAAATAACATTAATTAATTAAAATTATATCTAAATGATAAATAACATATGCTCTTACAATACATAGTAATATAAATAAATAAAACTAATATGAAAATGTAATAATCATTATCATAATGACGAGGAGACTGGATAAGATCATCGAAAGAGTCTTCATCATCGTCGGCCCTGGTGCGATCGGTCGACTGATCTGGATGGGGGGTTGCTGCTGCATTTGTTGTATGGTCCGTAGCATCTGCTGCATCGACGCCTCCATCCGACGCTCACACTCATCGGCACACTGCTCGGACTCCGCCACTCTCCGCCTCAGCTTAGCAATCTCCTGATCGGCGTGGCGACTGGCTCCGGTGGATGCTGTGGCGCTGGTATCCAAGCGCGAAGACCTTTTCTGATAGTTACTGGAAAGGTCTCCTGCACCGTAAAGACGACCCTTCTTCTTGCCGCCAACAACCTCTGCCCAAACATGCAGCGCAAGCCGCTGCTCCTCCTCGGGGTCAAGTGGGGTGGAGGAAAGGGTTGTTGCCTAAGACATCCTCTCATCGAACTCCTCCTGTTATGCATAATCAAACAAATTAATCAAAACATTTATAATATATAATAAAACCATACATTTTAAAACTAAAAATAAATGGGGCATTACCTGAGTGCGCCTAGAGTGCACATCTGCATACTCACCAGTACCCTTCCTGGTATGGGTGTGGCGGTGGAGCGTGTTAATCGGCACTGGTTTCCTTCTGTCCCTAAACTGTACATACACAAACATAAATTATAAGTAAACAATAATTAAAAACCAATACGAATAATATATATGTATTAAATAGGAATGAAAATATGAATATACCAGACGCTCAAAGTACTCCGCCTGACAGATGGAACCTCATGTGTGCCGGCTTCTATCCTTCTCTGATGCTCTATTTTTCTTTGCCTGGGCTGATTTTTTCTGGAAATCAGCAAGAGCCCAGTGGCGGCACATGGCATCTTAGACTGCATCTCCCATCCATGAGGGTCGATTGCCCCTCAAGCGAGCGTGCCTGAGCATATCGGATAGGCGATGGAAGGCCTTCATGTGAAAGTTCCTCTCGACCAATGTCTCATGCTCGGCTCTCCAAGCAACTTTTGTCTGCATTAGAAAGACATAAATAGTAATTTATTATATTAATAATTTGTGAAATAATAAACCAAAACATATTAAGTAAATTGAAAATTACAACTTACTCTATAAGCGTCAAAGAAACTCCGCCTCTCATTGTCCTTGAGATGTCCCTATGTGAACCATGGATAAAGGAACATCGGCTCAATAACAGCTGTGATGTTCTTCGAAGGAAGTAACCTTAACAGTAAAAGCATGTGAATGAATATCAAGTAAAAACATGTAATTAAAATTGAATAAATTTATTTTATTAATTCTTACCCTTTACCAGATGGCCTGATGATAGGTCGACCATCGGCCATGACCTCAACCTCCTCCTCCTCCGTCGCATCCGCCTCTGAAGGTGAAGGTGTATACCCGGGACTATACTCCTGCTCCTGCTCCATAGCCTGATGAGCATATGAGGATGCACCCACACCAGCTGAACTAGAAGTGCCCCGATGTGTATGTGTCTCAAAACCCAGGGTGGGAATCATATCGATCCCGGATGCTGTGAATGGACGCTGGAGTAGGTGCAGCCGGTGGAGGCGGTGCTGCTCGCGGTGTACTTGGTCGCTGTGTAGGTGCAGGGGGCGTGATTGGAGTGCAGACACCATAGAGGCAGATGTCGAAGGCATAGACACGAAACCGTCTGCAACATCACGAGTAATAATGCAAGGTGCCCTGGTCCAACGACGAGTCAAACGAGGAATAGTGTCGGCACCCTTACCCTTACCACCTGTGGGTGGTATGGGTGGTGGTGGATCACGTCCTCCAGATGCCATGTGTCTATAGAACAATTTAATGTTAAGATGAAATAATAAAATAATTACGAATTATCATCTAAGATAGAACAATAAAATAATTATCTAAGAGTTTGACAAGTTACATGATCTAATTATAAAGGTTACATGATCTTAAGTTTTATTCAGAATTTGACAAAAAGTCTCCATCATCTTCAGATCTAATTTCAACATTTTCTTCTCTTGAATCAATGACTTCGTCTTCTACATCCAAATGCCCTGAATGGATGATAAGTTATCAGTATCCACTTCTTCACCCGCAGCTTCCAAGTCCCGTAAACCAACAATACGCTTAACTTCAATGTCTTCACTTACACGAGACATTTCATTCACTTGATAAGGCACATCTTCCTGTTGATCATCAGCTTCAATGCAACCGTTGGTTTCGTCTTGATGACGACACACCAACCTCGTTGTCCTTTCGAGTTGCTAGGTAAGGGACATAATACACTTTGTCGCGACCGTCCCGTCCGGGCGCCGCGAAAAAAAAAAGGGGGTTAAAAAAAAAAACAGAGGAGCCGCCACCAAAATTTTTATTTGGGAAAACTTTGGAAAAACCAATTATTTAAGGAAAACTGGTCCTAAAAAAAACAAGACAGAGATTTGAGTTCGGGAGTCGGTTATGAGTAGGGAAGGTGTTAGCATCCTACGTCACCCGTTCTAAGAACGGTACCCCAAGTTAATTGTGCAAAATTTTTAATAACCTTTAAAAATATTATTTTACCCCATTTTAAAACAAAAAAGGAAATAACACAAAAGGAAGAAAAATAAAATTTTGGCTTGACAGAATGATTATTCTGCTCCTACGTATTCCCCGGTGCGATGGAAAACTCAAAGCCACGCAGTTCTTAATAGAAAAAATTTGATTGGTTGGTTGATTTTAGTTTTTTGGGAAAGGATTCGATTTCAAAAAAGGATTTTATTTCAAAACTGGCTCGCTTTTGCACAAGGTTAAAGATAGCAGTGCTATACGATAAACCTTTACAATTCTTATGACACTTGAGGATGGGAGACCATACATCAACGTCATAAATTGTCGCGCGAATTTTTAAAATATTTTACTTAAAGAAGAATTCACTTTTGCACGGGATTAAAGATAGCAAAACTATACGATAAACCCTTACAATTCATGCGACACTTGAGGATGAAAAAAAATTCATACACCAACGTCGTAGATTGTTGCGTGAATTTCTTTGAAAGCCATTATTATTTTTCCATTTTCCACTTTTGAACAATTTTTTCTATCACAACAAACTTCATGAGCCAAGCCCAATCATAAACAAACACAGCCCAGAACCTAGAACAAAAGGAAAAAATAGAGAAAAGAAAATAAAAGGGGAAAGAGAAAAGGGGGTTAAGCTGAGAGAAAGGGGAAGGCTTCTGCCTTCACCCCAAGCCATCACGAGAGAGAGAAAGAGACCAGGGGAGAGGGGCTCGTGCGGTGCGGCTGGCTGGGCGGTGGTGTCGCGCGGACGACTTGCGGTGGCCGGCTGGATGGAGGTCGACGGGACCTGTGCGATGGGAGACGGGTCACGCGACGGAGCGGTGCTGCTTACGGCGGGAACGGCGGAGTGGGACGGCGACGCTGGTCCACGGAGGTGACGCGGTGGGCGGCGGTGCTGGGCAAGGGACGCGCGGTGGTCCTCCGGGTCACGATCTGGACTGGGCGGTGATGGTTTGTGGGAAGGGATGACAGATCCGGGTTCTGAACGGGGCGCAGCCGCTCGTGGGTGGAGGCACGGTGTCCGCGCGGCGGTGCTCCGGCGGTTCACGGTGGTGCTCCGGCCGGTTTACGATTATGAAGGAAAAATAACTATGATGTATTTTGATGTTTTTCTGTTTGGTTTTTTGGCTGCTCTCTGAACCCCCCTCTTATGCTGCTCAAAAAAATCCCCCCTTTGCTCTCTGTGAAGTGTTGAATTTATAGATAAAATTATGAGGGAGTAATGCCAAAATTTTCTGTTAGCTTGGTGCAGGAAATGTACAATGCAGTGCCTTAGGAGGAGGCAGATCAGCCTTGTTCCCTGTCCTTGGGGAGGCAAAGGTGCCAGAGAGCAGATGTCCTTGCCATTGCTGTGGCCATTGCTGTGGTTGCTTAGGAGAAAAGGGAATAAAGTAAAAGAAAACAAAAAAGGGAAGAAAAAGAAAAAAGAGGGGACTTCCAGAAATGTAAAAGCAGAACCCTTTCATTATTATTATTATTTTTTTATCATTTTCGTTTTTTTCTTCTTTTTTTTTTTTGAACAAGAAATGGGCTTTTAAGTGGGTTAAACAAAAATGGGATTACGGGCCAAAGCCTACTCAATTTTTTCTTTCCTTTTCTGATCACCTAATCAAAAGATTAATTAACCCGGACAAAATTGGGTGTTCACAGCTGCCCCTCTTTACTAGGTTCCTATTAGATAATAGGTGTAACCGTAGTTTACCTTTTATCGTTATAAGAAACGAGTAAAGACTTGAACTTCGATTTTGTCCGGGAAAATAAGATTCCCAATGGTCAGACTGCCTACCGAGACTCAAACTAAAAAACTTGTGGGATGGACTGCTCATTAGAAGCCTGAACATAAACAAACAGAGCCTACGGGATGGATTGCCCGTTAGAAGCTCGAACAAAGATAAGGAGCCTATGGGGTGGATTGCCCATTAGAAGCTTGAACATAGATAAGGAGCCTATGGGGTGGATTGCCCATTAGAAGCTTGAACATAGATAAGGAGCCTACGGGGTGGATTGCCCGTTAGAAGCTCGAACAGAGATAAAAAAGCCTACGGGGTGGATTGCCCGTTAGAAGCTTGAACAGAAACCAAAAGAGCCTACGGGATGGATTGCCCGTTAGAAGCTCGAACGGAAACAAAAAAGAGCCTACGGGGTGGATTGCCCGTTAGAAGCTCGAACAGAGATAAAAAAAGCCTACGGGGTGGATTGCCCGTTAGAAGCTTGAACAGAAACCAAAAGAGCCTACGGGATGGATTGCCCGTTAGAAGCTCGAACGGAAACAAAAAAAGAGCCTACGGGGTGGATTGCCTGTTAGAAGCTCGAACAAAAGATAAGGAGCTTATGGGATGGTTCGCCCATTAGAAGCTCGACAAGAAAGGTACCAAAACTTGCGGAGTCGGGTATCCGCTGAGGCTAACAAATGCAATGCAATGATTGGCCTGAAAAATGATGTTATGATGCATGATGTAAAACCTGCTTTTGCAATTGATGAAAAAGATGGTGTGATATGCAAGAGATGCTTTTGATGAAACCATTATGATTTTTTTCTTAAAATTTTCTTTTTATTCTTTACTTTTGGTATTTGGTTTCTTCAAATCATTGCTTGATCCTCGACCCTTAAGATTCGATCACAGCGGGCTTGAGGATGAGCTAGAACAAAGCCCATTACTCTTGGCATGTTTGCTAAAGGCATGCTTCATCCGTGATGATTGTCCTGATGGTGGAGAAACTATTGTTTCCACAGCATCCCTGGTAGGGAGACCACCGCGCTCTTCCCGAACTTTAAAGCCTTCAAAGAAATCTAAATGCTTTTATGATTACGTGTTTCTAGTTCAGTATACGCTTATCATAATGAATGCACACAGTTGATAATGAAAGGTGAGAGGTATACAACAGGAATGGAAGGAAATGTCATTTATTGAGAATGGAAAGGTGTACAAGGTAAATATCACAAATCACAAAGAAACTTGAGTTTAACAAGCAAGATTGTAATGCGGAATCACATCTCTTTAATGACACTTTCTACAATGACCAGAGCTAGTATCCCGCATTTAACCTCGAATACCCATTAATCAGCTTCAAAGAACATGATTTGCCCCAGTCAAGACTGAACATTGCCCCAGCTTACTAGCTTGATGACACTTCCTTCGTTTGCATTGGTGTATTTTAACCCTAACTTTTGCCTAGACTGCCTTCTCAGGTTTTCAGCCTAGCGGGTCGCTCTAACTTTTGCCTAGACCGCCTTTTCAGGTTTTCAGCCTAGCGAGCCATCATTTTTCTCTTTCTCTTTCTTCTTTTCTTTTGCTATTTTGGAAGTGCGCTCAAGCATAGTACCTTTTGACCGCATCTGAGTTTATAGGGAGTGGCAGATCCTCACCATCTATCCTTGTCAGGATTAAAGCTCCTCCAGAGAAGGCCTTTTTCACAACGTAAGGTCCCTCATAGTTTGGAGTCCACTTCCCTCGGTGATCCTTTTGGATGGGTAGAATCTTGTTAAGCACTAAGTCCCCTTCCCGAAACTGCCTTGGGCGCACCTTCTTCTCATAAGCTTTCATCAACCTCTTTTGGTAAAGCTGGCCGTGACACAACGGGGTTAATCTCTTTCCTTCAATGAGGTTCAATTGTTCGAGTCGAGCTTGTATCCATTCAGCTTCCTCTAACTCGGCCTCCATCAGCACCCTTAGTGAAGGGATCTCTACCTCGATTGGGAGTACTGCTTCCATCCCATAAACCAGGGAATATGGAGTTGCTCCAGTTGAAGTACGAATAGAAGTGCGGTAGCCGTGCAAGGCAAAAGGCAACATCTCATGCCAATCCTTATACGTCACCACCATCTTTTGAACAATCTTCTTGATGTTCTTATTAGCTGCTTCGACTGCTCCATTCATCTTCGGACGATATGGGGAGGAATTATGATGCTTTATTTTGAAACTTTCACATACCTCTGTCATCATTTTGTTGTTGAAGTTGGTCGCGTTATCAGTGATGATTTCACTTGGCAACCCATAACGACAAATCAACTCTCTTTTGACAAATCTAATCACCACATTCCTAGTCACACTAGCATAAGATGCAGCTTCAACCCATTTTGTGAAGTAATCAATCGCGACCAGAATGAAGCGATGCCCGTTCGAGGCTTTTGGTTCTATCGGTCCAATGACATCCATTCCCCACATCGAAAATGGCCAAGGTGACGTTATGACGTTTAAGGATGTTGGCGGCGCATGAGCCCGGTCGGCGTATGTCTGACACTTGTGGCACTTCCTTGCATAAGAGAAACAATCTCCCTCCATTGTTAACCAATAATAACCGGCCCTCAAGATTTTTCTTGCCATGGCGTGTCCACTCGCGTGAGTCCCAAAAGATCCTTCATGCACATCCTTGATTAACCATTTCGCTTCTTCTGCGTCGACACATCTTAAAAGCACCATATCATGATTTCTCTTGTAGAGGACATCCCCGTCTAAATAGAAACTCATTGCAAGTCTTCTTAGAGTCCTTTTGTCATTCTCTGAAGCACCTGAGGGGTATTCTCTTTTTCGGATAAAACTTTTGATATCGTGGTACCAAGGTTTCCCATCGGGTTCTTCTTCTACCACTTGGCAATATGCAGGATGATCACGACTTTCCATCTTGATGAGTGGCAAGTCTCTCTCGTCGCTTACTTTGAATATTGAGGACAAGGTAGATAGCGCATCGGCTAATTGGTTATCCTCCCGGGGAATATGGTGAAATGTAACTTCATCAAACTTCTCAATCAAACCCTTGATGTAATCATGATACGGGATTAACTTGGCATCCCGAGTCTCCCAATCCCCTCTTAGTTGGTGAATGACCAAAGCAGAGTCCCCATATACCTCAAGCACCTTTGCTTTTGATTCGATTGCTGCATGGATCCCTAGCGCGCAAGCCTCGTACTCGACGATGTTGTTCGTACAACCGAAACAAAGTCTTGCGGTGATTGGGAAAAAATTACCTTCCGGTGAGATCAAGATGGCTCCGATCCCATGCCCCAGTGCATTAGAAGCTCCATCAAACAACAGGGTCCACTTTTCTTCTTCTGACGACTGCCCCTGCTCAAGCAAAGTCATTATGTCTTCATCTGGGAAGTCGCATTGCATCGACCCATAATCCTCCACGGGCTGGTTGGCTAAATAATCTGCGAGAGCGCTTCCTTTTACTGCTTTCTGTGTGACGTAGACGATGTCGTACTCGGATAGTAGGACTTGCCAGCGGGCAATCCTTCCAGTCAGAGCAGGCTTATTAAAGATGTACTTGATCGGGTCCATTTTGGACACCAACCAGGTAGTATAACTCAACATATAATGCCTTAGACGACGAGCCGCCCATGCCAAAGCACAACATGTGCGTTCCAGCAATGAATAGTTGGCCTCACAACTCGTGAACTTCTTACTCAGATAATAGATGGCATGCTCCTTTCTTCCTGATTCATCATGCTGCCCCAGCACACAACCCATAGATTCATCTAGCACTGTTAAATACATGATGAGCGGCCTTCCAGGGACTGGAGGTACCAATACCGGAGGTTCTTGCAAGTACTGCTTGATCTTTTCAAACGCCTTTTGGGAATCTTCATTCCATTTTATCACCTGATTTTTACGCAGCAACTTAAAGATTGGCTCACATGTCGCGGTTAACTGAGAGATGAACCTGGCAATGTAGTTCAATCTCCCTAAAAACCCACGAACTTCTTTCTCTGTTCGAGGTGCTGGCATATCGATGATCGCTCTCACCTTATCGGGATCGACCTCTATCCCTTTCTGGCTAACTATGAACCCCAAAAGCTTGCCCGATTTCACTCCAAAAGTGCATTTGGCCGGATTCAATCGAAGCTTGAACTTTCTCAACCGTTCAAAAAGCTTTTTCAAATCGTCAACATGGTCATCTTCAGATTTGGATTTTGCAATCATATCATCCACATAAACTTCTATCTCCTTATGCATCATGTCATGGAATAGAGTCACCATGGCCCGCTGGTATGTCGCCCCTGCATTTTTCAAACCAAAAGACATAACTTTGTAGCAAAAGGTACCCCACAGAGTGACAAACGTGGTCTTTTCCATATCTTCCGGAGCCATTTTGATCTGATTGTATCCCGAAAATCCATCCATGAAAGAGAAGAAAGCATGATGAGCGGTATTATCCACCAGAACGTCGATGTGAGGGAGAGGGAAGTCGTCTTTCGGGCTAACTCTGTTCAGATCCCAGTAATCGACACACATCCGAACTTTTCCATCCTTCTTTGGAACAGGGACAACGTTTGCAACCCATTGAGGGTACTTCGCAACTGCTAGGAAGCCGGCATCTAATTGCTTTTTGACCTCTTCCTTGATCTTCAACGACATCTCTGCTTTCATCCTTCGTAACTTTTGCTTAACCGGAGGACATTCGGGCTTTAGAGGTAACTTGTGTTCTACTATGTTAGGGTCTAACCCCGGCATGTCTTGGTACGACCATGCAAAGATATCTTTAAAATCAAGTAGCAACTTGACCAGTCTGTGTCGCTCACTTTCTTTCAGGGAAATACCAATCTTGACCTCTTTTTTATCGTTTTCTGTTCCCAAGTTGATCACCTCAGTCGGCTCTTCATGGGGTCGAATTTGTTTGGTTTCCTGTTCTACTAATCTCATTAGCTCAGGGGGAATGTCTTCGCTGTCATCAATATCCTCGTCAGCATGATTAATGGGATAATCGAAATTGTATGCGGGAACACTAACACTGTCATTTTCAAGAGAGTCACTTTTAGATCTGCATTTTGATGATTATCAGGGAAAGGTGAATAAATAAAGATGAAAAGGCGAAGACCGTATTATTGACAATTATTAGGGAAACAACAAAAAAAAACAAAGGGCGGAAGAATAAAAGGGACCGAACACATGCATTTATTGATAAGTTAATACTGAAATAGAAACAAGTAAGCCTGGTACAAAAGACATCCTAAAGCCTTGGGCAGAGCTAAAGGATAAGCATTACAGAATTACTTTGACAAAGATTCTATGGTCCTCGGGAATTCAATGGTCTCCCAATTGCTGAGCTCTGTATCAGGAGAGCATGGATAAACAAGATTAACACTGTGATTGGCGGAATCATCATCTCCAAGGGCTGCTACTTGGTCAAGGAACACGAACCCTGCACTGCGGAAGCTTTGTCGTATGTCACAGATAGGAACCCTTTCAGCCTCGTACTCACGATTTCCCAAACGAGCAAGCCTCTTCTCTTTCCTCTGTTCTAGAACTCTCCTCTTATCCGCCTTGGTGGGTTTGTATCCTAACCCAAACCTATCCTCGTTTTCAGTAAGCATTATGATGTTGGGAACCCCTTGGTTGCTTTTTCCCAATCCGTTCCCAGGTCGATATCCTCCTTTAAGCATAACCCTCACCATCATGACAGATGCTTTTGACGGCCGCGGTTTTGAAAGCAAAGCCCCCTCTCTTACGTAAGTAGTATTGGCAATCTCCAGTGATTGGAAAGCGGTCTCAAGGGCTTCTTCTGCTGCCTCAATGTAAGGGGTCGTTGTTGGTTTGCTCACCAGCATGTCTTCTTCTCCAGAAATAATTACCAATTTATTATCAATGATGAACTTCACCTTTTGGTGCAGCGTGGAGGGTACAGCTCCAGAAGAATGGATCCAAGGTCTCCCAAGGAGGCAGCTATAGGTCGGTGTGATATCCATTACTTGAAAAAGGACCTCAAAGGTACAAGGACCAACCTGAATAGGTAATTCGATCTCACCAATGACCTCTCTTCGCGTACCGTCAAATGCTCTTACTATCATTGAGCTCGGCTTCATGTGGGTCCCATCGAAAGGCAGCTTAGACAAGGTCGACCTTGGCATCACATTCAAAGAAGATCCATTGTCAATGAGCACTCTAGCCATAATATGATCCTGACACTTCACGGAGATATGCAACACCTTGTTATGCCACATTCCCTCAACAGGTATTTCATCATCGGTGAAGGTTACATAATTATCGGCGATGATGTTGACCACAATGTTATCAAACTTATCAACAGTGATGTCATGAGAGACATGAGCTTGATTCAAAACCTTCATCAACACCTTTCTATGTGGTTCAGAGTTCAGGAGCAGAGACAAAAGAGATATTTTGGCCGGAGTTCGATTCAACTGGTCCACCACCCTATATTCACTTTGTTTGATGAACTTCAAAAATTCGGAGATTTCTTCATCGGATACTTCTCTTTTGTATCCATTCCCTCTTGCGTCCTCCTCAACAAGAGTTTCTTTTCCTTTTCCCTTGCAGATTCCTCCTTCCTTTTCTGTATCTTCTTTTCGCAACGCCTCCGGGGTATAAACACGACCGCTCCGAGTCATCCCGCTGACTCCCGAGACATGGGTGACTACAGTGGTATCTTCAGAACATCGTGGTTGAACCTGCACGTCATATTTCCATGGTACTGCTTTGGTGTCCTTGTAAGGAAAAGGATGTGGAACTTGGATGACGAGTGGCCTCGGCCCACTTGAAGTCGGTGATGGTACATCTTTGGTATAGTATATCACCAGCGGTTTTGGAACGATTGTTTCATCAACTGGCCGAGGATCGACCCGGATGGTCAAAGGAGTTACATTGACCCGCATCGGGGAGACTGTAGACTCAGAAATCACATTTATGCCTCCCTCATCCAACTGGCAACCAATCAAGATCATCTTCATATCTAATAACCGTTGTACAACCTGTTTGAACTCTGCACAATCTTCAATTGCATGACCTTTCTCCCCATGAAAGTCACATCTTAAGCCTTTGTCAAGGTTACTTTCCTCCTCAATCGAGGCTTGCATCATCCCATGCTTACACATCTCCCTGAAAATAACTCTCATAGGGGTCTTGACCTTGGAGACTTGACTGATGAGAGTATACTCCATGAAGTCCTCTATGGCGTTGACGCCAGGACCCCCATGATTTGGTAGAGGATCTTGCCCCACATTGGGCTGCTCGAAGCTCAACCACTTAGCGTTAATCAACTCTTGCACCTTAAGTTTCAAAGCTCTACAATTTTCGGTGGAATGACCTGATGCCCCTGAGTGATAGTCACATTTAGTATTTGGGTCAAACCACTTTGGATACGGGGGTTCCATTGGTTTTGTTGGGATAGGAGCTAGCATAGAGCTTTTCACGAGTTGGCGTAGCAGCTCGGTATAGGTCATGGGTATCGGATCAAAATGTACAGGTTTTCTTTCCAGGTCATGAGGTGGCCTTCTCTGGTTTGTGTTTGGGTTGTGATGTGGTGGTTGAACTGTTTGGGATGGTATGGCGGGAAGTGTTTGGTGATGGGTAGGGTATGATGGCCGGTAAGGTGTCATTGGATGCTGAGGTTGGGGGTGTGGAAATTGTGAGGTGGCGACAATATATGGATGGTTAGTTTGGTGGTACAGAGTTTATGGGTAATACTGGGTTTGGAAATATTGCTGAGGGTGGACAGGCATCAAGTTTGGTCTCCACTGGCCAGGCTTATTTGGGTCAAAAGTCACAGCATGTGCTTCTTCTTCCTTCTTCTTTACAAACGGGGGCTTCTTCGGGCCAGGTGCTCCAACTGAAGTCTCGACAATCTTGCCATTCCTCATTCCACCTTCAATCCTCTCAACGATAACGACCATATCTGAGAAATTTGACGATACACTACCAATCATCCTATCATAAAAGGGCGACTGAAGTGTGTCAATAAACATCGGAACAATCTTTTTCTCTGCCAACGGGGGCTCTACCTGGGCTGCCACTTCCCTCCAACGCTGCGCATATTCCTTGAAAGTTTCTGTGTCTCTTTTAGACATATTTTGCAGCTGCATCCGATCAGGCGCCATGTCAACATTGTACTTGTATTGCTTCAAGAAGGCATCGGCCAAATCCCTGAAAGATCGAATATGTGCCCTCTCCAGGTGCGTGTACCAACTCGAAGCTGCCCCAGACAAACTGTCCTGAAAGAAATGAATCAGCAACTTATCATCGTGCGCGTATGATGCCATCTTTCGGACATACATGGTTAAGTGGTTCTTGGGACAAGTGGTTCCCCTGTATTTGTCGAAATCTGGGACCTTGAACTTCGATGGGATTACGACATTGGGCACAAGGCAAAGTTCCGAGGCATCTCTGAGGCCATAACTACTTGCTCCTTCAATAACCCTTAATCTTTCCTCTAGTGTCTCCAACTTTTCCCTAGATCGGGGGTTCTCGCCGGACCGATCCACATGAGCTTCACCGTACATGTTCTGTGGAAGGTACTGTGGCATGTAGGCGGATGTGAAGTTTGGTGCCGCTTGAGCCCCATTGGGTCCAAAGTGCAGGGTGTACGGTGGGAGCTTTGGATTAGGAGAAGGTATCACTGCCGGGGCACTACCTTCCGGAGGGTTTTGTGGCGGAGGGACCCCCTGTGTTGGGAATGTGAGGACAGAATTTTGAGGGACCTGGGCAGTGTCTTGGTGGTTAGGGTTATTGTCCTGTGGGCCAGCAGCAGTTGGCGGCACATAACCTGGAGGAAGACCGTATGGAGGATGGTTCATTACAGTAGACTCATGATGATTGGCAGCTGAGGAATGAGTCTGGTGGTTTGGATAAATAGCGAAAGGCACCATGACTCCTTGTTGGTTGAATCCTTGCATTTGCACAGGAACCTGAGTGAAACCAGGTGGGAGAAGAGGCGTAGCCGGATGCTCTTCATTCGAGGCCGAAGGGTTCTCATCTGCGCTTTTCTCCTTTTGCATCGCTTGCAACAACTCCAACATCTTTACCATTTGTTCCTTGAGTTGGTCTACCTCTTCTCTCATCTCTTGAGTTTGTTCTAGGTCAGCCATAACTTTAGCCTGTGAACGAGTGCGGTAAGGGTGTCGCGGAGCAATGGTTCAAAAGATCACTGTTTAATTACAACAACGAAAAACAAAATGAATAAAGACAAAAAGAGATAAGAAAACACAGAAAACGTATTAACCCTTTCGAGATGCTTGAAATTATTAAATTTTATTTTTCAGAGAGTTAACGCCCCAACGATTGATAAGAGATGGTCCCTCCACTCCATTCAGAGGGCATTTTGCCCATAAGACGGCGTGGGGTTGACAACGAATCTAGGGGAGAGGATCCTTCCCACAATAGATGTCGTCTTAGGCACACTAGCATTGTTGATTCCTAGTCGAGGAAGTAACAACTACACTTTACACAGAAGGATAACTCCTATAAGGCAAGGACGTTGTTAGCAACATACTAAAGGGAGATTACGCTCCACGATAGGCGTTGTCATGAATCAAGTATAAGAGATGGAGAGCGAAAGAAAGTAAAGGCGAGAAAATGCACTTCATTTCATTGAAACCTCCAAGGGTAGTACATAGATTGAAATAACATCAAAACATAAATTCTCAACAACGCTTTTATCCTAAAGTCAACAACTTTGATCTTTTCCTTTTTAGGCCTCGGGTGAACCCATCACACATCTGCATGAAATCTTCTAACTCAGGAGGGAGACGTAGCATAGGGTTCACGCGAATCCGCTTGTTAGCCTTCTCAAAGCGTTGAACAAAGGTCGGGATGCAATGACTTAGCTCATTAGTCATACTTATGTACCTCTTCCTCCAGATGTCGACATCCAATCCTCGCTCTTCGGCTTCTCCCCTCCACCATTTCATGGCATTCACCGCTCGCGCCACCTGGTCATGATAATGTTTGGCTGACGTCCACCCTAGGTCGCAACTTTGTTTGATTTCGAATAGCAAGGCATTCAGGTCCTCGACCTTCTGTGCCAATCCAGCCTCCACCTTGTTGTGTGTACAGATCTGGTTTTTTAAATCGCCATTGGCCTCCCTTTGTCGATTGACTTCCGCCTCTAATGCCTTTCCTTTCTCATCTCGCCGATTAACTTCGTCTTTTAACTGGCGTGCCTCCTCCTTTAGTTGAAGCTTCTCTTTTGTCAAAGTCAGCATTTTCCCTTCAAGTTTCTGGATTCTGGCCATGAGGCTCGCTGGAACCTTATCTGTTGCTCTTTTGACACCTGAGGTTGTGGTGATGTCGGCGCACATGTTTTTTAAGTGCTCATTTTCTCTTGCCAACTTCTCGTACCGCCTTTGATTGGTGACTGCCTTCAGCTCAGCATCTTGTTTTTCTTGCTCCACCGCTTTCATTTGTGCCTCCATGATCTTTAATTTTTCTGCCATCTGAGTCACCAAAAGGGAATGATCTTCGTCTTTCTGATCCTTTTTCGGAGTGCTGATGGGAACCTTCCTTGCTCTTCTCCATGTTTCATACTCTGAGACAATGATTAAGATCGGCCTGCCTAATTCGGCTCTCCCTGCCATCTTCACATTTTTCCATGCATCTCTGACCCTTTTTGCTGACAACTTGGTATCTTCACCGTCTTCATATCGGAAACAACATCCACCGAGTTGTTCTTCTCGCGGTATAGTTTGTGTCCAGCAAAGCTGTCGCAGGGCTATGGTTGGCGTGTAAGATATGCATCCTCTCGGGCCCATTAAAGGCACATTTGGGAACTCGCCACAACTGTAAATGATATCTTGCCCTTGTTGACCTTCGTACCATGGGCATACCCACTTGAAAGAGCTGCCATCCACTTTGTCAAACTCGTTTTTCCACTCTTGTTCACTTTGCTGTTTCACTGGGATATTGTGGAAACCTCTCAGTGGATCTGAATGTCGGCTGACATGGCCTTTTGCATACATGTGAGTGACGACCCATACATACAATAGTTGTGCACAACATCGAAGCTTCCCCTTTTGATGGCGCTGGCAAAAATCTAAGGTCAGAAACGTCTCAGCTAATATCGCGGGCACTGGATTCCTTTTCCTCCCTACTGTGAAGAATACGTCCAGTGCAGCTTGGTCGATCATATCCAGTGCTGATGGAAACAAAACCAACCCATAGATGACAAGTGCCAATACCCTTTCAAAAGTCCCCCAATCTCGTTGATCTTTCAACCTTTTCAAGAGATTTTCAAGGAATGTTCGAGTCAATCCCCACGAGTTTGAGTGTCCGGTCAAGTGGACGTCTTTTTCAGGAAGCCCCAGCAACCCTGCTATGTTGGTGACGGTCAGGTATTGCCCCATATGGAAATAAATGACAGGCTCGGTCTGCATCGGTAACTTTAACAGACAAGCATATTCTTCGACGGTAGGGGTAATGTCCATGTGAGGCAACTCAAAACATCTGAGCTGCGGGTTCCAATACTGACTCAGAGTGCTCAAAACGGCAGTTTCAACTGGTATAAAGATAAGGTCCAGGATCCCTCCATACCTCTTGACAAAGCTTCTTCGATTCTCTTGAGGTAATGCCCGACTTAGCTCCCTCAGGTTCTCCAGCGAGTTCATTATCACCTTGGAGCTCTTGCTAGTGTGCCTGGCTTTTTCCATCTCTTGTTTATCAAAGAAAGGGTTAACTCTCACCAAATTAATCTGTGAAAGGGAAATTTTTATTAGCAAAATTGGAAAATGAATGCACTTTATGAATGAATGAGGGTGCAGGTACACATGAAAGGGTTGTGAACCCCTTAGGGTGCGCCAGGTATTACTAGTGCATGACTGTCCTTGCAATTGACTGCGTTTCGAAGTGCAATGGAAACGTAGCGTAATGCTCAAGTCAAGGACGACATTGGTCATCCAAGCCTAACCTTAGGCGCAACGATGCATAAAAAAGGAAATGGGTAACATGCTAGAAATCATAATAGATGTGAATATGTATGCAGCAGAAAGGAAGGCGGAATGTGCTCTTCTTTGTCCTACACAGGTTGCATCCTTATGGTTGGGATTTCTGAAGTTAAAACCCTAATTCGGACGGCTTCTATTGGCAACTTAGGTGCAGAACTCTTGGCATAGATCTAGACTCCTAAAAGGCCCCCAGATTACCCTCATCTAAAAAGATAAGGACCCGGATCTATGAACCTCACCACAGGGACAAATAAGTCACAATATGGCAGTCCATGTACCGGTAGCAATCTGAGCGGGAGAATCAGTGACTGCCAGGGATGCAAAAGCATCACAATAACACCACTGAAACCCCTTCTAATCCTATGGCATTCCAGGACTCGGGTATAGAGCCCAACAGTGTGTGAAGCAAGTGATAGTGCGGTGTGTGCTGAGAGCATACAAACCTGTACAAAATCCTACACAAATAAAAACTCCCCAAACCTGCAAGAAGAAATAACCCACAACACAATGGTTTTCTATCCTAAGGTTGCAAGAATATATACAAAAAGTATTAGAGGAAAAAAAATAATAATAATAAAATAAATAAATAAATAAATAAATAAATAAATAAATAAAATAAAAACAAAACAGTGTACCAGGTAACAAAAAAAGAAAAAAAGGGTAAAATAAATAAATAAAAGTTATTAAAGATTTGCACAATTAACTATGATGGGCCTGACTCTCCAAAGTCCCCAGTGGAGTCGCCAGCTGTCGCGACCGTCCCGTTCGGGCGCCGCGAAAAAAAAAAAGGGGGTTAAAAAAAAAACAGAGGAGCCGCCACCAAAATTTTTATTTGGGAAAACTTTGGAAAAACCAATTATTTAAGGAAAACTGGTCCTAAAAAAAACAAGACAGAGATTTGAGTTCGGGAGTCGGTTATGAGTAGGGAAGGTGTTAGCACCCTACGTCACCCGTTCTAAGAACGGTACCCCAAGTTAATTGTGCAAAATTTTTAATAACCTTTAAAAATATTATTTTACCCCATTTTAAAACAAAAAAGGAAATAAACACAAAAGGAAGAAAAATAAAATTTTGGCTTGACAGAATGATTATTCTGCTCCTACGTATTCCCCGGTGCGATGGAAAACTCAAAGCCACGTAGTTCTTAATAGAAAAAATTTGATTGGTTGGTTGATTTTAGTTTTTTGGGAAAGGATTCGATTTCGAAAAAGGATTTTATTTCAAAACTGGCTCGCTTTTGCACAAGGTTAAAGATAGCAGTGCTATACGATAAACCTTTACAATTCTTATGATACTTGAGGATGGGAGACCATACATCAACGTCATAAATTGTCGCGCGAATTTTTAAAATATTTTACTTAAAGAAGAATTCACTTTTGCACGGGATTAAAGATAGCAAAACTATACGATAAACCCTTACAATTCATGCGACACTTGAGGATGAAAAAAAATTCATACACCAACGTCGTAGATTGTTGCGTGAATTTCTTTGAAAGCCATTATTATTTTTCCATTTTCCACTTTTGAACAATTTTTTCTATCACAACAAACTTCATGAGCCAAGCCCAATCATAAACAAACACAGCCCAGAACCTAGAACAAAAGGAAAAAATAGAGAAAAGAAAATAAAAGGGGAAAGAGAAAAGGGGGTTAAGCTGAGAGAAAGGGGAAGGCTTCTGCCTTCCCCCCAAGCCATCACGAGAGAGAGAAAGAGACCAGGGGAGAGGGGCTCGTGCGGTGCGGCTGGCTGGGCGGTGGTGTCGCGCGGACGACTTGCGGTGGCCGGCTGGATGGAGGTCGACGGGACCTGTGCGATGGGAGACGGGTCACGCGACGGAGCGGTGCTGCTTACGGCGGGAACGGCGGAGTGGGACGGCGACGCTGGTCCACGGAGGTGACGCGGTGGGCGGCGGTGCTGGGCAAGGGACGCGCGGTGGTCCTCCGGGTCACGATCTGGACTGGGCGGTGATGGTTTGTGGGAAGGGATGACAAATCCGGGTTCTGAACGGGGCGCAGCCGCTCGTGGGTGGAGGCACGGTGTCCGCGCGGCGGTGCTCCGGCGGTTCACGGTGGTGCTCCGGCCGGTTTACGATTATGAAGGAAAAATAACTATGATGTATTTTGATGTTTTTCTGTTTGGTTTTTTGACTGCTCTCTGAACCCCCCTCTTATGCTGCTCGAAAAAATCCCCCCTTTGCTCTCTGTGAAGTGTTGAATTTATAGATAAAATTATGAGGGAGTAATGCCAAAATTTTCTGTTAGCTTGGTGCAGGAAATGTACAATACAGTGCCTTAGGAGGGGGCAGATCAGCCTTGTTCCCTGTCCTTGGGGAGGCAAAGGTGCCAGAGAGCAGATGTCCTTGCCATTGCTGTGGCCATTGCTGTGGTTGGTTAGGAGAAAAGGGAATAAAGTAAAAGAAAACAAAAAAGGGAAGAAAAAGAAAAAGGAGGGGACTTCCAGAAATGTAAAAGCAGAACCCTTTCATTATTATTATTATTTTTTTATCATTTTCATTTTTTTCTTTTTTCTTTTTTTTTGAACAAGAAATGGGCTTTTAAGTGGGTTAAACAAAAATGGGATTACGGGCCAAAGCCTACTCAATTTTTTCTTTCCTTTTCTGATCACCTAATCAAAAGATTAATTAATCCGGACAAAATTGGGTGTTCACACACTTGTCTCACATTCTGTAGTAGGATAAACGGATCAAAGTTCTAATATCTGCTACCCATGCGGATGTCCACCGTATTATATTTTGGATTCAATTTTGTGCCTCTAATGGATGGATCAAACCAATTACAATAAAATATAACTATTCTTTTAGTATAGTGTAAAGTAGTATAAGACAATTCATATATATATGTTGGATTACTCCGTAGAAATCATCTTCACCCCCTTCTGTGATGCCCTTCACATAAACCCTGTTGTTAATTATTTTTTTACCCTTCGTCCATGAATGGATATGAAATTTGTACCCATTCACGAAGATTGTGTGCCATTCATTGACACATGAATAAGGACCATGGGATAACTTCCTTAAATGTCTATTGAGAGGAGTTGGTGCCTCACGGGAAACCTATGTATGGACAAAAATTCAAGAAGAATTTAAACCACGTTATGAATCAATTAGATCCGGAAATATTTTAAATATTGATTGTGCAAAGAATAAATAAGAAATACTTTTTCAATGGACTGATGAAATGACATTATTAATGGCAACAGATGAAAAATTTAACGGGTTAAATTTAACGGATATAAAAAAATTTCTCATTTATAAAACGGCAGGAAATGAACAAAAAATTTTAATGGGAATAAAAGAAGAAACTGGCAACAATATATAAGCGCTACACGCAATAATCAAGATTTTGTTAGATTAATTATGAATTTAATTTATCAAGAATTCATAGGATACAATAGCATAGAACATAGTCCAGAAGTACCAAAATATCTACATGAAAAAGCCAAAATGCCAAAATATCTACATGAAAAAGCCAAAATGCATCTGAATAAACTTCAAATATGTGATATGTGTGAAGTAGAAAGTTTTATTTGTGAATACCAAAAATATTGTTATCACCTAAATACAGAAACAAAAGATACATATAAAGAAATTTTTATAGATAAGTTACCATTACCACTTAATAATAAAATAAAAAATATCTGGCAGTTGAATCCAATGGAAACTGTTAATACTCTGGGAGGAATTATTCAAATTCTATATAAAGAATTAAGAGATCAATGTTTGAATCGAGAAACAATAAGACAACTAAATAAAGAAAGAAATATAATTTGTTGTGATATACTAGAAATTGAGCTACCAAGAAATTATGGATGTAATAAGCCAACAAAAAGAAGAAAATATTATAAGAAAAAACCCAAACTATGGAAAAAGTATCTAAATAAAAAAGCATATAAAAATACTAAGAAAAAATACTTTAGGAGGAGACAAACACCAAAAAAGTATGGTAAGAAAGAAAAAAGGAAATGTGTATGTTGGATATATAATATAGAAGGCCACTATGCAAATGAGTGCCCACAGAAGAAAGATAAATATTTTAAAGAATAATAAAAAAATAATAAAAAAGGTGTACAAGATATACAAATCAGAACCACTAGAAGAATAAATTTGTAATACTGAAGAAAATATATATGAATATTCGGAGAATGAACTATCTGCAGAAGAAATAAAATCCGAATAGTACTTATATCAAAATTACAATAGAAAAATGTAATAAATATATCGAAGCTTATGTTGATACAAGAGCAAGTATTTGTCTCGCAACAAAAGCATTTTTGACAAATGGGAAAAAATAGAAAAACCATTAAAAATACAAATAGCGGATGGATCTATACATCCTCTGTATTGGGTTGTACAAAGAATAAACTTAAAAATACAAAGTAAATTATTTATAATACCTACATTATATCAACAAGAAACTGGTTTAATACTTCGAATATATCTGTCTTAAACACCCTATATTCGGAACAAACAATCAAGAGAAATACTTAAAATTCCTATCATACATTGTTCTAAATGTACCTATTCTACAAAGCAATCAGAGTTTAGCAAGCTGAACCGTGGTGATTTAGTGACTATTATTTGCCAAAAAATTCGCTATGCTTTAATTAATTTAGAACCAGGACAAAGAATCCCAGCCTGTACAGAAGAATTTCTAGATAAATTATACAGTGAAAATCCTCTAGATCCAAACATTAATAATAAAAATACTGAACTAGTCAAGTTAAAATTAAAAGATCCAACAAAGGAAGTAAAATGTAAACCCATGATTTATACCAAACAAGATAGAGATGAATTTGTAGAAGATATTAAGATGACGTGCGAAAAAGGATTAATATAACCATCTAAAAGTAAACACTCTGCACCAGCATTTTATGTAGAAAATCATAGTGGAATCCAGAAAGGAAAAAGAAGAATGGTAATAAATTATAAGTAGATAAACGATGCAATGGAAGGAGATGCATATTTTCTTCCAAGAACAGATTTAATTAATTGAGAGAATTAGGAATATGCATTGGTTTAGTACTTTTGATTGTAAGTAAAGATTTTATCAGATACGATTATCTGAAGAATCCAAACCATTAACAGCATTTAGTTGTCCCCAATGACAATACGAATGGAATATACTTCCAATGGTAATGAAACAATCACCAGGAATCATTCAGAGAAGAGTGGATTCCATACTCAAAGAATATAAAGATTTTTGTCATATATACATTGATGATATATTAGTCTTTACAAATAAGGACTTAGAAGATCATTTAACCAAGATTGCTTTAGTTCTTAATAAATTCTGAGAACATGGTGTAGTCTTAAGTAAGAAGAAAGTTGTTTTAGCTCAAAATAAAATAAATTAATTAGGATTAGAAATTGAAAAAGGAAAAATAGTAATGCAGAAGCATGTATTAGAAAAACTTTACAATTTCCCAAAGAAAATAAAGGATAAAAAGGAATTACAAAGATTTTTTGGACTACTAACGTGTATTTCCTATGAAGGTTTTCTAAAGAATCTTGCAGCAGAAAGAAAAATTCTTCAGCAAAAATTAAAGACGGACGTTTTCTGGTCTTGGACAGAGGAAGACGAAGCAATTATTTCTAAACTAAAATACTTATGTCAGAATCTTCCAGACTTATACCATCCTTCTGACGATGATTTAATTATTATTGAGATTGATGCCTCAAATGAATGTTGGGGAGGTGTTATGAAGGTAAGACCCCTTGGACAAAAGAAAGAATTACTGTGCCGATATATGTCTGGAACCTTTTTAGACAGTGAAATTAATTATCCTACTCATGAAAAAGAAACTTTGGCGCTAATTAGAATGTTAGAAGAACATCGAATTTATGTGCTCAATAAAGAATTTATTATCAGAACTGATTCTACTTATGTTGCAGGTTTCAAGAATATTAACCATAAATGCACATATAAGCAAGGAAGACTAATTAGATGGCAAATGAAATTAGTCGAATATAATTACTTTATATCACATATTAAAGATGAAAAGAATGTTCTTGCAGATATTCTATCAAGAGAATGGAGCAAGGTACAGCAGGAATACTGAAAAGGCAAAGAAACCTCAAGAAAGCATTATGGGATCAGAAGTTGAGAGAATTAGATTTGATTGAAGCAGGCATTAAAGTTTTAGATTTACAATTGGAGACCGAAGACTTTCTTGAAAAAGCAATTCCAACTGAAATCAAACAACAAGCTCGAGACGAAGAAAATCAGAAATGGTACACTATCTTTAATGGACCATTTCCCGGACTCTACGACGAATGACATAAAGCAGCCCCTCATTGCCAAAAGATCCCAGGCATTATCTATAAGTCCTATGCATCAAAGGAAGAAGCAGAAAAAGCATTGAAAGATTTTCAAGAAGCAGAAAGAGCTAAGAAAGGTAAAGAAATTTATCTCGGACCAAGAACTTTTGCAGAAACAACAACACTTAAACCAGAACCAAGAAAGACAATGAAAACTTTAGGGAAAATCCCTTCTTCCCTAGATAACTACCAAATAATTACCAAAAAAGAACATGAACTTCAAGTGTAATTTTCAAAAGAAAAATTTGATGGACCACTCAAAAGACTGATACACTGGAATGACAAAGAAAAAACCAACTGTTTTTACATGGTTTATCGAAAATTATTTGCAACTAAAGCAGTAATTACTCCAGACTTTGTTACCAAGCAGCCAGCAAAGCATTTAATTTTTATTGGAGTAAGCAATAATAATTTTCCTCTAATGGATGAGCCCACTGGGGTTGATTATGACGAGGATCAAATTACCAATTTCATTGCACATCAATTAGCAAGTATCTTTTCCCAATGCCAGTCCATCGGAAAAGATTCTTGTATCAAAACTTTGTATAAAGCATCAAATACTTTGTTACTTACTAAAACCAGTGGAAAGATAATAAGAGAAAAGGACCTATCTCTTCTAACAAGTTTTGAGATGCCCTTCTATGCATTTGAGGGAGCAGCAATGAATTAAACCACAGCTGTCCTCCACACACTGTGCTCAATAATACAACAAAATGGAAATCATGCATGTGAAAAATATGTAAAGCATGCCCCACCGGAAGGCACTACTGAATGTCGGCAAGGAGATAAGGACTCTGATGAAGCAATAGTACAGGAGTGATGTAAGCTCTTATGTCACTATGTGAATTATTAGAAATCTAATGTAAGCACTTACGTGTTTTTAGGGATATTTGTGTAAATGTCTAGTAGTCCCTTAGCTGTATAAATAAGTCCTCTTATGCTGAGGCAAAGGCAGAGTTTTCAATATGAAAAACTTCTCAGTTGAGAGTTTTCTCTATAAAGAGAAAATTTGCTACTCTCCTCATAGGAAACTAGTTTAGGCACCTGCGAGTGTCTACTCCCTTTGTGATAAGTTCCACTATCAATAAACATACTTCTATCTCCACTTAGAAACTCTTTTGAAATACTCACCAATTCTAGTTCATCTACTTATTTTACGGAAGCTGCAATGGGCAAAGGAATGACTAGCTTTTAAAAACTTCAATCAGGTATGTTTACTTATTCATTCCGAATCACCATTACTAGCTCTATATTCTAGACTTCAGTATAGCAATGGATAGAGAAAAGATAGATAATAATGATATAGAACATCTCCAAATTACTAAAGAAGATGGAAATTATACTGGAATTATTTTAATAAATCCACGATTATTTCAAAAAATACAAAAAGAAGACTTAGGTCTAGCGAAAAATGCAAATATGAAAGGAAAAGAAAGACTTGGAGGAATAATAAAAAAGATTTACTCAAAAAGAAAGTATTATATATTATGGTAAAATAATTAATGAAACACCAATAAATATAACAGAAGCCCAAAGAAATACTTGTATACAATTGTTAAATAGGAAAAGACTTGCAGAATTAAAGCTCTTAAAGAAAGAAGAACATAGAAGGAAAATAGGATATATCCATATCGGAACTATACAAATACTAATTAAAGCATCTTTTCAAGAAGGAATAGATTCACCTATAGAATTAATATTAAAAAAACGAAAGGATAATTGATCCAAGGGATAAAATATTAGGAGTAATAGAAGGCAATTTAGCTTATGTAAAATTAAAATTTGAAATTCATCCAAATATTGGAATACCTCTAAGTACTCCACGATTAGAGCAATCATTAACCCTAGAACACAAATTTCTAAGAAAAAATCTAATGAGAACAGGAGACAAAATATTCTCAGTAACTTATTGTGTTAATTATGCATTAACTAATTCACATCATAGTATTACTTTTAGAAATAATGATAGAATCGATGTCCCAAGTTTATTCGAAGAAATAGGAAAAACTTATTACCCAAAAAGAAATGAGATAACAGAGTTAGAAACTTTTTTAAAATGATCAGAATCATTAAAAATATCGTAAATAACTAGACCTAGGGGTGTAAATGAGCTGAACTATTCGTGAACTATTCGAGATCGGCTCGTTAAATGCTCGATCAAACTCGTTCGTTTAATTAAATAAACAAACCCAAGCTCGAAGTTGCGCTCGATTATTTAAATGAGCCAAACCCAAGCCTTATAGGCTCGACGTTAACGGCTCGTGAATAGCTCGTATATATATATATATCCTAGTTTTTGTAATTATCCTAGGGAGTGCAAACTTGTAACTAAAAGAAAAGGTGGTGGCAAACTAGTAATTATATGGGGAAAAGTTTGTAACTTACAGAATCTACTGGTTCTACTTCTCGTTTACCACAAAGATTATCATCCTCAACTGTTTGATCTATGTTGATTAATTATGTCAAGCAAAAGGAATCTACTCCAACGCCCAAATCTGAGAGTGAACTCTATCTAGACGAGAGTCCAATCATATATGAAATGGATCGGGAGCCTTCTTATCCTGTAAAGCTACTGCATACTTAGTTTTAGTTTTAACCTCTATAATTGATTTTGTAGATGTAATAGGTTCCTTTAATCTTTCTTTGTTTACCTCTTGCATATGAGTTAGTGTATCCTTATACAGTTGTACTCTTATCAATGTACCTTTTGCTTATAAAAATATATATAATATTTTATTAAAAATTGATAAAATTAAGAAATAATCTAAGGAAAATTTTAAAAAATGCAAAAAACAATTAAGTTATAAATGAACTAAGTAGGATATAAATGAACTGAGCTTCGTGAACTATTCGGACTCGGCTTGTTAGTTAACAAGCCAAGCTCAAACTTTTGGTTAGACTCGTTTAAATAAATGAGCCAAGCTCAAGCTTCCCATTTTTTTTCACAAACCAAGCTCAAGCTTCAAGTGCTCGACTCGACTCGACTCGTTTACATCCCTACCTAGACCAGTTAGTATTTTAGAACCTGAAAGAACTAAAGATGATAATAATATTAACAAATTAGTAAATCAAGTTAAGGATTTAACTCTATATTTAAAAAATAGAATATAAATATGAATCATTATTATGAAGTAAAAACAGCAATGAAAAATTGGTATCAGAACTATCGGGGAAAATCCTAGGTAATAAAATAAAATGGAAAAAGAAGCCTTGAAAGAAAAAATTCGAATAGTTAAAAATCAAATTAAGAAAAACCATGAATACCTAAGAAAGGTTTATTAAAAGAAAAGAAGAAGAAGATATTGAAAGGCAACTTAGAGAATTAATAAAAAGAGGACTAATTTGGAGAGAAAATAAGTTAATCGAATTAGAAAATCAATTATTAGATATAGAATGAACAAAATAAGAGAATATCTAGAAGAAATAGGATTACATATGGTAGAAGAATTAATTACTTTAATAGAAGGATTCGATACGATACAAGTATTTGAAATTAGAGATTCTATGAATTATCATAGAAAGAAAATAAAACACTTCAAAGGATTAATATTGCATGAACAAAATGTTGAACATAAAAAAATACAACAAAATATTCTCAATAAACATAAACAAAGACTAGCACATATTTTTAGATATAAAAGATGGGATAATAAAAATTTTAAAAAAATAAATACTTTTAATTATTAATATCCAAAACCAAAATAGCAGGAGTATCAAAACCCTTGAATTTTAAGGGTTACCGTAGCAACTCTTATCTCAAAAAACAAATAACTAAATTCCAATCCATACAAGTCACCGTCAAGAGTATTGTACAGTGGAGATTGGAGACCATGAGCATCTCGTCCACCGATGCACGTGTGAGGTGACACTGCTTGGCTGTGGAGTAATTATCAATTGATTGAACTTTGAAGCGTAATATTCTAAGGGCCCATATCAATTATGTGCAGTCGGGTGCCACACCCCCAAGGGTGAAAATAGGTCCTGCGATCCAACGAGGGCTTACGTCGTTCTTATTTTTGTTTATATGGGTTTAATTTATTTAATAAATAAGTTAGGTTTTAATATTTGAGTTTAATATATATATATTTTCGGTGTTTGGATCAATACATGAATAATTAAGATTAAAATATAAAATTATGTGACTTTTTTAAGTGATCACATAACCATTAATTAACTTTTAATCATGATCATTCATCCAGATTTGTTCCTCTCATTTTCATATAAAAATTTCTCAATGAGCTAATATACTTTCACATACTAGTTTAGTTATTAAATTTAAGGTTTAATTGCACTTTTGGTCCCCGAGGTATTAGGATTGTTCAATTTTGGTCCATCTAGTTCCAATTGCTTCAATTGGATCCTTCAGATATCGTGATTATATAATTTTAGTCCTTCAGGTTCTAATTACTAGGGATGGCCATTTTATCCGTACTCGCGGATAAAATCCACAACGGACACTGGACGGATAGTTAAACGGGTGCCCGCTGATAAAATAAACGGATAATTTCAATAGCAGCTTATAAACGGGGCCGTGCCGGCGGATACCCACACCCGTTACTTAAATTACTATAATACCCTATATTATAGCTTTGGTATTAGCAGAAAACATAATCCAAGGGTATTTCAAGTGGATCCTAACTTTTGTAACTTTTATTTTTTGAGAAAACAAATGTATTTGATTACTCTTATTAGTAAATTTTGTAATTGGATAATGCTTTCGCAGTTTCGTAATATCTATTTGTATGAGCATTGTTATTTAATTGAAATTAAGCATTTTTCAAGCAAAAGTAACATTTTTTTTGGGAAAAAATAATCCGTGGATATCCGCAGACCCGCGAATATCCGCAAAACCCGCAGGATACCCGCCCGCAGGATACCTGCACGGGTAACGGACGGGGACGAGCACGGATTTCACCCCGCTGGTGTGGGGGCGGGGGAAGTGCTACCCTTGCCCGCCCCGCCCTGTTGCCATCCCTACTAATTGCACCAATTGGGTTTCCTAACACCAATAACCTACGTGACACACGTTGAACTGATTTGTCACTTGATAGCTTACATTACATTACTATGGTTTATACGCGATCATTAAAGTGTGAGGTGTCAATGATGTCACGTAGAAATGTCACGTAAGCTGTCAAACTGGCCTCCCAAAGTGTCAAATTTGTCCCACGTAGGTTACTAGCATTAAAAATTAGACGTCATAGTGATAGAAAGACTTGATTGTGACAGAGGGATACTTTGGGGATCCAATTGACGCAATTGGAATCTGAGGGACCAAAATTTGTGTAATTCATGTTATTTGGGGACCAAAAATGCATTTAAGTTTAAATTTAATTAAAAACATGTCACATATATTGGGAATATAATATGATAAAAATTAAACTTCTAAATATTTTTTTCTTGGAGGATTCGTTTGGATATATTTAGAACGTAATAAAAATACAACTTCCAAATTTTAATTTTAATAGTTTAATATATTTCTAACAAATTTGATTTCGTACCTAACATTGAGGAACCCATTTACTCACCGAAAATACCTTGACTTCGGGGGGGGGGGGGGGGGTCCCCTCTGACTACATAGACAATAAGACAAAGTTACAGTTGAAGGGAATTGCATTGCCTGCTCTGTTATTGACGGAAAACTAAATACTCCCAAGCAACTTCTACAGGTCTGCTTTTGGGTAGATGGGAGTTGCTACGACTTCGTTTCTTTAATTACGAACTTACGATATTTGACTAAGTTGTTAAATATTTATCAGGTTCAAGCATGCGGAACCAAGCTGCTCATTCTTTATTAAGTGCATGTTAATTTGGACTTTTATTGGTGTAATCAAACTCAAATTTGTAATGGCATAAAGGTAATAAAAATATCATCTAACATAAAAGAATTTTTTTTTTTTTTTTGACAAACATTAGTTACAAATGAAAATCCAAATAACCCTAATATGACATAACCAGTTCAAAAAAAAAAAAAAAAAGATGACATGACTGAATCTATTAAGAGAACACTAGTTCAATGTTGAAAATGAACAAAGTTGGGCATGAAATTAAAGCTTCTGGCAAGGAATCAACTACCAAAAATAATAGGGGCTGGAAGATAGTGGTGGACCAAATGTCCCGGTATTTGTCCTATTTACCTTTCTTTGAGAATGAGGCATGTATGCGGCTAGGATTAGCATTTGCTGCGGTAGTTTATCTTTATCTCTTTTCATTTGTATTTTTTTACTATTTTTTTGGACAAAGAAAATTAAGTGTTGAGAGTGTGAGAGAAATAAATACAATTATGGTAAATTATATAACTGCGACAAATACATGAAATTGCTACGACAGGCAATCTGGATCTATGCAGCTAATATCTTTGCGGACTAATGAGAAGGCAGGGTACAGCCTAGAGTTGCTCACTAGGTGAAATTTTAGAATTCTATTGCAAGGCATAGAACTTGAGTCCTATATTGGAAGAATGAGATTTTGGTGTGAGGTTTATACGATTATGAACTCTTCAAATATTTCAACTATTTTTGTAGCGTGGTTCTTGGAACGTATCTTCAACACAATCGTGTCGACCTAATTAATTAGAGATGTTGCAGATGTTTTCATATCTTGTTTTGTTGATTTCCTAACAAATATTTGAAAACATGAAATATAATAAAAACAACGTGACGTTTCTGTAATTATTAATGAAAATAAAAAATGAAAACACGAAACCTGAAACAAAGCAAACAAGACCCTAATTTGTGTCCTTTAATTTCAATTTTTTCTTTTCCGATCAAATCCATCTAATCCAGCTAGAGCTATCAATTCGGGTTGGCCTAGTCCGTGACGGGCCAATACATTTACGGTTCGGACTGGATCGGGTCTAATTAATTGCAGGTCAATAATTTTGTAGTCCAACCCTACCCTCTACGGACTATGGGCTGACCAACGGACCCATATTTTTTTAAAAATTCATTTCTTAATAATATAAACAATATAATGAAAAACTAAAATAAATTATGTTTGTTTTTTCATTTTTTAACAATATAAACAAAATGTTTGATTTAACTAGGTTGAAGTCTAAACTAAATTAAGGGTCATACTAACCAGTTCCCTAAGGGCATTTATTAAGGAATAAATATAGAGAGAGTTTTTATTAGAAATCACAGCTTTTCAACTTTTAATGTATTGAATACATCATTTTTCGATACAATTTTTTCTATGTTTGATTCCTTAACCAATATCCTTAGGGCATTGGTTAACATTCTTCTTAAATTAAATATTCATCATTCTTCCAATTCAATAATGCATGACGAGCACCATCCACCTTCAAGCTTCAATACAAATTCTCTTTTAATTACTTGTCTAGCACATTCTATTATTCTAATAATAACATTGTCATATTTTTAGATTAACACATTAAATATAACTATTTGACAGGTAATACATTCACAACTTGATGAAGTCCATCACAAAAAATTATATGAGCTCATAGTAACAAAAATAAATTTAGGATGGAGGAAGAGTGTCTAGTATGCATTGCATTATGCAACATAAATATATTTTTTCTTATATTTTTAAAATATTGTTTTGGCCAGCGGGTTGGCCCAGCCCACCACTAGCCCGCCCATGTCGGACCAACGAATCTTAGAATTGGGTCGAGCCGAGCTAAAAATATTTCGAACTTAAAATTTGTTAACCTAACCCACGTTTATATAATCTGGCCAACCCATCGAGCTCGGATCATTTTGACACCCCTAAATCCAGCCTCTCTTTACACATATTGCTGTCTCTCTCGAAGTCATCATTGTTTAAAACCCGACCAATTTCGTTTGATTCAACCTCTCTTTCTACGAATTGGCTTTGTTACAAACGTGAACAATGGACTCTATCCCAACCTGAAAGATTGACTCCCTTTTCCACCCTAAATGAAAACTTACTTAGTTTCCAACATGAAAGATTGACTCTATTCTAGTCTGACTTACGTGACTTGGTAATGGCTCGAATGCAAATGATTTGGTTTCGTCCTAAATGTAGTTTGTCCCTTATATCGGCTCCTTTTCCGCTCTTTATTGTGCGTCCTTACAGTGACATCCCTTTCTATTATGATTCTCGAAGATTTGAAAGTTATCCTTCTAAATTATTTTTATTTTATTTTCTTTTCATATATATGTCTAATTGGAACAAGTTAAAGATTAGTCACCTTTAAATTAAAGGGGAGTGTTAGAATATTTAAAAAATATCTCATAATATTTTTATTGATCTCAACAAGAAATTGTTTCTAAACTACTGATTTTCTTTTTTTGTTGAGTAACATTTACAAGTTACACGACCAAAACAAAGTGTTCATTAGTTAGAGGATCAAATCAAAACCAAAAAATAAGATAAAGGATCGATAGTATATTTTAACCTGTTAATATTAATCATAATTCTAACCACTAAACGAGTTATCTTTCCTAATGATGTAATTAATTTGTAAGAAATGATCTACCTCACACAAAGAACAATGCACTATGGTTAGTGTAAAACATATAGTCACTTTATGGTTAGTCAACTTATACCTAAAAATAGCCCTTCCTTTTGCCTGATGCTGTTCTTGAAAATGATAACTTCCATACAAGGACGGACCCAGGTGTAGGACATTGGGAGCAGTTGCTCCCACTAAGTAAAAAAAATATAATTATTTAATGTTGAATAATTTAATTTTGCCCTCATTAAAAAATAAATATTGTCCCACTGAAAGATAAATGTTACTTTTATTGCTTTGCAACCCTACTCTACATAATATTTTTTTTCATTTTTTTGTGAACAATTAAGTGTGTATTCCTATAAGATGAAAAATAGAATGATTGTTTGGTCACATACATAGAGAAAAATATTTTTTTTAGTGTTGAAAATGAAAAAATATACAACAATTTCAAAATATGATAATGATGTCATTTTTTTATTGCTTATGCATTTATATATTATTTATAAAAATATTTATAATATATGATTTTGTCCCTACTAGTCAAAATTTTTGAATCCATCTCTGCTTCCATATGTAATTTATGCATGACTTAGTATGGTCTTCACCATGTACAAACCTGACCAGTTTTTGAATTTACTTGTTGATAATACTGTGGAAGTAAATGGCAATGAGAAAAGTGATACTGGGAGTGGTGAGTCCTCATTCTTTGTATTCTCTTTTTAAGCTCAGTAGTAAAGAACTACTTGCTAATAGAGTTTGATTATCATTTTGAATCGATAATATCAATTGGTAGCACGGGTATTAAACTAGCACGTGCAGTAGCACGCACATCTAAGGATAGCAAAATTACTCATACCTAGGGACACACACCTGTGGATAAAACCTGCTATAGGTTTGATTCGGGTAGTTTAATGAGTATTCGTGGATAAAATAAACGAATTTTTTTTCTACCTGCTTATTAATGGGACAAAGGCAGGTATTAAGGTACCCGTGTCCGTGGATACCCAATATATGAAATTACTTAAATATCATATAACTTATATAAAAAATCTCATCCTACTTTTTGAAAATATGTTATTATATATGTGATATATAATCACGACTAATTAGATCATTAGAAAAATATCTATTTATTATGTGGTAAGAAAATATTTTATTTTGTTTTGAGTTTTTTTTTATATTTTTAAAAAAATTCATCGTTTAAAAGATATCCATGGAAATTCATGAATACATGCAAATATTCATAAAATCAGCTTAAACTTGACTAATGGATACTCGTGTGGGACGGGACGGGGCGGGTGAGGCACATTTTCATCTGGCAGGGCGGGTGGCAGGGGATTACTACCCTGCTCCGCCCCATTGCCATCCCTATGGGTATCAAACTAATATATTATAATTAATTAAAGGTGTAGAATGGATGGTTTGGATGGATTTTGGGTTGGATTATATAATCGACTAGTTAAAAATAAATCACTAATTCATTTATGATCCATTAAAAATATATTAAAAATCCAATGTATTCATGACTCATTAATCATTTTTTATAGCCACCGCCTTAAGCCATTTCCGGCTGCCACACTCAATCTGCCATCAATGTTGGACCCCTTTAGCCGCCACATCCGACCGCTACCCCTGGACGGATTTAGAAATTTTGATCAACGGGAGCAAAACCAGATATTATAAATATTTTTATAAAAAATTGTATAAATGCATAACCAATAAAATAATGACGTCATTATCATTAAGCCAAAAAATGGAGATTGCAAAAGCAATCATCAGTATCACCAAATCCCCAATTACACTTAAATGACAATATCTCTCACACAAACTATATAATTGTATTAGGAAAAAATTGAAGACATCTCAACTTCTACAAATTATAAATGTTCTCTATGTGTGTTCATATTTTGAAATTGTTTTATGTTTTTTTTTCATTTTATATACTATAAAAAATATCTCTCCTTTATGTATGTGACCAAACAATCATTCAACAATTCATCTCTTATAAGATTGGGCATTTGTTTCGTCACTAAATTCACTGCAGAGAAACTCCTTTCAACTATTGCAGTTGTCACAAGTAAAATCAAAGCTAACTTCAGAAAATGGAGATTGCAAAAGCAATCATCAGTATCACCAAATCCCCAATTACACTTAAATGACAATATCTCTCACACAAACTATATAATTGTATTAGGAAAAAATTGAAGACATCTCAACTTCTACAAATTATAAATGTTCTCTATGTGTGTTCATATTTTGAAATTGTTTTATGTTTTTTTTTCATTTTATATACTATAAAAAATATCTCTCCTTTATGTATGTGACCAAACAATCATTCAACAATTCATCTCTTATAAGATTGGGCATTTGTTTCGTCACTAAATTCACTGCAGAGAAACTCCTTTCAACTATTGCAGTTGTCACAAGTAAAATCAAAGCTAACTTCAGAAGTAAATATATTATTAGATATACAACATGCTTTTTTGTTTTCACCAACATTTCTGAAAGATCACTAATCCTATTTAAATTAGAAAATTATTCATCAGAATGAACATCTATGATTTAACTTTCAAGTTGACTATCATGTCCCATAAGCTCCATAAAGGAAAATTCTGATGGATAAAATCGAACTAAACAAACCAACTTCTCCTTATCAAATGCAAAAAATGAATTTCTTCGATTTAAGCTTGCCATACAAATAAGCAATTCAGTGCTCACCTATGAAAATTTATTAATAAACTCTTGAAGTTTTTTTTATCAATCACCTGATAAATTTTTAATGGAAGCAAAATTTATTTTTTAGTAGGGACAAAACAAAAATTATTTCACACTTAATAAATATTTTTTTACTTACCGGGGCCAGCTGCCCCCATATTGCACCATATGAATCCATCCCTGCCGCCACGGCTGGCCACGGACGCCATCACAGATTGCCACATTCGACCAACTACCATTGTCGGCCCCCTTCGACCATCACAATAAACCTGATTGTTTGTATAGGTTGGTTAGATAATGGATTGTTGGATTGTTTCGTCAACCCTAAATATAACATGCATCAGCATCCCCCACTCCCATCTCGATTAATTCCCCATGAGCTGAGCTGTCTACTGGCATTAGAGATGACAAAGGGTAATGGATCCAGTGGATTCCGTAAAAATTACTTATAATGGATAAGATAATTATTCTTTTAATGGATACGGATAGGGATACGGGTCATTACCCTAAAAATTGAACTGGGAACGGATGTAGGTACGAATATTCTATTACCGATGTCACGCCTATGCACACTCATATATATATATATATATATATATATATATATATATATAATTCACCAAAATATTAAAAAATTAAGTATATATAAGTAGCGAATTTTAATTATAAAGTTAATAGTTCCGTACATATAATATGCAAAAGCAACGTTTTAGAAAACAATGACATCATTATATGAAAAAATAAAACAATATTTATTTTATCATATTGAATATATTGAGTTCTTATTAGATGCATCCAGATGTCTTTCCTCGAAAATTGTTACGATCCCTCTCGTTTTTTTCTAACCGTAAGTTGCTCCCTTTTGAAACCTCAAAATTGGGAGAGAGAATGATTGTATTCATACCCTTACGCTCATGAATGATCAAGAACTAAGTTTTTGTCCAGTAATATTTTAGGTTAATTAAATAAATATTTTTTGTTGTTTCATATAATGATGACATTGTTTTCCTAAAAATCTGCTTTTGCATATTTTATGTATATGAATTCTTAACTTAATGTATAATTAAAACTTATTACTGTATATATTACTTAAATTTTAAAAATTTAATTTTTTTTATGAATTTAATATGTTAAAAGTATCTACATATTAAAAATATACAAACTTTAATGAATGAATTATAAATTCAACAAATAGTTCAAATTTAAAGAATATCTCTTAATTTAATAAATTTCATTTCTCCATCTTTATTAAAGTTATCATTAACTATTTTTTTTTTACAGAATTGAATAATTTTTAACCATTAGACTAAAGTAAAATGAATGACTCAGAACAAGTATTTAAAGTTAATCTTAGTATATATATATATATATATATAGTATAAACAATTATAATATATTAAATTTTAAAAAAAAAACTTAAACCTTGTTAATTAATTAATTTTTTTTATTCTTTTCTGTCGTAATTTTGAATTTGGACTCTCCTCTTCATTCTATAATGTTCCAAATTCATGTTATTTCTACTGGACTCTCCTTTCTACCACAGTGTCACTCTCAGCTTTTCTGCAGTCTCCCTTCGACAGTTTGAGTGTTTCGATCCTTCCAGACTTCCACCCTTCTTGTTTTTTGCGGTTGACTTTGCACTCTCTGCTGGTAATGAGTGTAGATATGAGTATTTAAATATCCAAAAGATAAAGATGCAAGTATTAAAGTTGCTCCCACACGAATAAAGGTTCAGGTATGGATATTTTTTTCAAACTCAGATACTATATTATCCTATTCATATCCTACGGATTAAAATCCAAAACTGGCATACATGAGTCCCTTGAGACAATGACGTCAGAAAGTCAACACAAGAAGTGTTCAGTGGTCAGCAACGAGACACGAGGTCTGATCCCCACGTGTCCTCTGATCCTGCACTTTCCCACGTCTGTCCTGCCCTCTGAATTTATGCTTTTCCTCCCCCACGAATGGCTATGTCAGTCCTCGCACGTGTGCCCCTATTTGATTTGATTTTTAGGTGGTTCTTTGTGGTTGATGAATTATTATTAATCTTATAATATATATGTCCATGTCCCAATGTCACATACCCATGCCTATGATTGTGACTTGTGAGCCTATAAAATGGTGGGGAGGAGCTGGAAGCAGGTTCACATGCAATTAGCTTAAGGCTTAGCTACACCACATTTGGCTAGTGGCCAAATAGGTTGTGTTTCTGTCTGTCATCAATCATTCAGTGTTTTTTGACGTTTTCCTTCTGTTATTTCTTCCACAATGAATCCATTATTATTCAGCTTATTTCAATTCTTTGTCCCTGCATTGCATCCACCATCTTCTGCCTCGCTCCTGCCTGTGATCGTAATGAATATGGTGAGTTTGAACTTTCTTTTGTTTTTCATTTCATTCACATCGATCGATTTTCATACGTACCGTTATTTGATTTCCTTGCTAATCTTGTTTTATCTTCTTTTTTTCCTTGGTTAATGTCAAATGAAAAATTGAAAATATAATGTAAATAATATATAATATATCAATGAAATGCCTCCCGCGTTTAGATTGAAATATTAAATGGTTATAATAAAAGATTGAAATATTAAGGATATGTTTGAAAAAATTTATAGAAAATTTATGAAAATAATTTATGATAATAAATCTAAATAAATAGATTATTAAAATAATTTATGATCTTTTTATAAACTCGTTAGAGTTTATTTTCATAAGTTTGTTAGAGAAATTTATAAAAATAAATTATTTTTAACTTATTTAAAAAAGAACTTATTACATAAACGCTTAAATAAACCTTATATATAAATGTATCCAAAATCTTTACCTGTTACCACATATATTTCACGGTACATGACATGCTACTTAATTTAGTGTGTGTGTGTGATTCCTCCTTCTCAAATCTGACGAAGTACTAAGTTGTACTTTTATGGTGCAAACAATTGCTCACTATGTAGTACTTTGATCCAAAATTGGTAAACGTTTGGCAGAACGACTTGATGATGCAACATGTGGCACATGGCACATGGCTGACTCCATAAATTCTAAGGATTTTAGGTTTCCAGAATATCCTCCCTGCATAATTATAAAAATTAATCTCATGGATATTGAATAATATTAAAAGTCTGACATCAGATTTTTTTTATAAATAAAAATTAGAGATCGAACCCTTGATTATTTATTTAAGGGATCCGAATCCATTATCATTCGGATCAACAATGTGTGTTGATACAAATTCTAAGGATTAGATATAGAATGTATTAGTATTCAATTCATAAATAACTGGAGTTTAAGGTTTTGTATTAAAATTAATAAATATATTAAAGAATATTAATTAGTAATAAAAAATTATATTATTTGATTAAATATTGTCCTTATAAAAACTATTATTTTGTAAATGCTATAAATATTGAAAGTTGTTGTCATCATAAGTATTTAAAGATATAATTAAAAATGTAGTAAGTATTTATTAATATTTTATAACGTCAGTTAAAATGGAATAAAGTTAAATTTCCAAACAGTCATTCGTTTAAAAATAGAGAGGGAGTATATTGTTCACAATTGCTATAGAAGACTTTGTTTTGATATAGAAGAAATATTGTAATGACTAAAAGGAAAGTTCAAATACATAACGAATAAATTCTCATCTTATTACATCTACGTGTGGTTGATCTAGGTAATAAGGGATTTGAATATCTTAAATAAGTGATCAGAGATTCGAATTCTAACTTTTGTATATGGAGAAAACTTGATTGGAAGGGGAGAATCCACCTTATGTATTTAATAGGTTCCCCAATTAAGATTAATTACTGCTAATGATAATAGATACTCGTACCTATATCGTGATTATCAAAAAAAAATTCTCATCTTATTATAGACATCTCTCTTGCCAAGCTTGCTAAATTCTTTATTGTGGAGAAATCAATATTAATGATCACGGAAAAAGCCTATCGGTCTAGTTTGGGTTCTATTCTCTTTATAGGAAAGTAAATCATCATTTTAATCCTTAAAAATATGAGCCGCAGTTAATTCAGTTTCAAAAGTAATTAAATTATGAAAAAGTCTCTCAATATTAATTTTATCAGTCAAATTAGTTCCTCAATATTAATTTCGCTAGTCAAGTTAATCCCTATCAGGGACTAATTTTATTAAAAAATTAATATTCAAATTTTTTTTTAATTTAATTACTTTTAAGGACTAAATTGATAACTTCTCACACTTCCGGTGATTATTTACTCTTTTTTCGGATGATCTGAAAAGAACTAAAGTTCTTGGTTAACGTACACCTTCTATGAGATGCAATGGCCTCTTAGCACGTAACGAGGATATAGTTGTTACTACATGAACTAGACTCGGCCTAGACTCAAGTTTCACCTCGAAATTTGATGGATCAGATATCTTCTCAGCTTATCGACAACATAGAGAAGACCAAGTCCAGGAATCTCGCGGCGCACAAGGAAGGGCGCAAGTGCAGTGGTGGCTGTAGAGGCAAAGACGAGACGATGGTGTGTGCTGTTTTCCTCTCAGTGATGGGCAATCGATCGTTGTAGTGGAGATGAACTGGTTGGAGATGGATGCTTGCCGAAGATAAAGCTGATAGGGAGAAAGAGAAAAAGCAGAGAAGAGAGGGAAATGAGGAAAAATGAAAAGTGAATGGCCGCCGGAGAAGACGATGATAGTGGATCCGCCTAGTCCCAGTCGTCATCGCGTCACCGCCCAGTCCCAACCGTCACTGCCACCGCTAGAGAAGACGATGCTGATGGGTTCCCTGAAGAAGTTGAGAGAAGATTGAAAAAGAATGGAAGTAATTTTATTTAGGTTTAATGGTACTTTTGATCCCTAGTATCACGATTATGTAATTTTGATCTCGAGTTTTAATATATCATGATTGTGCAACATTTAACATCAATAGCCTAAAAAGCACATGTGCGACTGATTTGGTACTTAATGAGACTAGTTTGGCAGCTTACGTGTCATTCTTATATGACATTTAATGATGTGTATTTGATCATTAAATTATGTGAGATGTCAATGATGTTTTATAAGAATATTCCGTAAACTGTCAAGTTGACTTCACTAAGTGTCAAATTAGTCTCACATGTTCTATATTGACAACCTTTCCATGTTAGATTAGATTTTAGGTAGCAAAAGCATGAGAGGAATTTAGATTGGACAAGATATTGTAAAAAATGGATCTTGTTAATTAGTATTTTAAGAATATTGGTTAAAAAATTTAAAAAGTAAAAAACTTGCTATTAAGAATTATAATTTTTAAATTTTAAAAAAATTAAATAAATTATTTCTCAAAACATAATTTTTATCTTTATTTTCTTAATTAATATATTTAGGACACGGTTAGCATTTGACTTGGAAAAATAGCACGGCCAGCTTGTGCACTTAAATACCAATAATTAGTTAACTGGGGGCTAAATTCATGTTCCTTTAGTCCCTATATATATATATATATATATATATATATATATATATATATATATATAATATTTGATTAAATCACACCGTTTAAAATAAAATAATAAATGAAAAAAAAGAGTGATTATTGATGTATTAATTATTATCATAAATATAAAATAGAGTATTGAAGGATATAATTAATAGAAATCATTTAATATTATATTGAAAATAAAAAATAATATATTTTGGAATAATTTTTTTATAAATATGACATATATAATGAAACGGAGGAAGTATCTGCTATGTTTCTTTTGTCTCCAACTATAGTAATCAAGTTCACTACTTCACTTAGACATTCCCCTAGCTCAAAATCCCCGCTTCTTGTCCTCGTGTCTAATCCTGTGATCGAACATCCCAAGCATCGAAAATTTCTTCTACCACTCTAATCATTATTCAATGGACTCTCTATTATTCTTAACCCTGAACTAATCAAATTGTTTATCAATTTTCCCTATACATTTTTATGCCCTTCTTGACAGAAAGTGATTGAAAAGTAGAAAAGGCTAAAGTCCGAAGTGGTCAATGGCGGAAATAACCTGAGAGAATAATCTTAAATTCATTCCATTGTAAATGTATAAACTATAGAGATATTGTCAATCCTACTAATACATATTGATTGCTATCATTCAAAATACAATTCATGTAAATGAGATTACAATCTTATCAATAACGTACAACATTGTCCTAAACCGGATAATATTTGAAACTGATCTTATGAACTAACAATCACAATTTCACAAGTCATCTTATGACTTGTAGAGTGCCTAAAATAAATGGGGACACAAGCTACAAAATTGTAGACATTATGGTTCATAAGGAATCATCCATGTTGGGCAAGTTCTTTTCTCTTTTTCCCCTATAATTATCATGTGATAATATTCTATTATGCCATTCACATCATGTCGTGTCTATTTGATAGACTAATGAGAATAAATACTTTCCCGTGGATTTTCACATGACATGATCATGTAAGGAGATAGTAAATATAATTTTTTTTTTTGTTCTGAACCCATTATAATTAGGGTCTTTGGCTTTCTAGTGGATTTATCGGGGTGTCCCCACAGCTTCGGCCCTTTGGACCAGCTATATTAGAATAATTGGACTTGAGAGGTGATGTTGGAGAATAAAGAAGTCCCACATTGATTGAAAATATGAACAAAAAGCCATTTATATTACTTGGACCTAATTCCACTCTAAAAACTAGCTCATAGAGGGAGGTTGTCCAAGTATTATAAATGATTTTTTGCTCATATTTCCAACCTATGTGGAACTTCTTTATTCTCCAACATTCCCCCTCAAATCCAACTTGTTTGGCCCAGTTGTGACTTGTTTATTTTTTTCTTCAGTCTGGGCTTGTATTTCAAGTTTTTTTTTAGCCTCAAAGGGCTCAGACCCTTGTTCATTTTTATTGCTTGGGCTTGTGCTTTTTTTTCCCAAGTCTCAGAAATCACAGGTCTGATAACATTTTTTTTTACTTGGGCCTTTTTATTTTTATTTTAATTTTACTTTTTTATGAAGTCAGTAGGCCTATGTTTTCTGATACCTTATTAGAATAATTGTACCTAACTCCACTCTAAAAGTTAGCTCATAGAGGGAGATTTGTCCAAGTATTATAAATGACTTTTTTCTCATATTTCCAACCAATGTGAGACTTCTTTATTCTCCAACAAGCTATGAGACTAATCCCAGGTTCGACAGCAATGGACGTCCGATTTTTTACATACGGGGTTAGACTGCCTCCCAACTGAGCGACTCTATGAATCGAATTTATATCATTTTCCTTGGGGGAGAGTCACGTTATCAAAAACACCAGGTCGGTCAATTTTTTATAGGTTAAAGTAATATTTTGGTCCCTATAGGTGACACCAATTTTTCATTTAGTCCCTATACGTAAAAAGTTATTAAAAAGGTCCTCATACGTGCAATCGTTACCCATTTGGTCCCTCCCGTTATGATGTCATCTCTAATGATCCGTTAACTACTACGTATAGCGACTAAATGAATAATTTGTGTCACATATAGGGACTAGATTATTGCTTTAACCTAAATTATTGAGTCCCTATACGTGGCACCAATTCTTCATTTAGTCCCTATACATAGTAGTTAACGAATCATTAGAGACGACAACATAACAGGAGGGACCAAATGATTAACGATTGCACGTATGAGGACCTTTTTAATAATTTTTTATGTATAGGGATCAAATGAAGAATCAGTATCACCTATAGGGACCAAAATATTACTTTAACCTTTTTTTTATTAATCAAATTAAAATTTGTGAAATTTCTTATATATAGTACTAGCATCCTTTCTAGATTAATAAAGCTTCATGCACAAATTAGATGTGCACATTACCTGATATATGTGTGCAAAAGATCAAAATAAAGCCGAACTAGCTGCTATTATACGATAAAATTGTAGAAAGGTGAGGTGATGTTTGGATAAGTATATATGACCAATGCCACTAACACTTTCCTTTCAATATTTTTTTTTAATATTTTCATTGTTGTGGGATGAATTTTATATGGGACCTACTAAATAAAATGAGTCCTACACAAAATTCAGGGGCCCATATGAAATTCATTAAATAATAATGAGTATGTTGGAGAGAGTGTTAAAAGAAAAGGAGTAAAGGTCCAAATTGGTCATCGACAAAAACCCACGGTGACATTTTGGTCCCTGAGAAATGACAAATACCAATTTGGTCCTAAAGAATATAAAATGCGGGCTAAATTAGTTCTTTTTATAGTAATTTTTAGGGACATTTTAGTTTCTATTAGGGACTATTTTGATCCACATTTTACATTTTTGAGGACTAAATTAGTATTTTTCATTTCTTAGGGATCAAAATATCACCCTGAATTTTTATCGAAAATCAATTTGAACCTTTACTCAAGAAAAAAAGAAAAAAAGAAATATCGGTAACATTTCTAGTGTCCGTAACATTATTATTTCTATATTATTTTCTTTTAACAAAGAAAGCAAAGTTAAACGCCCCTAAAAACAGGTTAACGACAAATCGAAAACTTGTGTAATCTCATTGTGAAATGGATGGGAGATTTATAACATTTTTGGTTTTCTGTTGGAAAATTTCAAACACACATTTGAGATAAAATATTTATATAACTCTTTTAAGATAAATGTGTTTTTAAATTCAAACATATATTTGTAATGATAAATCAATTATGTCATTAATTATTTGAGTTTAATTACTTCAGTGTGAACTAAGCAACAGATTCAAAGAATTCTTGACCCATCACACGTGCAAATCTTGACGACAAAACCCCGACATGGCCAAGTGCTCAGAAAGATGAACACTGATGATGGAGGATTAGAAACAGTTGGAACTGACACTGGGAATGATTAGTGCAGGAGACTATGGGATTTGACACAGGTTTATATTATAGGTAAAAATCATGATTAGTAACACACAAACACACCTGGAAAATGAGAATGGTTAGTGTGTAGGCATTGTGGGAGGTTTTTTACTGTTGACTTTTGCTTTTTGCTTGATAGTAATGGCCCATGTTGTCCACTTGGGCATGTCCCTTGCATCCTGAGGCCATCAACATTCTTGACTTTCCAGTGACATACTCCGACCTCAACACGTGTTAATGATGCCTTTTCTCTCTCAGTTCCCACATCAATTTTTTTTAATGAGAAGCAATTTAAGGCATCTTTGATCCCACTCATCTTGCCTTCTTTACAGCCTATGAAGTGATTATGCCGTGTTAACAAAAGGGTGCTATAATGGGTTTGCAAAGTGGTTTACATTTAATAATTAACTTAAGATCCACTTTTTTTTTTTTGTAGCCCATGATCCATCCACGGTTTACACATATATTACTGAGCTATAACAAAAAGCAGGGGACATGTCAGAGTTATGGTACTAGTACTACTGCATGTGATTATTTATTTATGTGAGAAAAGGAAGGCCTCGTTGGCATCACGTTGTAACCGCATTTTCCTGTTTAAGCATGACAATTCCTTTTGACATGGGTGCCATCTATAGTAAAAAGTTGCGCATGTGTAAATCGAGTAGTGTCTATTTGCCCTTTTTTTTGTGGACAGGCACTGCTCAGATACTCAACTTCATGGGCCTGGTTTGTCAGAGAATTTAACTTATGACAAATGGGCTTCATGGACCCGTTGTTAATTCAGAGAATCTTATTATTGGAATATGACCAGATTGTTGGACATGACATATCAAATGTCCAGAGAATCATATTGTCATACCCTTCTAAAAACACATATGAAAACTGTCTAAAAGAAATATCACATATGAAAACTTCAATGATTTTGGTCTCAGCTCATAGTCAACTTTCTTTTTCTGTTACTGTGGTAGACCAACATGGGAGGAAAAAGTGAAAACAAAAATGAGCTGTGGAGGTAACAGGGAATGCGTATGCATAAGAATAAGGTTACCTACACACATTTCATTCATATCCCTCACATTTGCACAATTTGTAGACACCTACATTTTAATTCTGCACCAAAGTGCGCACAACTAGCATTTTTCTATGCGAAATTAACATCAAGGCACAACATACATATTTAATACAAGTATGTAACAGCATCAAGAATTGAATCTTTTCTGTATAACTGTATTAACACAAGGGAGTTAGCCATACAACTTTGTCCACAGATGTAAGTGTAATCGTATTCCCATACAACTTGGTACATCACTATGAGAACACTACTCTGTAAACCTGTACACATGATAACATCGAAGTTTAACTAACTTAGAGTACACTAACTTTAACTGAACTTAAACTTTTGGAACAGTACGTTTATCATTTTAGTGAGCAGAAAGTTATATGCAGACCCATTTTCCTTTCATCTAAATGACTAAATACGAAACTCGATACCTGTGCCTTCGTGTGTGAAAAAGTGCATAAATGTCACACACAGTTAAAGAATTATATGCAAAAAGAATGACGACGGATGCAATTAGACATGTGATCAGAGGCATGAGAATATCGGTCCTTTATCTTTATGTTGAAGTAAGATGTGAGTGAAGAAATCTCACATTGAAAAGTAGTGAATAAGTTTAAGGTTATATAAGTGAAAAGACCCATAGATTTAATACTTTAAAGTTTTTGGTTCAGATGTGGTGTCAAGCGACATATATGGTTGTGTTTGAGCTCCTAAATCCAAACAATAATTAGGAAAACCTGTTTTATTTATCGTTGCTGGGTGAATATTATGTGGTAAGTTTCTGATGTTGCCCTTCACTGCAATTTATAATAATGCATCGAGTGTGAACAACAGACATTGTTTGAACACTGAGAGAAAGAAACAAGTTGGTCAATACTCTGTTAGAAATTATGACAACACGGCATTGGTGATGAGTACTGGTTGTTAGCAATTAGAAGATTCATAAACTAAGAGTAATAGCATCTTCAGTTAGCTTCTCTTGCATTCAGATTTTTAATGATTTTTTGTTGGTGGTGTTGGTGTCTAAAACACTTAAGGGACTATGTTATATGGTGGACTATAACAACTGCAAAATTATAAAGAAAATTAGAGCAAAATTTCAAATGATCTTTCTTGATTCTACACTAGCAACTAGAGATAACTCACATATTTATAGTGAGCAATGGAACACCCTAAAATGAGCATTAACTCATTAGTGCATGAACTCCCATTACTCTTGGTACATACAATTCTCTAGATACATGAGCATACAACTCTCTAAGCACATGAACATCAATACCAAGACTTGCATTAATCTTTAGATATTTGAATGTAGCTAGATGCATTTATTCAAGCACATTAGTCAACATTCTCCCCCTTAATGTGTTGGTCTTGAACTCCAAGAACTTCTCTTAGTTTCTGGAACTTGTCTCTAGTCAAGGCCTTTGTGAGAATATCTGCAGATTGATCATTGGACCTATAAAACTTCAATTACACCTCTTCTTCTTCAATTGCTTCTCGAATAAAATGATGTTTGATAGCTATATGCTTCATTCGTTCTTCCATGAAAGAATGATTCTTTGCCATAGCAATGGCTGATTTATTATCACAATGGATAGTCACACCTTATTTTTCACCAAAGTCTTCAAGTTTTCTCTTCAACCATATTGCTTGTTGGGTTGCTAAGCCAGCTTAAATGCGGAAGATTGAGCGATGGACTGCTGCTTCTTTGATTACCATGAAAATGCATTTGATCCTAGTGAGAAAACATACCCAAAAGTGCTTTTCATATCATCCATACAATCTGTCCATTCACTATCACAAAAGCCAACTAACTTTGCTTGGACCTTGTTGTAATATTTGGTTCCATAGTTCGAAGTGTCTTGAATGTATCTCAGCACCCTTTTAACTGCACCTAGATGGATGTGGCTTCGATCATTCATGAATGAACCGAGAAAGTAAACTTAATGCAAGTATGATATGTGGTCTTGTGCTAGTGAGATAAAATAAATTACCAATTAGACTTATGAAGTTGTGGGCGTTGTGTTTGTCCTGATGCCTGATCTCAAAATTCATTTTATTTTTTCTGATAACATTTCATTCAAGAGAAACAGTAAAAAGGGCATCACCATATCAAAGCTTCACATTGACCAGGAAAAAGAATTGCAACAAGGAAGTGGGGACAGAGCCATGAAGTTATGGGAATTGCTTTGCTCCTTGCCCATCATCATCATTGCTGGGAGGAGGAAGACCTCTTGAAATTGTTGAATTGCTTCTTGTTGCTAATGTATTGTTATTGTAGGAAATAAAGAAGAATTACTTTGCTGGAAAGCTGATTTTCATTTATCAGAACTTGTTTCTAAATAAAGACTTGATTAACAAACTAACCTACAAAAATTCCACAAGATCTTCACAATTTGAAATACAAAAATAGCAAGAAACAAATTTAAAAATGACAACTGACAAACAACTCAACCAACTTCAAACTTCCAGTTAAGACTTACTCAAACTCAAACAACAACTAAAATTTAGCTAAGGAAATTTAAATTTGAATACAGCTAATGAGGCACAAACTCAACACTCCTCCTTGAGTTAGAAGCTGCAAACTCCTAATATGCATATGCATAATAACCGGGGCCGGCATAAGCCCTTGCTTTAAGCCTCTAAAAAATCAATTTTTTTTTTTTAAAAAAAAGCTCACTTTATATTTTTTATATTATTTTTTTTTTTTATGTTTCATACATCAACAAACATAAATTAGTTCATTTGATATAAAAAATTTATTATTAACTGTAAGGTCTAGGGATCGATTCCTCTTGGGCACAGCACCTTAACTAGTTGAAATTCATGTGGGTCCCACAAGGGATAAAATACATTCTATTGAATCATATTCAAAAGCAATAAACATGTTATCAAACAAGACAAACATTCTAGGATACATGACAAACCACGACCAATTCTCTGATACCACTGTTGGGATTTCAAGAGGGATAATTTTTAAAAACAATTTATAAAAAAACCTCTTGAACGAAAAAAACCCTTTATTAAAGGACCACGTATTGCACATGAATCATAAGGATATTTTGGAATGTTTCTTTTGTCTTCTATTTTTATTTTTAGTTGATATATTTTTTAATATTTATATAAAAAACATATTTATTTCACTTCATTTTTCCTTTTAATTATTGCTTCTGAAAAGAATAAATACATATTCCCATAACTAATTTGGGGAAGAGGTATTTATTATTATACTTGAGTAGTTGATATCCTGTTTCTGAGTACAGTACACAGGAAGTCAGGAATCATCCTAACACGGTAACTTTTATTTTGGAGCATAAACAAGCAAGGGAAACCAATAAAAAAGAAAAAGAAAATTGTTTTTCCTTCAGGTCCACAGAATAAATGTGAAGCAAGCATCAACCAACCATCCAAGCACACCCATGCAGATAAGGCAGATAGATAAGCCACATCTCATGCTCACACACTCACTCCATAAAACAAAAACTCTCCACAATAAAACACATATATAAATAAATATATATACATATTCCTTTTCCACTTTGTAACCACCAAACTCAGCCATGGCCACCTCCGCCGCCGCGTCATACCTCTTCGGCACCCGTCTCAGAGACCCAACCTCGAGTTCTGGAAGATTCCACGCCCTCTTCAACATTGGTAAGAAGAAGGCACCTCCAGCTCCACAGAAGAAAAAGGGGGTGAAGGTAAAACCCGGTTCAGACCGGCTGGTGTGGTTCCCGGGTGCCCAACCACCCGAATGGCTCGACGGTTCAATGATCGGGGACCGCGGGTTCGACCCGTTCGGGTTCGGAAAACCCGCGGAGTACCTGCAGTATGAGCTGGACTCTTTGGATCAGAACCTCGCTAAGAACTTGGCAGGTGATGTGATCGGAACCAGGATGGAGACCACGGAGGTCAAACCGACGCCGTTTCAGCCTTACACGGAGGTGTTCGGGTTGCAGAGGTTCCGAGAGTGTGAGGTCATTCATGGAAGGTGGGCCATGCTTGGTGCTCTTGGTGCCCTGGCCGTTGAGGCTGTCACTGGTGTTGCATGGCAAGACGCTGGAAAGGTAACATTTTGATGATGAGGAATTTGGATACCCTTTTACGCTCTTTCTTTCGGGTTTCGCCATTGTAGGAGTATCCAGCATTTTTTTCAGTTAGGCAATTTATCAAACAAGTTGGTTCTTCTAATCAGTCTTTTAACATTTTCGTTCAGGTTAAAGTAATAATTTGGTATCTATATGCTATACGGATTCTTCATTTAGTCAATATACATAAAATATTTGGAAATGAGTCCCTACATGTGTAAACTTTAATAAATTTGGTCCCAAAATGTACAAACGTCAGCAAATTCGTCCCTGCCGTCAGCAAATTAGTCTTTATACGTGACACAAATTTTTGATTTGGTCCCTAAACCTGAAAAAAAATTAAATTGGTTCCTGTATATACAATCGATAATAATTTTGTCCCTATCGTCTGTTAAGGAGCTCGCGATCCAACTAAATTTTTTTTCGTATTAATTATTTTTCATATATTATATCCATCTATTTCTTCTATTGAGAGTCAACATGGATAATTTCAGAATATAGAACTATTTACGGACCAAATTATATAACTTTTATTCTCAATAGAAGAAATAGATTGATATAATATATAGAAAATATTCAATACGAAAATAATCTTTAGTTGGGTCCGAGCTCTTGGATAGACGGCATAGACAAAATTATTATCGATTGCACATATAAGGACCGATTAATTTTTTTTTTTTCAGGTTTAGAGACCAAATCAAAAATTTAGATCACGTATAAGGATCAATTTGCTGACAGCAGGGACGAATTTGCTAATGTTTACACATATAAGGACCAAATTTGCCAACGTTTACACATATAGACTCATTTCCAAATTTTTTACGTACAGAGACTAAATGAAGAATCCGTGTCTCGTATAGAGACCAAAATATTACTTTAACCTTTCTTTTATTATTTGTGTATTGTCTCTTAAAAATCCTCTTAATACAATAATGAAGGGTTTTGCTAACTGCACGTGGATAATGGTCAAGGAATCAAGAAATGGTTAATTTTTTATTGATAATATAAGTATATCATTTTTTGAAATGTTAATTACACAAAATATTAGTAACACACTTTTTAATATTCTCTTTCTTCTATTAATTGAAATTTATGTTGGCCATACAGAATTCAAGTGAAATACACGAGTTTATGGAACTCTAAAATAGTGAGATCAATTTGAATTTTAACCAAGAATGTATTGACAAGAGATTGTTAAAGAATGTCTTGTAGATTCTTCATTTTCTAATACATTTATCTTAGGTTTTTGGTTAACAACTTAGCATTCTCTAATTAGAAAGATTTCAAGGGAAAAATTGTTAAGGACGATATAGACTGTTTTTTAATCAAGTTATTTAAGTCTCCTTTCATCAACACCATAGCAATCCGAAATCTCGTATGTGTATGTGTGTGGAAAGTAGAGTGCCGAAAATTTGTGACAAGACAATTGGATTTGCATGGAGATTTTGATGTTTTTTATTTTATTTTGTAGAGTGAATCAGTGATAAAGGTTCTTGTATTTTATTTGTATGTATGAGCTACTGACAACGTAACATGGTCCACCCTCTATCAAAAACACAAATGTAACATGTCCACCCCATGTTATGGTGCTAAAGATGATGATGACTTCTGTGGCCAACAACGATAAGACAAAAGTTAGCATTATTATTTGATTTGTTGCATATGATGGCCTTTTTTCTTGTTCCCTCCTTATCAAAACGGAAAAAATGCCATATAATTTAGTCATAATCAGGTGCTAAAATACTTTACCAGTTTAATCTAATTTATCGTGACTAAAGTTTAGTTCAATGAACCTTGCCTATAGAATGGGCATTGTATGAAACATCTTAACTCGTCAGTTGGATTAAATTTTTAGGTGTATAATCATATTTCGAAAGATTAATCTTTCTTTCACGTATCAAATGAATATATTAAATTAATCTTTTAAATTAGGATCTTCTAAGGTAAGCATGAGATGAAGTAAGAGACACAAAAGGTAGGTCCCATAAATTTTAAGATTGTCTAACCAATAGGAACATAATCAAGCTCATTAAAATTGTTTTGTAATTTGAACTGCAATTTTCAGGTAGAGCTAGTGGAAGGATCATCCTACCTTGGACTTCCACTTCCATTCTCATTGACCACATTGATCTGGATTGAGGTAATATTGATAGGCTACATTGAGTTCCAAAGGAATGCCGAGCTTGATCCAGAGAAAAGGTTATACCCTGGGGGCAAGTTCTTTGATCCATTGGGCTTGGCCAATGACCCCGAAGAGAAGGCCAGGCTTCAGCTGGCAGAGATAAAACATTCCCGCTTAGCTATGGTGGTCTTCCTCATCTTTGCAATTCAAGCAGCTGTAACAGGAAAAGGCCCTATCAGTTTTATTGCTACCTTCAACAAGTGACATAACTCACAAATGAAATGAAACTTCTTTAGCTCAGTCTCCTCTATTAAGTTTCTCACCTTGTTCTCTAATTTTATTTTATTTTCTTTCTGAAAACTGCTATGTATAACAACATATGTATGTATGTATGTGCTCTGTTGTATGCTTTTGTATAATATAGTATTGCATCCTTGGTGCAATTGTGCAACTGTGCAACCCGCCATCTTTTTGAATCAAGACTCTTGGCCTAGCCGGAAATATAAATTTAAAACAAATTTTGAGTCAGAATATCACGCTTAAAATGAATTTTGAGACTAAAATGGTAAGGGACTGAAACGATGTGATAGGTACTATGGTCTTATTAGTGCATCTATTTTGTGGGTATGGCAATTAGTAGTTTTAATTGGTGATTCACTCTCTCTATTAATTACTCATTTCAACAAAAGAGGAAAACTAAAATTTAGATTGGTTAGTAAGGAGGGTGGACATGCAATTAGGAACTTCAATAGCTTTACCAATATTTTTTATATTATAAGCTTTTACGGTATTTAATTTTGAGTAGTGCTAGCAACACACTTTTTAACACTCTCTTTCCAACACACATCCTCCTATTGGTTGAAATTCATATGGGTCCCACTTGAATTTTGGAGGACCCACATGAATTTCAATCAATAGGAGAGAGTGTGTTGGAAAGAGAGTGTTAGAGAGTGTGTTGCTAGTATTTTTCTTTAATTTTTTTGAAGTTTTTAAATGATTTACTATATGATTTCTGAATAATGTAAAACTTTTTATTTTGTGACAAATCAATTTTCTTGGTTGAAGATTATTAACCAAAACCAAATAGTTATTTTTTAGTGGAGAAATACTAGCGGATCGATTTGGATCGATTTTGAACCAAAAAATCATCTAATCGGTTGCGATTCGGTTTGGATTGGATTGATTTATATATCAAATCTGAAACAATTCAATCAAATTAAAAGCAGTTTGGATTGAATTGGATGATTCGATTTTTATCAACACAATAACTAAAATATAAGTATAAATAACATCAACAGATATAACATTTAACATAATAAAAACTAAAACCTTACGAACTAACAAGTATGAATTTTACGTTTGAAATATTAAAAATAGTAGAAAGTTACATTGCATCAAACTAATAAGAGTTATTAAGAAAACTAAAACCAACAAATAATTGTCTAATACAACATCACATACTAATAATAGAATAAATAAGTATTAAAATTTACGGTTCAATTCGGTTTCAAAAAGAAACCGAAAACCAAACAGATTGTTTTTCACAAAATTTGGTCAAAAAAATTCATTAAAAATTGGTTTTGTTCAGTTTTTTATTTTTTTTTTGGATTGAGTTTCGATTTTTTATTGGATTAGTTTGGATGTGAACACCCCTATACCTTATTATCGGGTAGATTTTATGTGTACTCGTTAAATGACATGAATCCACTCTTTATTTATAAGTAGGTCCCATGTGACAATAAGAAAGTGTTTAAAAGGATGTATTGTTAATTGACAAGCAAATTCAAAAAAGAGTTTTGTTATATCCTTCTATTATTAAATAAAAATAATTTATTTAATATCTTGAAAATATAAAAAATATTCAATATTTTTTTAGTAAATAAAATAATTAGTATGAGGATTGAATCAGAAGATTTAAATTATTCAAATTGATTGATAGAAAAGGTTCATATGTAGTTTTTAATTCTTTAATGATGAATTTGCGCCTTAGAACGTGGGTGGCTGACTTCAACGAAATCTTAGACACATGAAAAAGCAGGTGCAACTAGACCTGAATCGGGGGCAATTTTAATGTCCCCCAACTTTGTGGTTGAGACCTAGTCCTCCACAAGATCCAATCATTGATTAATTAATGAAAAATTTTAAATTAATGAAAGACCTTATACGTTGTCTTGAGTCGGGGATGTTGTGGATTTTTGTGGCTTACAAGAATTAGGCTACGAAGGGTATATTCACAGCTAAAAACAAGGGAGATCTTGAGGCATCTTTTGGTAGAGTTCAAGGACATCTCCACTTTCAAAATCTTTCTCCTCTGTCTCGTGATCTGCAGGTCCCAGTCATCAACAATTTCTTCTGAATACACTCAAATAAATTGTACCCAAGGTCTTCACCAATACTCTATTTAAACATCAAAAAATGCGAATCAGCGAAACAAAACGAAGGGGGAAGGATTGTGCACCAATCATAAAGGATGTTGACATACCTTATAGTTCTTGCATCCCCGAAACTTCCTCCCATGGTTTGCAGGTGTGGATGCAGTTCAAAGAATAGAAATCTCCCCACCGTAACACAAAGGAGACCATCTGCGCGTGCCACTGCCATGAGAGGGTTGCGAAGTGGCAGTTGCTCATGGCTCTTGCATGATTTCGGCCCACAACTGCAGCAAAAGTGATCAATTCGAGACATTGTTGGAGGAGGAGTGAATTTAGGGAAGAACAAAGCAAAAGAAGGAAACCCTAACACCTTAGATTGGGGAAGATGGCCCAATTCTTTGCAACGGTCAAATCCTAACTGGAAGGGAGGCTAGGTGTACTTGCGAAATCTCACAGCTGTTAGCCAAGTATACAATTCAAACGACGTTAATAATAGAATTCTCACAAAGTATCAAAGAGTCTAACGTTTGCAAGATAAGTAGAGCTGGGTATATGGACCTGGGTCCGCGGACAGTCCGTTTAAATCGCAGCCCGCGCGGATCTAGACTAGACAAATTTTAGGTCCATTTAAATGCAGGCTATTTAAGTCTGGTTCGTTTAACCCGTGGACTAAATAGTCTTGGTCCATGGACTCGCAGACCAGTCCGCGGACTTACACATAAAAAAATAATTACTTCGGATTATGTATAGAAATAGAATGCCTTGCTTTGGATTATGTTTTGCTTTTTAAATGCAATCTTACTTATGTTATGAATTATGACTTGTAGGAAAACATGAAGATATAGATGAGGTGATTAAGACCAAGGAGGAGCCAACTATCTCTATGAGAGAGTCAAATATTATTGTTGATGTTTGATGTACTTGTTTGTGTTAGAGTATTGTTGGATTATTTTTTATGTACTTGGCAGTGTTATGGATTATGTTTGATGTACTTGTTTGTGTTAGAGCATTGTTGGGTTATGTTTGATTAACGCTCAGTATGAATTGTGTTTAAGATATTATTGCTTTGGATTGTATTTGATGTATTCATGTTTGATGTACTTAAGTCAAATATTACTTGCTTTGGAGAATTTTTAGATAAAACTGTATGAAAATTGTGTAGGCTATTAAAGCAAAACATATTCAGACTTTACATTTACCAATTTCAGTCTTTGTAACATAAAAAAAGGTTTTAACTAAAGAAAATAAACAAATAAATAAAATTTAAAACCGGCCTACAAAATTTGCTCATCTATTTTTTTAAGTCCGTGGACCAGTCCATTTAACCCACAGACTATGCGGACTGGACGTGGACTTGATAAATACAAGTCCATTTATTTTGAGGACTATTCAAGCCCGGTCCGTGTATATGCGGACTAATACGGACCGGACTGGATCGGTCCGCATACCCAGTTCTAAAGATAAGTGATCAATTTGGAACAAAAAATAAAATAGAGATCAAATCGAAACCTAAAATAAAGATAAAGGACTAAAAATATAGTTTAGCTCAGATTATATGATAATCGAGTATTGTCATAATCTATTTTTTGTAACTAATCCAAACACAATTTAAAAATAGTTTTTGAAATTTAACTTATTTTAATAAGAGTAAAGACCCAAACTGGTCCTCCAGAAAAAATCACCGTGACATTTTGGTCCCTGAGAAATGGAAAATATCAATGTGGTCCTCAAGAATGTAAAATGCGGGTCAAAATAGTCTCTAACAGGGACTAAAATGTCCCTAAAAATTATCCTAAAAGGATCAATTTGATTCGTATTTTATATTCTTGAGGATCAAATTGGTATTTTTCTTTTCTCAAGGACCAAAATATCACCATGATTTTTTGTCAAGGATCAATTTGGATCTTTACTCTTTTAATAAACTTTGCAGATAAGGTTAGGAAAATAATTTTTTTTAGCTTATCTTAAAAAATTATTGAATAAACTAGTCTTATTAAACTCGGCTCGACCCGATCGGTTGACCCGATCATCTATCCGGTCCGTGTTGCTCAGTGAATCAAAAATGCAATCAACCTTATAAGAATCGATTCGAGTTGGCTGGTTTTGGAGAAAAGCGATGACCTGAACTTGTCACCCTCGAACGAGACAGGCCATGTTTTGATATTGGAGAGAAATTTTGGCACTACATCACAACACTTATTTATTTATATATATATATATATATATATGATAAATGCATTATATACATTCATATCTTTTCTTTTAGTATAAAATTTATAGGTTTGATATATACCGGTTAATTGATCCAATTACCCTTACCCGTGTTTTTATTCTTAAAAAAGCCGAAAAACAAACCGTAATATATACACACAACACAAGTCTTATCGGTTTTGGTTTTTTCACATTTGTTGTTGCACTTGCACTGTACCAAGCAAGACACAGGTAAACAAATCTTCAACGACCATTCTTCTTTTTCTTTCTTCCTTTGCCTGAATCGTCCTTGATCTTCAGTTACTACGTAAAGTTATGGGGAGGTTGTTTGTGGTGAATCTGGAGGGCAAGATCTACAGTTGCAAACACTGCCGCATCCATCTTGGGCTTTGCGAAGACATCGTCTCCAAGGTTTCATTTTGATCCCTTACCCACTTTTGTTTACTCAGAAAAAATCTGGGTCTATAACATTTTTGATAAATTTTTATGGATTTAATTGGTATGTCCGACCAATAATAAATTGTTACATCAATTAAAATGTTCGACTTTCATGGTAGCTATGTCAGAAGTCCCGGACATTGATTTGTAATTGGTTGACAGTGTATCAAAATTAAACTCAAATTTTATCTCCTTATTGTTTATTGTTTATTAATCTGTTATTATTTGTTCTATGTAATGTAACGTGATTTGAGTGGCTATTATAATCTGGGTTAGGTAGAAACGATCACAGTCTGTGATACATACGGAGTTTCATTATTAATGATGGATGTTGTGGGTGTTACATGATTCCAATTTGATCAGAGTCAGTTTGTTAAAGGAGATGAGGATTTTGTGCTTCTTTTCCCAATTGCATGGTGGTTGGTTGCTTGCTTGCTTAATGTAGCTTTGAATATTTCTTTAGAGGCTTAGATATGCTTGTTGCTACTTTTATCATGCTTTTCATTCATGGTTTAGAACTTTTTATTTAGCTACTGATACCCCAGAAGTCATGAAGATCTGTTTTTGGGTTGTTTTTATGAGTATGTATGTGTATTCTTGTTTATCATTTCTAGTAGCAGATGGAATGAATTGCTTAGGGAGGTAAGGTTCTCCATTCTTATCTGCTTCTGAACTGCAACTCTATGCTGCATGTTTTCTGATATTTACTTTTCACATAGAAACTGTGGAAACCATGCTGTTCTGAATTTGATTTCTTCATACTTCTGTGAATATAATGTCTGCAAATAAAGGACGGTCCGGTGCACAAGACTCCCACCTGGTGGGGTTTAGGGAGGGTAGATGTACGTAACCTTACTCACGCAAACAGAGAGGTTCTTTCCTGGATTTGAACCCGTGACCTAGTCACAAGGCAGCAACCTTATCGTTGCGCCAAGGCTCACCTTCGAGTATAATATCCACAAATAAAGTGTAATAAAATGGCAGAGTTTTAGACCACCTTGCCTCTTTACATTTGGAAGAGCGCTCTTACAAGTAACATTGTTGTTCTTCTGGTGTAGAATTTGCACCTTATTTATTATTTTGGTTGGAGAAAATTGATTATGTTGAGTAGTAGTTTAATTGATCAAGTATCAGTCACACCATTGGCTTCAGTTTGCATCTTCAAGTGTTGGCAACTAGTTACCTCTGGCTCATTTTGTTATATTTAGAACACTTTGGTTGCATAGATGCATCTTTGGATTCTGTTATGAGTAACAACAGATAGAATCATAGAAGTCTTTTTGGATCAGTTTCCAATTGCATCTTATCTAGGCTTACCTAACAGATGATCATATGGGAGATCTTACCTTTCAAAGGAAATATATATTGATAGTGTTAAGCATTTCCAAAATTTAGTCTTTTCATTTCTTTTCTTGAATATTTTTGGGTAAATTTTACTTCTCAGACCTCCAATTCTTAATTGGCCTTTTCATAAGAACAAATAGTCTTACTACCATTTTTTCCTGTGTTGTTTTATAATTTATTCAGGCTTTCCACTCCAGACATGGGAAAGCTTATCTCTTCAATAAGGTGTAAGTTATCCTTGATTTCAGGCACTTTTGTACCACTTGTATTGTGTAAAAATAGGGAAATAAAAAGGGAAAAATAATTATTGATATCTTGTTTGAGGATATACATTACACATTGCTATCATCAACCTTGTTTCCTTTAAGACATGCCAATCAAATTGGAAATTGTATGTGAATCATATCTGCATAACAAGACCATTGCATAATTGCTATCAATCTTATCAACTGTTGAGGTGATTTCGAATCTTATAGCTTGTGCAACCAAAGTATTGACCAAAACAGTTATGTACTCGAGTTTGTTATTCATGGCCTCTTGCCTTTTGGACCTCTAGCTGCCACATTATATTTTGTAGTTGGTTCTGTTTACGCATATAGTTGAACCTTTTATTCTTTGACAGCGTGAATGTTTCTGTTGGAGAAAAAGAGGAGAGGGTGATGATAACTGGATTGCACACCGTGGCTGACATTTTCTGTGTGGGTTGTGGATCGATTGTGGGTTGGAAATATGTAAGACTATGAGGCAGTGCTTCAAACATCATGGTTTTGCCTGTTTTATGTAGCTTTTAGTGCTTTTAGTTACTCAAATGGTTCCTTTCAGGAGACTGCCCATGAAAAAAGCCAGAAGTACAAGGAAGGAAAATCTGTGCTTGAACGGTCAGTAGAAATGTTTTGTAGGAAAACATTGCTAATCTAATCAATGTGAAGTCATCTTGAGTGTCAAGTACATAGTGTTTTAGATGAGTTTTATTATTGGGCAGGTACAAGGTGGCAGGTCCTGATGGAAGCAATTATTGGATCACTCATGAAGCACATGTTGGTGGAAGTGATGCAGATGATGCTTAGTCATCCTGCCATTTCCAACTGTACATTCCTTAACCCTGTGTTGTTCAATGAATGTGGATTTATACAGGCAATTTTGCAAAATCAGCATATTGCCAAACCCTGACAATAACTCAATTTAAGTACATCTGATTGATGATTCTAATGTAAAAGTACCTCAAAAAAAAAAAAACTGATATTCAAACTTCTAATTGGTCCTGTTTTCCAATTTGTAGCACCATAGTTGGATGAAGAAAGCCTACCAGGTGCCTTGTCTCTGTCTCTGTCTCTGTGAAGTAAATGGAATGTGTTGAAATAAAAGGCTGCTGAATAGGGTGTATTATATAACCAAAACCTTAGTTGTTTGAGTTTTACCTTAGTTTCTTCAAATGGATTTTTGTCAGTTCTGATGCCAAATATATCCCTTTTGAATGTGAACACTGACTACCAAATTGAGATGAGAAGATTGGAAATCTTGCCTTAATGCAGGAATGAATGGTTAGGATATAATTGGTTGGGAAGTTATTTTTCTCATTCTTCAGATAGCTATTATTATTTTCCTGATTCTTTTAGTCTTTGACCGGGTATACCCACAAGCAAGTTGTGAGACTAATCCTCGGGTCGAGGGTGGTGGTTAGGTAAAGCCCTCCCTAGAGTAGCGACTCCAGGATTCGAACTCTTGACATTGCAGGTGAAGGTCGTCTGTAGTTGTAGTTCACTTCTACTGAGACCAACCATTGTTGGGATGTTATTCTATATCTACTAGCTATTATTGGTTGCATTAACGTTTCCCTTTTTTCTACTCCTAGTTTTGGTATTAGGATTTTATTGATTTATAAAGATAAGAATGGTAATTAGTTTTCCTATAGATGTGCAGCTGCTATAGGCTTAATTAGGTTTTGATTTAGCTGATGTTGCAAGAAACACTAACGTTCAATAAGAATAGGTTAATTGAGAATGAGAGCACATTTACTGAGCAAATAAAATGCTTGGAACGATGTTTTTGGTGACATTTTTAACCGTTTAGAGGTGGCTCGTGAGAAGATTATTCTAGGAGCTAACCTATAATGAGAAAAATTGAAACGAGATGTAAAGTATGAATTTTGAGCAAATTCTTCTACAAGAGGAAGTTATGTGACACCATTAGTAATAAATGGATATAATTAGGTGACTGGAAGACTAAGTTTCTCCACTATGCGAGGCCGTCAAAACGTAGTTATGGTTTGATGAATTGAGTTTATGATGAGGAGGAAAATAAATAAATATGCATAGCGTGTGATGCTCGACATTAAACAAAGGACGTTACTCAGAATTACTAGAAACTTTAAATGAGAGGAGGAAAATGTGTTGTGGATTCTTGGAGGTGGTACTACAACTCGATTATGGTTTGATGTTTGGGTCCCAAATGGTTGGAATCTCGATTGGGCAAAAAAATTATCATGTGGTATTTTATTGTTAAAAGGGTAGTTGGAGTTGTGCGCTGATTTCCCAATATCTGTATGAGGATGTTTATAGGATAATAACAGGTGTTAAACTAGCTTTCCCAAATGCTTGTTGTTGGGATATTCTAGCTTGGAAGCTATCTATTGATGGGACTTTGAGTCTTAGTTCAACATTTAAGGTCCTTAATGAGTATGAGCAAGGCCTCCGCCATCTTGTGCTTTAAGAAATCATGGTCCTGGCCTAGAGTGCAGAGAATTAGGACTTTCTTATGAGGGTATCTTTACTGATGAGGAGTGAAAGAGAAGAGGAATGTCAAGGTGATCAGATGATCTATATCCTTGCTTTGGACAACATACGAAATCCATTATACGCTCTCTTTATGACGGCGAGTACTCATTGGAACTATGGTCTAAACTTATTATATCTCATGTTTGGAGCTCTTTTCTGTATGGGATTATATGATTGATTGATTGTGAATTTGACAAAAGATTGCGAGAATAAGATTGGATATGCTTGGAATATGCTATTTGAGATTATTATTTGGTTGCTTTGGAAGGATTGCCACGAATGGGTATTTTCCCATACCATTTGACTTATTTGTAAGCCGACAACACTACGTATTCTAGTTATACTCGAGTGGTTATGGAGAGCTATCTTAATAATTTGTTATTGGTTATGAGACACTTAATAGCTTTGTTCTTCCCTCCAAAAGGCTTTCATAATCAGGCCGTGTAGAAGGCAAGGCCATTAAGGCCATTGCCTTAGGCCTCACGTTTTTTCTTCTCTTTACTATATATATATATATATATTTATTGATAGTTATTGGTTTGACAAAGTTGAATAATAAGGCCTAATTTTGTGTACAATATATGTATTATTGAAATTCAATCACAGGTAATGCAATCCACAAGACATCATATTAATTAGGTTTCAACATTCAAGGTTCTGAATTTATGTTTTATTGCCTTATTACTTTTTCGTGTATAGTGTCATAGTTAATTGTCATTTGAGGTAATTTGCAGCCGCATAATTCAAAAATTGAGAAATGGGAATGCAATTGTGCAAAAGGATAAAATAGTTATTGAAGGTAATTAGTTAAGAATTAATTATTTTTTATATTTCCAAAATTTAACTGTTATTTTACTACATATATGAGTTTAATTGCTATACACTAGCAGTGTAAAGTTTTTTATACTGTCAACCAATCAGAAGTCATGGTATGGGTGACTTTTGAGGTGGTTAGGATAAGAGTCAAACATTTTAGCTCATGTGAAAATTTATGATTGGTTGATAGTGTAAAAAATCGTTATATTGACAGTGCAACTAATTAAATCCTATATATATATATATATATATATATATAGAATTTTAATATTTTTCACTTCAAATTTTTTTAGCTTTCATTTCTTCTCTCTTTTTTTCCTATTTCTGTGTTCTATTAAGAGTGAAATATTAAAATTATTTGATTATAAAATTTTAATAAAGGATTTCATAACTCAAAATACTAAAATATTAATATAAGAACTGATAATATATATAATATTAGTTTTTTTAAAAATTTCGCCTAAGACCCCAAAATTCCTATACACGGCCCTGTTCATAATCTTGATGTGGATGAATTTGTATGTCAAGATTCCATTTAAGCATCATGTGGTGGTTTGATGAGAGATGATGTCACAACATTCTTAAGGAGTTTTGTTATAATTTAGGTATCTGTTTGACTGGCAATTTCTAGAGTGAGAGACCCAATAAGTCTCTCATGGTGAAGGACCATTATTCACCATTGGATTCAAGTAATCCTCATGATAATACAATACACCCTCCACACCAGATCATTCTCCCCAACTCTCTCCCTCAAGGTGCCAACGCTGTCAATACAGCAATGCTCTCCACCACCGCTGCAAACCACTGCTCTCCTCCGTCCAACCGGTCCAATAACACCGTCGGAGAAGTCGTCAGAGCGAGCGTTTGTCAGAGAGGAGTTGCTAGAAGCCTTGGGCGAGGAAGGCAAGGAAGTAGGTGACGAGGAGGGAGTTGTGAGGGTGGAGGATGGCGCGGTGGAGGGAGGTGATGATGGTAAGGCAAGGTGAGGGGTTATCATCGGAAGAAGAGACGACGGAGGTGGTGGTGGTGGTGGTGGTGGAGGAGGAGGAGGAGGAGGAGGAATCGTACTTGGGGAGAGCAACGGAGAGAAGCGGCCTTGCATCATTGTGATTGTCAACAACCACACTTTACCTTTGCATTTCTTGCTTCCACTTCCACACTCCACCCAACAGCGCCGTGGTCGATCTACGCCCTCCACCGTACGCTATCCAGTCATTGCCCAGTCGCCACTGCAAAGCCCCACCGCGTGAGATCCATCATAGATCCGCGACGTCACTCCATCCAGAACCACCGCGTCGCACGCCACCTCGCACACCATCTCACATGGAGTGTCACTGGTGGCAGCACCATCCACATGAATAGCTTCGATAGCGAGGTTGATGGCGGTGGGAAGGTTGAAGGTGGTGGGGAGGTTGAAGATGTTGCACTGTTCTCACTGAGTTTCTTCACACTGTCGTTCTCAACCCTCCGATGACGGCGAAGATTACGACGGTGGCGGAGAGCGATGCGATGAGAGGTTGAAGATGGCGGAAGACGTTGGAGAGGCTGGATGCCGACAAGCAGGACCAGAGAGAGAAGACAAAGTGCAAAAAATAATCTGATGTGGAGGGTGCATGATATAATCATGTGGGACTCCTTCATCCAACGATTATCAAAGATGGTGCACCGTGAGAGACCTATAATGGTCGCTCACTGTCGCGACCGTCCCGTCCGGGCGCCGCGAAAAAAAAGGGGGTAAGAAAAAAACAACAGAGGAGTCGCCACCAAGATTTTTATTTGGGAAAACTTTGGAAAACCCAATTATTCAAGGAAAACTGGTCCTAAAAAAAAAGACAGAGATTTGAATTCGGGAGTCGGTTATGAGTAGGGAAGGTGTTAGCACCCTACGTCACCCGTTTTACGAACGGTACCCCAAGTCAATCGTGCAAAATTTTTAATAACCTTTAAAAATATTATTTTACCCCATTTTTAAAACAAAAAAGGAAATAAACACAAAAGGAAGAAAAATAAAATTTTGGCTTGACAGAATGATTATTCTGCTCCTACGTATTCCCCGGTGCGATGGAAAACTCAAAGCCACGTAGTTCTTAAAAATATTTGATTGGTTGGCTAGATTATTTTTAATTTGTTTTAAAAAGGTTTTTCATCATTTTTTTTTTGTTTTTTTAACATTTTCTTAATTTTGCGTATTTTTTCCAAAAAAAAAAACATAAGAGGGCCTAAGACTAAATCTAGCCCCACTAAAAGACCAGCCCATTAACCATAAAACCCAAAGGAAGAAAAGAAACAAATCCACAAAAACTAACAATTAAAAAAGAAAGAAAAAGAAAAAAATAAATAAATAAAAGGAAGCAGAAGCTGGAAGCTTCATTTACCCACGAGAACAGAGAGCCAGAGGATTGGCTGAACGACGCGTGAAGGACGGACGTTGCGGCTGGACCAGCGGTGGTGTGCGGCTGAGGCGCGGTGGTACTCGTGGCAGAGGCAGACGGCGTCACGCGGCTGGGCGGAGCTTGGACCGGTGGTGGTCGCGGCCTGAAATGGTGAACGGAGGACGTGGTGGTGCGTCTACTGGTGGGAGGTGCTGCTACGGTGGCTCTCTGGACCGTGTGGGTTTGATCTGGGATGCGGTGCTAAGGTGGTGGAGGGAGCGCGCGGTGTGAGCTCGGTGGAGCTGGGTGCTGGTTCTGTTACTGTTCACTCTCTTCTTCTTCTTTCAGTATGGGTAGAGCTGAGTTCTGAGTTTATGCTAATGTGGTTAAGGGGATGAAGCTGTGGTTGAGGAGGAATGTGAGCTTTATGCATTTTTTGTTTCTGCTTTGTTTCTCTTTCAGGTTCCCTCCCCGTTGCCCCCACCGAAAAAAATTCTCTTTGGCTCCCTGTGAGAGGTTGAATTTATAGGCAAAATGATAGGAGGATGATGCCAAAATTTGTCATTAGCTTGTTGCAGGAAGTGGGTACCTCAAGAGGGAGCAAATCAGCTTTGTCCCTTTGCTTGGTGTTGCAACAGGGAGGAGGGCAGTGTCCTTGGGGAGGCAGAGGTGCCAGAGAGCTGCCATTGTTGTTGTTGCTTAGGAGAATAAGGGAATAAAGTGAAAGAAAACAAAAGGGAGAGAAAGAAAGGGGGAGGGAAGACTTCCAGAAGGAGAATACTCACGTCCCTCCCCTTTGCAATTTGCTATTATTATTTTATTTTTATTTTCGTTTTCTCTTTTTTTTTTTTTGAACAAGAAAAGGGCTTTTAAGTAGGTTAAACAAAAAATGAGATTATGGGCCAAAGCCCACTTAATTTTTCTTTCCTTTTCTGATCACCTAATCAAAAGATTAATTAACCCGGACAAAATTGGGTGTTCACAGCTGCCCCTCTTTACTAGGTTCTTATTAGATAATAGGTGTAACCGTAGTTAGCCTCTTATTGTTATAAGACACGAGTAAAGATTTGAACTACGATTTTGTCCGGGAGAATGAGATTCCCAAAGGTCAGATCGCCTACCGAGACTCAAACTAAAAACTTGTGGGATGGACTGCTCATTAGAAGCTTGAACAGAAACAAAAAGAGCCTACGGGGTGGATTGCCCGTTAGAAGCTCGAACAAAAGATAAGGAGCCTATGGGGTGGATTGCCTATGAGAAGCTCGAATGGAAACAAAAGAGCCTACGGGTTGGATTGCCCGTTAGAAGCTTGAACAAAGGATAAGGAGCCTATGGGGTGGATTGCCCATTAGAAGCTCGAACAAAAACAAACAGAGCCTACGGGGTGGATTGCCCGTTAGAAGCTCGAACAAAGGATAAGGAGCCTATGGGGTAGATTGCCCATTAGAAGCTCGAACAGAAACAAAAAGAGCCTACAGGGTGGATTGCCCGTTAGAAGCTTGAACAGAAACAAAAAGAGCCTACGGGGTGGATTGCCCGTTAGAAGCTTGAACAAAGGATAAGGAGCCTATGGGGTGGATTGCCCATTAGAAGCTCGAACAAAAACAAACAGAGCCTACGGGATGGATTGCCCGTTAGAAGCTCGAACAAAGGATAAGGAGCCTATGGGGTAGATTGCCCATTAGAAGCTCGAACAAAAGATAAAGAGCTTATGGGGTGGAGTGCCCATTAGAAGCTTGAACAGAAACCAAAGAGCCCAGGGGTTGGATTGCCCGTTAGAAGCTTGACAAGAAAGGCACCAAAACTTGCGGAGTCGGGTATCCGCTGAAGCTAACAAATGCAATGCAATGATTGGCCTAAGAAATGATGTTATGATGCATGATGTAAAAGCTGCTTTTGCAACTGATGAAAAAGATGGTATGATATGCAAGAGATGCTTTTGATGAAACCATGATGATTTTTTTTTTTTTTTTTAAATTTTTAATTCTTTATTTTTTTTTTTTTATTCCTGGTATTTTGTTTCTTCAAATCATTGCTTGATCCTCGACCCTTAGGATTCGATCACAGCGGGCTTGAGGATGAACTAGAACAAAACCCATCACTCTTGGTATGTTTGTTAAAGGCGTGCTTCACCCGCGATGATTGTCCTGATAGATGGAGAAATTGTTGTTTCCTTTCCATAGCACCCCTGGTCGGGAGACCACCACGCTCTTCCCGAGCTTCAAAACCATCAAAGAAATCTAAATGCTTTTATGATTACATGTTTCTAGTTCAGTATACGCTTATCATAATGAATGCACACAGTTGATAATGAAAGGTGAGAAGTATACAACAGGAATAGAAGGAAATGTCATTTATTGAGAATGGAAAGGTGTACAAGGTAAATATCACAAATCACAAAGAAACTCGAGTTTAACAAGCAAGATTGTAATGTGGAATCACATCTCTTTAATGACACTTTCTACAATGACCAGAGCTAGTATCCTGCATTTAACCTCGAATACCCATTAATCAGCTTCAAAAACATGATTTGCCCCAGTCAAGACTGAACATTGCCCCAGCTTACTAGCTTGATGACACTTCCTTCGTTTGCATTTTTCGTTTTTTTAACCCTAACTTTTGCCTAGACTGCCTTCTCAGTTTTTTAGTCTAGCGGGTCGCTCTAACTTTTGCCTAGACCGCCTTTTCAGGTTTTCAGCCTAGCGAGCCATCTTTTTTTCTCTTTCTCTTTCTTCTTTTTTTTTGCTATTTTGGAAGTGCGCTCAAGCATAGTACCTTTTGACCGCATCTGAGTTTATAGGGAGTGGCAGATCCTCACCATCTATCCTTGTCAGGATTAAAGCTCCTCCGGAGAAGGCCTTTTTCACAACGTAAGGTCCCTCATAGTTTGGAGTCCACTTCCCTCGGTGATCCTTTTGGATGGGTAGAATCTTTTTAAGCACTAAGTCCCCTTCCCGAAACTGTCTTGGACGCACCTTTTTCTCATAAGCTTTCATCAACCTCTTTTGGTAAAGTTGGCCGTGACACAACGCGGTTAATCTCTTTCCTTCAATGAGGTTCAATTGGTCGAGTCGAGCTCGTACCCATTCAGCTTCCTCTAACTCGGCTTCCATCAGCACCCTTAGTGAAGGGATCTCTACCTCGATTGGGAGTACTGCTTCCATCCCATAAACCAGGGAATATGGAGTTGCCCCAGTTGAAGTACGAATAGAAGTGCGGTAGCCGTGCAAAGCAAAAGGCAACATCTCATGCCAATCCTTATACGTCACCACCATCTTCTGAACAATCTTCTTGATGTTCTTATTAGCTGCTTCGACTGCCCCATTCATCTTCGGACGATATGGGGAGGAATTATGATGCTTTATTTTGAAACTTTCACATACCTCTGTCATCACCTTGTTGTTGAAGTTGGTCGCGTTATCAGTGATGATTTCACTCGGCAACCCATAACGACAAATCAACTCTCTTTTGACAAATCTAATCACAACATTCCTAGTCACACTAGCATAAGATGCAGCTTCAACCCATTTTGTGAAGTAATCAATCGCGACTAGAATGAAGCGATGCCCGTTCGAGGCTTTTGGTTCTATTGGCCCAATGACATCCATTCCCCACATCGAAAATGGCCAAGGTGACGTTATGACGTTTAAGGATGTTGGCGGCGCATGAGCCCGATCGGCGTATGTCTGACACTTGTGGCACTTCCTTGCATAAGAGAAACAATCTCCCTCCATTGTTAACCAATAATAACCAGCCCTCAAGATTTTTCTTGCCATGGCGTGTCCACTCGCGTGAGTCCCAAAGGATCCTTCGTGCACATCCTTGATTAACCATTTCGCTTCTTCTGCATCGACACATCTTAAAAGCACCATATCATGATTTCTCTTGTAGAGGACATCCCCGTCTAAATAGAAACTCATTGCAAGTCTTCTTAGAGTCCTTTTGTCATTCTCTGAAGCACCTGAGGGGTATTCTCTTTTTCGGATAAAACTTTTGATATCGTGGTACCAAGGTTTCCCATCGGGTTCTTCTTCTACCACTTGGCAATACGCAGGATGATCACGACTTTCCATCTTGATGAGTGGCAAGTCTCTCTCGTCGCTTACTTTGAACATTGAGGACAAGGTAGACAGCGCATCGGCTAACTGGTTATCCTCCCGGGGAATATGGTGAAATGTAACTTCATCACACTTCTCAATCAAACCCTTGATGTAATCATGATACGGAATTAACTTGGCATCCCGAGTCTCCCAATCCCCTCTTAGTTGGTGAATGACCAAAGCAGAGTCCCCATATACCTCTAGCACCTTTGCTTTTGATTCTATTGCTGCATGGATCCCTAGCGCGCAAGCCTCGTACTCGGCGATGTTGTTGGTACAACTGAAGCAAAGTCTTGCGGTGATTGGGAAAAAATTACCTTCTGGTGAGATCAAGATGGCCCCGATCCCATGCCCCAGTGCATTAGAAGCTCCATCAAACAACAGGGTCCACTTTTCTTCTTCTGACAACTGCCCCTGCTCAAGCAAAGCCATTATGTCTTCATCTGGGAAGTCACATTGCATCGACCCATAATCCTCTACGGGCTGGTTGGCTAAATAATCTGCGAGAGCGCTTCCTTTTACTGCTTTCTGCGTGACATAGACGATGTCGTACTCGGATAGCAGGACTTGCCAGCGGGCAATCCTTCCAGTCAGAGCAGGCTTATTAAAGATGTACTTGATCGGGTCCATTTTGGACACCTACCAGGTAGTATAACTCAGCATATAATGCCTTAAACGACGAGCCGCCCATGCCAAAGCACAACATGTGCGTTCCAGCAAGGAATAGTTGGCCTCACAACTCGTGAACTTCTTACTCAGATAATAGATGGCATGCTCCTTTCTTCCTGATTCATCATGCTGCCCCAACACACAACCCATAGATTCATCTAGCACTGTTAAATACATGATGAGCGGTCTTCCAGGGACTGGAGGTACCAATACCGGAGGTTCTTGCAAGTACTGCTTGATCTTTTCAAACGCCTTTTGGCAATCCTCATTCCATTTTACCACCTGATTTTTACGCAGCAACTTAAAGATTGGCTCACATGTCGCGGTTAACTGAGAAATGAACCTGGCAATGTAGTTCAATCTCCCTAAAAAACCCACGAACTTCTTTCTCTGTTCGAGGTGCTGGCATATCGATGATCGCTCGCACCTTATCAGGATCGACCTCTATCCCTTTCTGACTAACTATGAACCCCAAAAGCTTGCCCGATTTCACTCCAAAAGTGCATTTGGCCGGATTCAATCGAAGCTGGAACTTTCTCAACCGTTCAAAAAGCTTTTTCAAATCGTTAACATAGTCATCTTCAGACTTGGACTTTGCAATCATATCATCCACATAAACTTCTATCTCCTTATGCATCATGTCATGGAATAGAGTCACCATGGCCCGCTGGTATGTTGCCCCTGCATTTTTCAAACCAAAAGACATAACTTTGTAGCAAAAGGTACCCCACAGAGTGACAAACGTGGTCTTTTCCATATCTTCCGGAGCCATTTTGATCTGATTGTATCCCGAAAATCCATCCATGAAAGAGAAGAAAGCATGATGAGCGGTATTATCCACCAGAACGTCGATGTGAGGGAGAGGGAAGTCGTCTTTCGGGCTAGCTCTGTTCAGATCCCGGTAATCGACACACATCCGAACTTTTCCATCCTTCTTTGGAATAGGGACAACGTTTGCAACCCATTGAGGGTACTTCGCAACTGCTAGGAAGCCTGCATCTAATTGCTTTTTGACCTCTTCCTTGATCTTCAACGACATCTCTGCTTTCATCCTTCGTAACTTTTGCTTTACCGGAGGACACTCGGGCTTTAGAGGTAACTTGTGTTCTACTATGCTAGGGTCTAACCCCGGCATGTCTTAGTACGACCATGCAAAAATGTCTTTAAAATCAAGTAGCAACCTGACCAGTCTGTGTCGCTCACTTTCTTTCAGGGAAATACCAATCTTGACCTCTTTTTTATCGTCTTCTGTTCCCAAGTTGATCACCTAAGTCGGCTCTTCATGGGGTCGAATTTCTTTGGTTTCCTGTTCTACTAATCTCATTAGCTCAGGGGGAATTTCTTCGCTGTCATCAATATCCTCGTCAGCATGATTAATGGGATAATCGAAATTGTATGCGAGAACACTAACACTGTCATTTTCAAGAGAGTCACTTTTAGATCTGCATTTTGATGATTATCAGGGAAAGGTGAATAAATAAAGGGGAAAAGGCGAAAACTGTGTTATTGATAATTATTAGGGAAACAAAACAACAAAGGGCGGAAGAATAAAAAAGGACCGAATGCATGTATTTATTGATAAGTTAATACTGAAATAGGAACAAGTAAGCCCAGTACAAAAGACATCCTAAAGCCTTGGGCAGAGCTAAAGGATAAGCATTACAGAATTACTTTGACAAAGATTCTATGGTCCTCGGGAACTCAATGGTCTCCCAATTGCTGAGCTCTGTATCAGGAGAGCATGGATAAACAAGATTAACACTGTGATTGGCGGGATCATCATCTCCAAGGGCTGCTACCTGGTCAAGGAACACGAACCCTGCACTGCGGAAGCTTTGTCGTATGTCACAGATAGGAACCCTTTCAGCCTTGTACTCACGATTTTCCAAACGAGCAAGCCTCTTCTCTTTCCTCTGTTCTAGAACTCTCCTCTTATCTGCCTTGGTGGGTTTGTATCCTAACCCAAACCTGTCCTTGTTCTCAGTAAGCATTATGATGTCGGGAACCCCTTGGTTGCTTTTTCCCAATCCGTCCCCAGGTCGATATCCTCCTTTAAGCATAACCCTCACCATCATGACAGATGCTTTTGACGGCCGCGGTTTTGAAAGTAAAGCCCCCTCTCTTACGTAAGTAGTATTGGCAATCTCCAGAGATTGGAAAGCGGTCTCAAGGGCTTCTTCTGCTGCCTCAATGTAAGGGGTCGTTGTTGGTTTGCTCACCAGCATGTCTTCTTCTCCAGAAATAATTACCAATTTATTATCAATGATGAACTTCACCTTTTGGTGCAGCGTGGAGGGTACAGCTCCAGAAGAATGGATCCAAGGTCTCCCAAGGAGGCAGTTGTAGGTCGGTGTGATATCCATTACTTGAAAAAAGACCTCAAAGGTACAAGGACCAACCTGAATAGGTAATTCGATCTCACCAATGACCTCTCTTCGCGTGCCGTCAAATGCTCTTACTATCATTGAGCTCGGCTTCATGTGGGTCCCATCGAAAGGCAGCTTAGACAAGGTCGACCTTGGCATCACATTCAAAGAAGATCCATTGTCAATGAGCACTCTAGCCATAATATGATCCCGACACTTCACGGAGATATGCAACGCCTTGTTATGCCCCATTCCCTCAACAGGTATTTCATCATCGGTGAAGGTTACATAATTATCGGCGATGATGTTGCCCACAATGTTATCAAACTTATCAACAGTGATGTCATGAGAAACATGAGCTTGATTCAAAACCTTCATTAACACCTTTCTATGTGGTTCAGAGTTCATGAGCAGAGACAAAAGAGATATTTTGGCCGGAGTTCGATTCAACTGGTCCACCACCCTATATTCACTTTGTTTGATGAACTTCAAAAATTCGGAGACTTCTTCATCGGATACTTCTTTTTTGTATCCATTCCCTCTTGCGCCCTCCTCAACAAGAGTTTCTTTTCCTTTTCCCTTGCAACTTCCTCCTTCCTTTTCTGTATCTTCTTTTCGCAACGCCTCCGGGGTATAAACACGACCGCTCCGAGTCATCCCACCGACTCCCGAGACATTGGTGACTACAGTGGTATCTTCAGAATATTGTGGTTGAACCTGCACGTCATATTTCCATGGTACTGCTTTGGTGTCCTTGTAAGGAAAAGGACGTGGAACTTGGATGACGAGTGGCCTCGGCCCACTTGAAGTCGGTGATGGTACCTCTTTGGTATAGTATATCACCAGCGGTTTTGGGACGATTGTTTCAACAGCTGGCCGAGGATCGACCCGGATGGTCAAGGGAGTTACATTGACCCGCATCGGGGAGACCGTAGATTCAGAAACCACATTTATGCCTCCCTCATCCAACTGGCAACCAATCAGGATCATCTTCATATCTAATAACCGTTGTACAACCTGTTTGAACTCTGCACAATCTTCAATTGTATGTTCTTTCTCCCCATGAAAGTCACATCTTACGCCTTTGTCAAGGTCACTTTCCTCCTCAATCGGGGCTTGCATCATCCCATGCCTACACATCTCCCTGAAAATAATTCTCATGGAGGTCTTGACCTTGGAGACTTGACTGATGAGAGTATACTCCATGAAGTCTTCTATGGCGTTGACGCCAGGACCCCCATGATTTGGTAGAGGATCTTGCCCCACATTAGGCTGCTCGAAGCTCAACCACTTGGCGTTAATCAGCTCTTGCACCTTAAGCTTCAAAGCTCTACAATTTTCGGTGGAATGACCTGATGCCCCTGAGTGATAGTCACATTTAGTATTTGGGTCAAACCATTTCGGATACGGGGGTTCCATTGGTTTTGTTGGGATAGGAGCTAGCATAGAGCTTTTCACGAGTTGGCGTAGCAGCTCGGTGTAGGTCATGGGTATCGGGTCAAAATGTACAGGTTTTCTTTCCAGGTCATGAGGTGGCCGTCTCTGGTTTGTGTTTGGGTTGTGATGTGGTGGTTGAACTGTTTGGGATGGTATGGCGGGAAGTGTTTGGTGATGGGTAGGGTATGATGGCCGGTAAGGTGTCATTGGATGCTGAGGTTGGGGATGTGAAAATTGTGAGGTGGCGGCAATATATGGATGGTTAGTTTGGTGGTACGGAGTTTGTGGGTAATACTGGGTTTGGAAATATTGCTGAGGGTGGACAGGCATCAAGTTTGGTCTCCACTGGCCAGACTTATTCTGGTCAAAAGTCACAGCATGTGCTTCTCCTTCCTTCTTCTTTACAAACGGGGGCTTCTTCGGGCCGGGTGCCCCGACTGAAGTCTCGACAATCTTGCCATTCCTCATTCCACCTTCAATCCTCTCACCGATAACGACCATATCTGAGAAATTTGACGATACACTACCGATCATCCTATCATAAAAGGGCGACTGAAGTGTGTCAATAAACATCGCAACAATCTCTTTTTCTGCCAACGGGGGCTCTACCTGGGCTGCCACTTCCCTCCAACGCTGCGCATATTCCTTGAAAGTTTCTGTGTCTCTTTTAGACATATTTTGCAGCTGCATCCGATCAGGCGCCATGTCAACATTGTACTTGTATTGCTTCAAGAAGGCGTCGGCCAAATCCCTGAAAGATCGGACATGTGCCCTCTCCAGGTGCGTGTACCAACTCGAAGCTGCCCCAGACAAACTGTCCTGAAAGAAATGAATCAGCAACTTATCATCGTGCGCGTATGATGCCATCTTTCGGACATACATGGTTAAGTGGTTCTTGGGACAAGTGGTTCCCCTGTATTTGTCGAAATCTGGGACCTTGAACTTCGGTGGGATTACGACATTGGGCACAAGGCAAAGCTCCGAGGCATCTCTGAGGCCATAACTACTTGCTCCTTCAATAACCCTTAATCTTTCCTCTAGTGTCTCCAACTTTTCCCTAGATCGGGGGTTCTCGCCGGACCGATCCACATGAGCTTCACCGTACATGTTCTGTGGAAGGTACTGTGGCATGTAGGCGGATGTGAAGTTTGGTGCCGCTTGAGCCCCATTGGGTCCAAAGTGCAGGGTGTACGGTGGGAGCTTTGGATTAGGAGAAGGTATCACTGCCGGGGCACTACCTTCCGGAGGGTTTTGTGGCGGAGGGACCCCCTGTGTTGGGAATGTGAGGACAGAATTTTGAGGGACCTGGGCAGTGTCTTGGTGGTTAGGGTTATTGTCCTGTGGGCCAGCAGCAGTTGGCGGCACATAACCTGGAGGAAGACCGTATGGAGGATGGTTCATTACAGTAGACTCATGATGATTGGCAGCTGAGGAATGAGTCTGGTGGTTTGGATAAATAGCGAAAGGCACCATGACTCCTTGTTGGTTGAATCCTTGCATTTGCACAAGAACCTGAGTGAAACCAGGTGGGAGAAGAGGCGTAGCCGGATGCTCTTCATTCGAGGCCGAAGGGTTCTCATCTGTGCTTTTCTCCTTTTGCATCGCTTGCAACAACTCCAACATCTTTGCCATCTGTTCCTTGAGTTGGTCTACCTCTTCTCTCATCTCTTGGGTTTGTTCTAGGTCAGCCATAACTTTAGCTTGCGAACGAGTGCGGTAAGGGTGTCGCGGAGCAATGGTTCAAAAGATCACTGTTTAATTACAACAACGAAAAAGAAAATGAATAAAACAAAAAGGGATAAGAAAACACAGAAAACGTATTAACCCTTTCGAGATGCTTGAAATTATTAAATTTTATTTTTCAGAGAGTTAACGCCCCAACGATTGACAAGAGATGGTCCCTCCACTCCATTCAGAGGGCATTTTGCCCATAAGACGGCGTGGGGTTGACAACGAATCTAGGGGAGAGGATCCTTTCCACAATAGATGTCGTCTTTAGGCACACTAGCATTGCTGATTCCGAGTCGAGGAAGTAACAACTACGCTTTACACAGAAGGATAACTCCTATAAGGCAAGGACGTAGTTAGCAACATACTAAAGGGAGATTACGCTCCACGATAGGCGTTGTCACGAATCAAGTATAAGAGATGGAGAGCGAGAGAAAGTAAAGGCGAGAGAATGCATTTCATTTCATTGAAACCTCCAAGGGTAGTACATAGATTGAAATAACATCAAAACATAAATTCGCAACAACGCTTTTATCCTAAAGTCAACAACTTTGATCTTTTCCTTTTTAGGCCCCGGGTGAGCCCATCACACATCTGCATGAAATCTTCTAACTCCGGAGGGAGACGTAGCATAGGGTTCACGCGAATCCGCTTGCTAGCCTTCTCAAAGCGTTGAACAAAGGTCGGGATGCAATGACTTAGCTCATTAGCCATACTTATATACCTCTTCCTCCATATATCGACATCCAATCCTCGCTCTTTGGCTTCTCCCCTCCACCATTTCATGGCATTCACCGCTCGCGTCACCTGGTCATGATAATGTTTGGCTGACGTCCACCCTAGGTCGCAACTTTGTTTGATTTCGAACAGCAAGGCATTCAGGTCCTCGACTTTCTGTGCCAATCCAGCCTCCACCTTGTTGTGTGTACAGATCTGGTTTTTTAAATCGTCATTGGCCTCCCTTTGCCGATTAATTTCCGCCTCTAATGCCTTTCCTCTCTCATCTCGCCGATTAACTTCGTCTTTTAACTGGCGTGCCTCTTCCTTTAGTTGAAGCTTATCCTTTGTCAAAGTCAACATTTTCCCTTCAAGTTTCTGGATTCTGGCCATGAGGCTCGCTGGAACCTTATCTGTTGTTCTTTTGACACCTGAGGTTGTGGTGATGTCGGCGCACATGTTTTTTAAGTGCTCATTTTCTCTTGCCAACTTATCGTACCGCCTTTGATTGGTGACTGCCTTCAGCTCAGCATCTTGTTTTTCTTGCTCCACCGCTTTCATTTGTGCCTCCATGATCTTTAATTTTTTTGCCATCTGAGTCACCAAAAGAGAATGATCTTCGTCTTTCTGATCCTTTTTCGGAGTGCTGATGGGAACCTTCCTTGCTCTTCTCCATGTTTCATACTCTGAGACAATGATTAGGATCGGCCTGCCTAATTCGGCTCTCCCTGCCATCTTCACATTTTTCCATGCATCTCTGACCCTTTTTGCTGACAACTTGGTATCTTCACCGTCTTCATATCGGAAACAACATCCACCGAGTTGTTCTTCTCGCGGTACAGTTTGTGTCCAGCAAAGCTGTCGCAGGGCTATGGTTGGCGTGTAAGATATGCATCCTCTTGGGCCCATTAAAGGCACATTTGGGAACTCGCCACAACTGTAAATGATATCTTGCCCTTGTTGACCTTCGTACCATGGGCATACCCACTTGAAAGAGCTGCCATCCACTTTGTCAAACTCGTTCTTCCACTCTTGTTCACTTTGCTGTTTCACTGGGATATTGTGGAAGCCTCTCAGTGGATCTGAATGTCGGCTGACATGGCCTTTCGCATACATGTGAGTGATGACCCATACATACAACAGTTGTGCACAACATCGAAGCTTCCCCTTTTGATGGCGCTGGCAAAAATCTAAAGTCAGAAACGTCTCAGCTAATATCGCGGGCACTGGATTCCTTTTCCTTTCTACTGTGAAGAATACGTCCAGTGTAGCTTGGTCGATCATATCCAGTGCTGATGGAAACAAAACCAGCCCATAGATGACAAGTGCCAATACCCTTTCAAAAGTCCCCCAATCTCGTTGATCTTTCAACCTTTTCAAGAGATTTTCAAGGAATGTTCGAGTCAATCCCCACGAGTTTGAGTGTCCGGTCAAGTGGACGTCTTTTTCAGGAAGCCCCAGCAACCCTGCTATGTTGGTGACGGTCAGGTATTGCCCCATATGGAAATAAATGACAGGCTCGGTCTGCATCGGTAACTTTAACAGACAAGCATATTCTTCGATGGTAGGGGTAATGTCCATGTGAGGCAACTCAAAACATCTGAGCTGCGGGTTCCAATACTGACTCAGAGTGCTCAAAACGGCAGTTTCAACTGGTATAAAGATAAGGTCCAGAATCCCTCCATACTTCTTGACAAAGCTTCTTCGATTCTCTTGAGGTAATGCCCGACTTAACTCCCTCAGGTTCTCCAGCGAGTTCATTATCACCTTGGAGCTCTTGCTAGTGTGCCTGGCTTTTTCCATCTCTTGTTTATCAAAGAAAGGGTTAACTCTCACCAAATTAATCTGTGAAAGGGAAATTTTTATTAGCAAAAATTGAAAAATGAATGCACTTTATGAATGAATGAGGGTGCTGGTACACATAAAAGGGGCGTGAACCCCTTAGGGTGCGCTATGTATTACTAGCGCATGATTGTCCTTGCAATTGACTGCGTTTCGAAGTGCAATGGAAACGTAGCATAATGCTCAAGTCAAGGACGACATCGGTCATCCAAGCCTAACCTTAGGCGCAACGATGCATGAAAAAGGAAATGAGTAATATGCTTGAAATCATGATGGATGTGAATACGTATGCAGCAGAAAGGAAGGCGGAATGTGCTCTTCTTTGTCCTACACAGGTTGCATCCTATGGTTGGGATTTCTGAAGTTAAAACCCTAATTCGGACGGCTTCTATTGGCAACTTATGTGCAGAACTCTTGGCATAGATCTAGACTCCTAAAAGGCCCCCAGATTACCCTCATCTAAAAAGATAAGGACCCGGATCTATGAACCTCACCACAGGGACAAATAAGTCACAATATGGCAGTCCATGTACCGGTAGCAATCTGAGCGGGAGAATCAGTGACTGCCAGGGATGCAAAAGCATCACAATAACACCACTGAAACCCCTTCTAAACCTATAGCATTCCAGGACTCGGGTATAGAGCCCAACAGTGTGTGAAGCAAGTGATAGTGCGGTGTGTGCTAAGAGCATACAAACCTGTACAAAATCCTATACAAATAAAAAATTCCCCAAACCTGCAAGAAGAATCAACCCACAGCACAATGGTTTGTTATCCTAAGGTTGCAAGAATATATACAAAAAAGTATTAGAGAAAAGAAAAAAAAAAATAATAATAATAATAATAATAATAATAATAATAATAAATAAATAAATAAATAAATAAATAAATAGATAGATAAAATAAAAAACAAAACAATGTACCAGGTAACAACAAAAAGGGGTAAAATAAATAAATAAAAGTTATTAAAGATTTGCACAGTCCACTATGATGGGCCTGACTCTCCAAAGTCCCCAGTGGAGTCGCCAGCTGTCGCGACCGTCCCGTCCGGGCGCCGCGAAAAAAAAGGGGGTAAGAAAAAAACAACAGAGGAGTCGCCACCAAGATTTTTATTTGGGAAAACTTCAGAAAACCCAATTATTCAAGGAAAACTGGTCCTAAAAAAAAAGACAGAGATTTGAATTCGGGAGTCGGTTATGAGTAGGGAAGGTGTTAGCACCCTACGTCATCCGTTCTAAGAACGGTACCCCAAGTCAATCGTGCAAAATTTTTAATAACCTTTAAAAATATTATTTTACCCCATTTTTAAAACAAAAAAGGAAATAAACACAAAAGGAAGAAAAATAAAATTTTGGCTTGACAGAATGATTATTCTGCTCCTACGTATTCCCCGGTGCGATGGAAAACTCAAAGCCACGTAGTTCTTAAAAATATTTGATTGGTTGGCTAGATTATTTTTAATTTGTTTTAAAAAGGTTTTTCATCATTTTTTTTTGTTTTTTTAACATTTTCTTAATTTTGCGTATTTTTTCCAAAAAAAAAAAACATAAGAGGGCCTAAGACTAAATCTAGCCCCACTAAAAGACCAGCCCATTAACCATAAAACCCAAAGGAAGAAAAGAAACAAATCCACAAAAACTAACAATTAAAAAAGAAAGAAAAAGAAAAAAATAAATAAATAAAAGGAAGCAGAAGCTGGAAGCTTCATTTACCCACGAGAACAGAGAGCCAGAGGATTGGCTGAACGACGCGTGAAGGACGGACGTTGCGGCTGGACCAGCGGTGGTGTGCGGCTGAGGCGCGGTGGTACTCGTGGCAGAGGCAGACGGCGTCACGCGGCTGGGCGGAGCTTGGACCGGTGGTGGTCGCGGCCTGAAATGGTGAACGGAGGACGTGGTGGTGCGTCTACTGGTGGGAGGTGCTGCTACGGTGGCTCTCTGGACCGTGTGGGTTTGATCTGGGATGCGGTGCTAAGGTGGTGGAGGGAGCGCGCGGTGTGAGCTCGGTGGAGCTGGGTGCTGGTTCTGTTACTGTTCACTCTCTTCTTCTTCTTTCAGTATGGGTAGAGCCGAGTTCTGAGTTTATGCTAATGTGGTTAAGGGGATGAAGCTGTGGTTGAGGAGGAATGTGAGCTTTATGCATTTTTTGTTTCTGCTTTGTTTCTCTTTCAGGTTCCCTCCCCGTTGCCCCCACCGAAAAAAATTCTCTTTGGCTCCCTGTGAGAGGTTGAATTTATAAGCAAAATGATAGGAGGATGATGCCAAAATTTGTCATTAGCTTGTTGCAGGAAGTGGGTACCTCAAGAGGGAGCAAATCAGCTTTGTCCCTCTGCTTGGTGTTGCAACAGGGAGGAGGGCAGTGTCCTTGGGGAGGCAGAGGTGCCAGAGAGCTGCCATTGTTGTTGTTGCTTAGGAGAATAAGGGAATAAAGTGAAAGAAAACAAAAGGGAGAGAAAGAAAGGGGGAGGGAAGACTTCCAGAAGGAGAATACTCACGTCCCTCCCCTTTGCAATTTGCTATTATTATTTTATTTTTATTTTCGTTTTCTCTCTTTTTTTTTTTTTTTTGAACAAGAAAAGGGCTTTTAAGTAGGTTAAACAAAAAATGGGATTATGGGCCAAAGCCCACTTAATTTTTCTTTCCTTTTCTGATCACCTAATCAAAAGATTAATTAACCCGGACAAAATTGGGTGTTCACACTCACCATAGAAGCGGCCCTGTTTGACTATCAAAGCAGAATTATTGGGCTTGTATCATGGCCTTACACTTAAAGATGGCAAAGTGGGTCAACCCGTCCCGCTCCGCCATTAACCCACCCAAAACGGAACGGGACGAGCCAATCCGTTTTAGTCGTATGGGTTCAACCTGCCAACCCACCCCGCCTAATGGTGGGTTAGCAGGTTGGCCCGCTATAAAAATTAAAAAAAAATCATGTAACATTTCTTTTTTTTTAGGCAATCTTCATAACATTTCTTAAATTATTATTTAAAAATTGGAATAATCTTATCTTATAGCATACAATTTATGTTACAAAAGTAAAAACATTATTTTTGTAGTATAAAATAATTTCAAGTAACAATTAAATTAAAGTAAATAATATTAAAAAATAATAAAAAATTTAGTTATTTTTTAATCTAGCGGGATGACTGGTCGACCCGCTACCAACCCGTTTTCGGGTGGGTTAAGCGGGACGGATCAAAGTGGGTTGATGGGTTGAGGACTCCAACCCACTAGCCAAATTTTGACGGATTGATGGGTTGATCCGCGGGTCACAACCCACTTTGTCACTCCTACTTAGACTTTTGCAACAGGTAAGGGTTCAAAAAGTGATAGTTAACATGGACTTTGTGGCAGTTGTGACTCATTCTTGATGGCTACTTGACTTTCTCACCATTGTGCTTCACTTATTCCGGATATCAAGTTGCTTCTACAAGATGATTGAATGATAATTGCGGCTCATGCAGTTAGTAAATGTAATGTGTACAAATTTTCTTGCTAAACTTGGTCATTCGGATCCTTTCTCATGCACTACTACAGTTGAAAATCCTCTTTATTTAGTCATCTTACTTTGACAAGACTCTATGGGTGTAACACACCCAGATTTGTTTGTTTTAAGCTGTTAGCCCCATTTGTTATTATTTTTAAAAAAGTGAGGTTAACTTATAACAAAACACCAAACCACACATCGTTGCCTCTATCTAACTAAGGGTTTCTTCGGCCTAGTCCAGTTAACAAGGATCGGGCTATGGGTGTACATGTTAAAGCTCAACCAGATGAATAGGACTAAAAAGTTCCGAAAACTTTTAATTCGACAATCAACTTGCACAGAGCATATTTAATTTTTGGGTTCTGGATCAAATTATGAAGATTTTAACCCACGGATAATTTTTTAAATGATTAGTGAGGGGTTTGAATAATTTACATCACAAGTTCAAGTTCGGAATAAAAATAATCCAACGATGAATTTTAGAAGTTATTAAGGCAAATAGTCTTAATTTCTAGACGTGTTAAATTATCCCAACCCAAACAAGTAAGTAATAACTAGAAATACGATAAATCAATCAGGTACCTTAGCTTACTCTAATGATCACGAGTAAATGCTATACATATATATATACCTCTGCTATCATAAAGCATAAAATATAACGAGGGAACATGAAATTTGCTGAAGTATGTAAATTACTAAAGTAGTGCTACAACTGAAGACACTAAAGGATTCAAATCAAAACATCCTTGCATTGCATTCCCATTTAGCAACTAATGCTGGCAAAGAAATACGCCATTCAATTCCATATATGCAAATACGTGAGAAATTAGATTATCAAACAAGACACATTAAATAAAACAATCCATTAACCAAAAGTTTAAGGGATCCCACAATTGTTAATGGTTGTTGCCAATACCATGCCTAGAGACAATCAAGGACCAAACTCAGCTCCAACTGTAGAATAATCGGATCTTATTTGCAGAGATCTTTCCCCCTTAGGATATTAGCATTAACATCTTATTAAAATAATGTTCCAAGATTTAAATTATCTTAGAGAGTAGACCATTCGCACAGACAACTCAGGACCCACAACCCTCATGTATTTCTGCAACCGAGAATCCATGTAACTCCGCTCCTCAGGACCAAAGGCATTTCGCATAGTCTTCAGATATGAAAGGTGCAGTATATAAAAAGTAAAAAGCAGACGAAGAGGAAGTTAGACCAGAAAGGGACATAACATGCAGTAGTTGCTATAAAGATCTACCCAAACAAGCAATATGACTAGTATCCCCTTGGAATATTAGTTTTTTCCTACATTTTTGGATTCAAATTCTCCTTTCCGTATCCCCTACCCCAAATAAACAACTGCAAAGTACGGGGGGAAAACTATACTTCTCTCATAGTTGGTAATATTTTATTGGAAAGATAGGATTGGAAGCAAAGAGAGGGGATAGAGGATTTTAATATTATATTGGAACAAGAACAGTCTTATTTTGTGAAGACATCATACCCAAGATTGATCAGTTTGAAACATTAATTAATTGGTAGTTGCTGCATTTTCTTCAATCTTTCATATTTAATACTTTTAAGTATGATTGGGTGCCAGAAAGTGCAGGAAGTAGTCATAGTTTTTATGCACAAAGACTCTAAGTAACCATACCTTGTATCTCACACGAGATCCTTTTAACCCTAGCAAAATATTGCCCACATCACAATTTTCTGGTTCACCATATGAAGCAGTTTCTAGGTCAGCATCATCATCATCAGAACTTTCCGATTCAGATTCAACTGTTTGTTCATCTTCACCCATTGGAACGTCATTTGTATCTTCTTGACCAATGTCGTCAAGCCGCCTTTCCATTACATCTTCAGTAACTTGAGGTAGGCATGACTCTCCATTTTGTACAATGGAAGAATCAGATAAGATAACATAAGGCCTTTTGTCAAGCAGAGGCCTTGCAATGTCAAATGGAACCCACCTGGAGATCATACATTGCTGTCAGCCATATCTTACATAATAAGGGGGCAGGCAAAAAAGTGATCAAAATTCATAAAAATTCAGACGATGAACTATAACAATATTTATACACTGGAAGAGTATGAAGGTGCAATTTGATCATTTTACATTATCTATTTAGGCATTCAGATAGCACCAATAATTTGTTATCAGAGTGAGGTGAAGAAAAATATTAGAAAGCAAACCACAAGAGTTTGAGGCAAAGTAAATGCTCTACAAAATCATGAATAAACTACCAGCATGACGAAGAAGTGGTTTCATTTGCATGCCGAGATGAAATAACTTACTGATAACGAAGAGGACATAAAAGCTCTGAAGGGCGATATGCAGCTTTGTATCTCATCTTGCTGCAAGAGTGAATATAGTAGCCAAGATAATAGTACTGAAGACTAGGACAATAAACCTGGTTTTCTTTCACCCAACCTATTTCTTGAAGTGCCGAGTACTTGCCTAGTGATAGAAAGGCAAAGTCTGGATCCCAAAACAAATATTTACTTGACAAACAATTGGGAAGGATATCTATAACACCAACTGCCACTAACTGGCCGTCTATTAAATATTGCTGATGGAAGGAGCCAAAACCACAAGGAGGAACTGCACTATCACCAGTAGGATAAACATTTAATAATGGAGTATCAACCAGAAATCTGCGATATGAGTTCTCTGTGACATGATCTGGCTTATCATTATGTACTTTCAGCTGATATCGTCTATACAAAGCAAATTCTTCTGGATCAAAACTGGATCTGCTCATACGGATCTCAAGCTTTCGCCTTTTTACCTGACAATGTTGAGAACTAATCAAACGACTTCCTTCCATGCCACGCTTCATTCCATATTTTTTAGGTGCAGCAACATTTTGAACACTTCCACTCAGAGAAACTTGCTTACTAGAAGCATAAAAATTGATATGTCCGTTGCAAGCCCTGATAGACAGGCCGGAATTTTTCTTCACTATTGGATCTAAAGATGCTACCAGCTTTTCTGAAATAACTTTAGGAGATGATCCATTCTCAGTTTCACAATCTCTTGATGGTTTGGAATCATTGCCATCCTTGTCAGCTGATTGCGCTCGTTTTATAGAGGCTGCAATTTGGAAGGCTATATTGCTACTATATAAGAGATCTTCTGATCCATTGACCAGTAACTTTTTTTTCCCTTGTGAAACCTTTCTGACTGAAGCTTTTGGTAATTGAATACCAGAGGCAAATTCCCCCTTCTCAGTGAACATTTGTACTATCTTGTCTATTTGATCCGATAAATCATGCAAAGATTTTTCAACCTCATTCTGCTCTTCATTGCTGACAGATAGGGATTCTTCTGATGTAGGGTTTGACACGTTATGATGGACAAAGCTTTCTGATTTCTTAGAAGTATTTGGATCCTCCAAGACATTAACTCCTTTAACATCCAAAGTTCCATCTAAAAACCTGGGCAGATAGAACTGTTAATGAGAAAGGTAGAACAAATGAAAAATGAATGTGACATAACATGCTTGCGGACTACAAATATCAAACGAAGTGAATTATTTGTACAAGAAAAAACCAATATCCAGTGTACTCAACCTCCTTGCAAGCTTCCACTTGAATAAAGGAAGGAAAGAAGAGGATTAGCAGCATCTTAAGGTAATATATTGATGCATTCAAAATTCCACTCACCCCCAACCCCAAAGAAAATAGAATAAAGTTTAAAAATAAGTTTTCCTTTTGTACAAATAATGGGCTGGCATTCAAGTGATGCAGCATACAATGCGAAAACAGTGTAAAAACACTAGGATTGAGAAAAACAACGTAAACAAAAGGTATTTATAAGCCCTCTGCAGTTTAACTCTAACTAGGACTCCTAATTAACTAATGGGAAAGTCCTAAATAGATCCTAACTAGGATCCCTAACTAACTACTGAAAATACTGAAAATACTGAACGTAGAAAAAAAGGCCCAAAGCACTTATAAAAAAGGACCACCAAAGCAAAGGTCATTGAACAGTTAGCTATCTGTTTGGGCTTCTGACAATCAGCCTGGCTCAAGGTGAATCAGCAATACGCTCTGCATCGTCCCCCTCACTTGAGAAAAACTTGTCCTCGAGTGTACTGATTGATCGGGGTATAACGGCGCATTTAAGGAGTGGAAATGATAGATATCCACGCATTAAATGTTTTGGACATACCCAACGAATTTGATAAGCTCACGACGTAATCATTGTCATTGCTCTTCTATAGAATCTGACATGGACCATACTTCTTAGACAGCAGTTTATTGTAGGAGCCAACTAGAAATCTCTCCTTACGCAGAAACGTTGTACCTTCTCTTTCAGAATTTCACTCCCTTTCGGAGTTATCCTTTAGTGAGGCAAATTTGGCAAACTAGCCCTAGGAATCAGACCAATCTGGTGTTGTATATCCCTCATGAGAGGTAAGTCATCTGGAACATCGTTTGGCATTATCTCATTGAACTCCTCCAAAAACGGCTCCACCACCTCTAGGAACTCCACTCATTTCTGGTCTTCCTCAACTGTTACCCCCAATTTTAAAATCAAGGCATAACCTCTTTAGACTCCTTAACAACAACCTCCTCTTCATATTCAGTGTCATCATCTCCCACATACTCAATAACACAGCAGCGTTGCTAGTACCCTTTGACGAGTAGCGGATCCTGTTGTGGAGAATTGAGTCCAACAAAACCTTGTCCCACCTGTCGAGCCTTGACAGACTTTATTGGAGATAAATTGTTTACAAACCTGACAAGCCTTGACAGACTTTATTGTCTCTACTTCAGATTTCTCTCATCAAATACACCCAAATCAACCCAGTATGATCGTCAATAAATGTGACAAACCAACGGTTACCTTAAGGTGTAGGATCTCGACTTGGAACATTGTTGTGAATGATGGTAAAAGGACTCGATTAAAGGAAGATGGATTTTTTCTTTAAAGATTCAGGAAACAATTACTTCAAATAACTAAAACTTGGATGGCCTAACCTACAATGCCATAACATTATTTCACTGTCCTTAGAAACAAAACTAGAATTGAAACAAGTACGTTGAGTTTGTCCACTCAAGTCATATTCATCTTCAAATATGTAGAATCCATCAATCCCCCTAGCATTGCCAATCATCCTCCCCGAAATCAATTCCTGAAATTTACAACACGAGGAGTCATATATCACACGACAATTCGGATCAAATCTGTAGCAGGCGGGGGTTTCCGAGGAATACAAATAACCTTTGGTTTTTTTCACATTTGGCGATAGCAATTATATAATATAAATATTAATATAATAATTATAATAATTATTTTTTAGAAATAATAATTTTTGATAAGCTTATTGAAATAAGCCAAAAAGTGCTTTTAGGAAGGTCATAAGCTCTCATGTGATAAACGCTTATTGAATAAACACTTCATTAAGTTGTTTACCCAAACGTACCCTCGACCATTCTCCTCCTTATTTTTGAACCGAGCTTAGTCCTTGGGATTTTCCCAATAATCTTTGTAACATTGATCCAATTCTTGCCAAAGGGTCACCATCACATTGTAATAATAAGTGGTGACATCCTGGTCACCTTGCTTGGATTGCCAGAGTCGTGTCTTCAAGTCAAAGATTTGAGATGAGTTTTTTAGGTCTGAATAGCATTCACAAGCAGCTTCCCATACATCATTGGCCGTTGGTAAGAACAGATCAGGTTTCCAAATTGCTGGCTTTTAATCAGTCATGCAATTATAAGCGAATTTCCAAACTTCCACTTTATCCAAGAGGGGTCATTCTTCGCTAGTTGCACTACTTCTACAGTCAAGTGCCCCAGTTTTCCCCTTCCTTCCATTGCCAACTTCAAAGATTGTCCCCATTTGAGATAGTTTTTCCCATTGAGCTCGTGTATTGTGAGTTGCAGGTTCGGGTTTTGAGAGAGTCTCAACAGACAATGTGGAAGGCCTTAGTTGAACAGTTTGGGCACCTCCAGATGAGCTTGTCGTGGTGGTTGAGGGACTTGGGGTGGTTCTAGTCATTGTCGTTTTCACCATTAGAGAAGCAAGGTCCAGCTATATATTCTCTTATTCATTATTGAACCATACATAGGAAGATTTATAGAGAAGATTGGTTAAGAAGAGATAACCAATCTGCTATAAATTAGGAGAAAAAAGGAACAAATCAGGAATAAAAAACAGCTTATCTAATAAAATCTAAACTTGATTCAGATTTTATTCTAACCAACAAAAAATCCCTAAAAATCCTATAACAAATAATTTCTACTAAATCCTAATAAATTTCGACAGACATCCCCGGTACGCTTCCTTTTATCAACCTCGTAAACCGGTTGTTGCTGTCTATGCTTACAATCAGCAAAAAGCATGCCGAAAGGTGGTCCACGGGCTCTGTCATCCCCCGGTACACCTCCGTTCGTCAAACCTATTCCTATTGGCATTTAAGCTAAGGACATCAAGACGTTGTATGACCTTCTCCCAGCATTGTTTCATACGCTCGAGTATGTCATTCACACATTGTTCAATAGTTCTTAACACCTCCCCGAAATACATAGATCATGGAAACCAAATTCTTTGACCAACATCATGAAAACCGCAACCTGCACCTACACCACCTGCCATCGGACTGGAAATGACCAGCTCTGATTACCAACTAATGCAGTGAACAATGCGAAAACAATGTAAATACACTAGGATTGAGAAAACTCTGAATTTTATTAATGCTGAGAGTCTGAATTACAATTACGAATCATTGATAAAACAACGTAAACAGAAGGTATTCATGAGCCCCTCACAATTTAGCTTTAGCTAGGATTCCTAATTTAACTCTAACTACGATTCCTGATTCACTAATGAAAAAATCCTAACTAGGATTTCTAACTAATTAATGAAAATAATGAAAATATTGAAAATACGGAAAATAGAAAAAACAGCCGAAAACACTTATTAAAAAGGCCCGCCAAAGTTAAAGCCATTGAACAGTTAGCTATCCGTTTGGACTTTTGATGATCAACTTGGCTCAAGATAGTCATCGGCAATACGCTCCAATTTCAATATCATGAATTTAAAAGTATGTGCCTCAAGAAATATCATATGAAACAAGCGTACCTTTGCAATCGTCTAGATACACGAAGTTGCTCCTTAGAAGGAACAAAGTCACTTGCTTTCAAGCGAATGGTATAAGAAGGACAGCACGTCCTTTCCATCTCTGGTTTATAAAGAAAACATCCAGATCTTCTCAGGCCCCGATCAAGAAGAGCTATCAAAATCAGAATAAAATGAAACAGAATTAATCTGAACAAAGTCATACCAGCAAATCAAAGTATTTTTTAAAACATTAGCTAAATGAGAAAACCTAAACATATATCCAAAAAGCATAAGCAGAGGTACATTTGGAACATAATGTAATGCAAACTACACGAACCTTGGTAGTCACCCACTGTAAGGCTATGTGCCCACATGCCTGTGACACATAACATCAATGGAAGTCAAGAGAAGGCAACAAAAACATAAGGGGGGGAAAGATACTTAATCTCATTTGTCATCAAAATTATAATGCCATGATTTTTCAAAATGGAAACTAAACACCCATGAAGACATTAACAACTTGCTGCTTCTACCTACACCCAGCTCAGCAGAAGTGTCCCTATGCCACACAAAAAAATAAGAAATAAAAAACTTCAAACAATATGAAGCTCATATAGTTATCACAATCGACCAACTTCAAGTGAATTTGAATATTTGATAGCTCTAGTGTGTGAATTTCATGTTTAACTTTCTCAAACGTTGTGTTTGGGTTTTAAACAAAATCCAAACTTTATATTTTGCCAGAAGAAGAGTTAAACAACGACGTGCATATGTAGCAAGATTAGATTTTGAATTGGAGGGTTAAACTTGAACAAGAACAGTTAGAAGAAAAAAAACGAAAATTGATGAAGGGATTGGAAGAATGGGAAGAAAGGAAGGGACCGTGAGAGATGCTGGTGCGATCAGAGGATCTACAATAACCGCAAGAGCTTCGACGCCTTCCGCAATCGACAACGACGCTTTCGTTTCGGGTGTTGTTGCTGCTGCTAGCGTCGTCGTTTCTCATCGTTCCCTTCACTTCTTCTTCTTCTTCTTCTTCAGATGAATTTGTTCAGAGGTTTTGAGGAAAAACGACGACGTAGGTAAGAATATATATAGGCTTGGGTTTCTTCTCCAGTAATCAATCAAAATAAGAGTCGGAAGCTTCTTCTTCTTCCATCTTCATAACACTACAAACAAGCACCAATTACGTTTTGTTTCTTTTATTATTATTATTATTATTTGTGTAGAAGTCACGGAACTGGACTAATCTGAGTGAGTCACATGGACTCGTGACTTGTATAAGTGGATAACGTCTATCTTTTTTTTTTTTTTCATTTATAAAACTTGAATCTAAAACTTCGCTTAAGAAAAATCAAATTTCAGCCCCTTGAACCAATTGATGGGTTAATATGGTTTAACTTAACTACGTCATTTGGCAAAGAATCTGTCAACAGGAGATCCCAATAACACTTATTCAATAATTTTTTTGGTGCTTAATCAATAATAATACTAAGAACAATAATAATGATAATTTAATTTACTAGTATTTTCATTATTTGATTTTGTGCCAGTTTGAAATGTGTTATATTTAGTTTCCGTTGAAAAAAGATAGGATAAAAATGCTAAACTCTACATGTTTAAGTCTTGTATTTGGCATGTTGAAGACTAATTTTCTTAACGCTGGTAAAATTCATAAACTTCAATTTCACCGCTAGTCTATAGTATATAAAATTAGTTTAAGTGATATTTTGATCTCTATATTTGGGATTGATTCTTCATTTAGTTTCTATACATAAAAAATTATTAAAAAGGTCCCTATACATATATTTGTTACCAATTTAATCCTTATCGTGAGTGAAAATACCTTGTAATTTAGCAAAATCCACCTTAATGCCTTGTAATTTAGCAAAATCCACCTTAATGCATTGTAAAAATCCACCTTAATGCATTGTAATTTAGCAAAATTTATCTTGAAATTTTAACGGATAGGGACCAAATTGATAACAGATATATGTATAGGAACCTTTTTAATAATTTTTTATGTATAGAAACTAAATGGAGAATCAATCCCAAATATAGGGACCAAAATATCACTTAAACCTATAAAATTATTGACTTCCTACGGCAATTAGAAGATTCTTATCTTATTATCTGAATCACTATAATGTCTCCCAGACTTGAGATAGTCTTAAGCTTTCATGACAAATGTTGCAGAGTTTAATTAAGCTTTGGATTTCACTTTTACCACTTAAGTACTTCTCAAACACATCTTCTTCATGGAAGTCTTTGTTTAAACTAGACTTTAGCATTAGGAATGGGGTAAGGAACGTCTCGTTTTCTTAGGATAACTAGGGGAAAGAATGCTTACTATGCCTTTGGGTTCCATTTATCATTACAGGGACTACATCTGCCTATGCATATAAATGGCTTTTCACTCCGAATTGCAAGGACTTTTTTATTAAGTCGTGGTCTTGCGTATGGAAAATATCATTTCCTAGGGAGAAAAGTGCAATTTCTAGTCTAGCTTATGCAACAAGTTACAATTTCCCCATCACCTTGCGGCTCTGCTACGTGTAATAAGTATCAACTTTATGATGATACAACTCTCCAGTACTTTCAAGGTTATGCAGTGATTATCCATGTCTTGCATAATCTTGGTTTCATGGTGTATTCGAACTTTTTCCCCTTACCATTAATGACTGGGTTCATCAAGTTTATGATTCTCATGGCAATCTCTTCCTTCCAACTATGAGGGAAATATGGATGTGCAAAGAATATAATCATGCTTGAGGTAACAGAAATCCCTTTGGACAAATTCATGCAAAAGTTATTCTCCAACTATAAATCATACTCATTCCCATTATCAACTAGTTGACAGGGAGAAATATATACACCAGCGTTTAGATTCTTGGTCCCTTTTTTTAGGGGCTTTTGTATGAAAGTTGTTATGCGGCCATATAAGTTTGGTATTTTTTTTTTATTTCACAAAATATCCTCCTATCCGATAGGTGAGAGACTAATTTCCCGAACATACTTCAATGTTTAGATTCTTGGTCCCCTTTTTTTTGAGGGTTTTTTCTATGGGAGTTGTTATGCTGTCATATAAGTTTGGAATCTAAGTAGAGTTGTTAATCATTTTTTCTATTTCACAAAATATCCTCCTACCCGATAGATGAGAGACTAATCTCCCGGAATACGATCAAGCGCCTAAACAGGAACCTCTCTCAATAGTGTTTTTTCCATACACGAATCCAGATATCGAACCTAGGATCACATGCTTAAGAGACTCAAATCCCTTCCACTTGGACCAACACCCATTGGTACTTGTTAATCATTTATTAACTGATCATTTTACAATAAATGTTTAATAGTCGATAAAATATACTAACAATCAATTAAATACCCAAATTCCTTGGTCACCTGTTTTCTTTGGGCTAGATATTTTTCCCTAGGTATTGATGCGTGGAAAGATCCATGGATCTCCTCATCTTCTTTAATAGTACAAATCCAGAAATTCATGATCTTACTATAGAGAGAGCTGCCCAACTCTAATTTGATGAGCCCGGGAGATGGAATGTGGAGCTAGCATGTAAGTTGTTTCAACCAGAGGATCAAATACCATATTTCACATTGCTTTGACCCACGGTCTGCACAATGATTCACCATACTAATTGGATCTTATTTTCAGAGGATTCACCCCCTTGGGATATTAGCAGTAACATCTTATCAATGTTCCAAGATTTAAATTATCCAAGAGAACAGACCATTTGCTCAGATAACTCAGGACCCACAACCCTCCTGTATTTCTGCAACTGGGACTCCAAGTAACTCTGCTCCTCAGGACCAAAGGCATTTCGCAGATCCTTCAGATATGAAAGGTGCAGTATGTACAAAGTAAAAAGCAGACAAAGAGGAAGTCAGACCAGAAAGGGACAAACCATGCACCAGTTGGTATTGTTAAACATAAAGATCTGCCTAAACAAGCAATATGACAAGTATCCCCTTGGAATGTTAGTTTTACCCTACACTTTTGGATACAAATTCTCCTTTCCCTAACACCTACCCAAATAAAAAAAATGCAAACTACACTTCTCTCTTAGTTGGTAGTATTATATTGGAGAGGCAGGATTGGAAACAAAGAGGGGATAGAGGATTTGAGTATTATATTGCATTTTTTTCAATTTTTCATAGCTAATATTTTTAAGTATGATGGGTGCCAGAAAGTGCAGGAAGTAGATAGAGTATTTATGCACCAAAGACTTCAAGTAACCATACCTTGTATCTCACACGAGATCCTTTTAACCCTAGCAAAATATTGCCGACATCAAAATTTTCTGGTTCACCATATGAAGTAGTTTCTAGGTCAGCATCATCATCAGAACTTTCCGATTCAGATTCAACTGTTTCTTCGTCTTCACCCATTGGAACGTCATTTGCATCTTCTTGACCAATGTCGTCAAGCTGCCTTTCCACTACATCTTCAGTAACTTGAGGTAGGCATGACTCCCCATTTTGTAAAATGGAAGAATCAGATAAGATAACATAAGGCTTTTTGTCAAGCAGAGGCCTTGCAATGTCAAATGGAACCCACCTGGAGATCATGCATTGCTGTCAGCCATATCTTACATAATAAGGGGGCAGGCAAAAAAGTGATCAAAATTCAGACAGCGAACTATAACATATTTATATACCAGAAGAGTATGGTGCAATTTGATCACTTTACATTATCTATTCCAAAGGCATTCAGATAGCACCAAGAATTGTTATCAGAGTGAGGTGAAGAAAAATATTTGAAAGCAAACCACAAGAGTTCAAAAAAAAGCACATGCTCTACAAATTCATGAATAAACTGCCAGCATGACGAAGAAGAGGTTTCATTTGCATGCTGAAATGGAATAACTTACTGATAACGAAGAGGACATAAAAGCTCTGATGGGCGATATGCAGCTTTGTATCTCATCTTGCTGCAAGAGTGAATATAGTAGCCAAGATAATAGTACTGAAGACTAGGACAATAAACCTGGTTTTCTTTCACCCAACCTATTTCTTGAAGTGCTGAGTACTTGCCTAGTGATAGAAAGGCAAAGTCTGGATCCCAAAACAAATATGTACTTGACAAACAATTGGGAAGGATATCTATAACACCAACTGCCACTAACTGGCCGTCTATTAAATATTGCTGATGGAAGGACCCAAAACCACAAGGAGGAACTGTACTATCACCAGTAGGATAAACATTTAATAATGGAGTATCAACCAAAAATCTGCGATATGAGTTCTCTGTGACATGATCTGGCTTATCATTATGTACTTTGAGCTGATATCGTCTATACAAAGCAAATTCTTCTGGATCAAAACTGGACCTGCTCATACGGATCTCAAGCTTTTGCCTTTTTATCTGATGATCTTGAGAACTAATCAAACGATTTCCTCCCATACCACGCTTCATTCCAGATTTTTTAGGTGCAGCAACATTTTGAACACTTCCACTCGGAGAAACTTGCTTACTAGAAGCATAAAAATTGATATGACCATTGCAAGCCCTGATAGACAGGCCAGAATTTTTCACTATTGGATCTAAAGATGCTACCAGCTTTTCTGCAATAACTTTAGGAGATGATCCATTATCTGTTTCACAATATCTTGATGGTTCGGAATCATTGCCATCCTTGTCACTTAATTGCGCTCGTTTTATAGAGGCTGCGATTTGGAAGGCTATATTGCTACTATATAAGAGATCTTCTGATCCATTGACCAGTAATTTTTTTTTTCCTTGTGAAACCTTTCTGACTGAAGCTTTTGGTAATTGAATATCAGAGGGAAATTCCCCCTTCTCAGTGAACATGTGTACTACCTTATCTATTTGATCCGATAAATCATGCAAAGATTTCTGAACCTCATTCTGCTCTTCTTTGCTGACAGATAGGGATTCTTCTGATGTAGGGTTTGACAACTTATGATGGACAAAGCTTTCTGATTTCTTCGAAGTATTCGGGTCCTCCAAGACATTAAGTCCTTTAACATCCAAAGTTCCATCTAAAAACCTGGGCAGATAGAACTGTTAGTGATAAAGGTAGAACAAATTAAAAATGAATGTGATATAACATGCTTATGGACTACAAATATCAAATGAAGTGAATTACTTGTAAAAGAAAATATCCAGTGTACTCAACCTCCTTGAAAACTTCCACTTGAATAAAGGAAGGAAAGAAGAGGATCAGCACCATCTTAAGGTAATATATTGATGCATTCAAAATTCCACCCACCCCCAAAGAAAAGAGAACAAAGTTTAAAAAATAAGTTTTCCATTTGAAAAAATAATGGGTTGGAGTTCAAGATACTTGTCTAATAAACCCCCACGTCATGTCTACAAACATGCTTAAAAAACATTTGAACTTAAAAAAGAAACAAAAAAAGAAACAATGGTAGTATCCAATTTCAATATCATGAATTTAAAAGTATGTGCCTCAAGAAATATCATATGAAACAAGCGTACCTTTGCAATCGTCTAGATACACGAAGTTGCTCCTTAGAAGGAACAAAGTCGCTTGCTTTCAAGCGAATTGTATAAGAAGGACAGCATGTCCTTTCCATCTCTGGTTTATAAAGAAAACATCCAGATCTTCTCCAGCCCCGATCAAGAAGAACTATCAAACGAGATCAAAATGAAATTAAATTAATCCGAAAAAATTCATACCAGCAAGTCAATTTGGAGTATTAAATCAAAGTGCTTTTTAAATCATTAGCTAAATGAGAAAAGCTAGAGATATATCCAAAAAGCATAAGCAGAAGTAAATATGGAACATAATGTCATGCGAAGGCCAAGAAAGAAGAATTAAAAAAGAAAAAGAACTAAACCATGATGCAGAGATCATCACTTCAATATTAAAAAAAAAAAAAAACAGCATAGCACCCTTCAGTCAACACTTTGAAGAGGAAAATATTGAACACACTTGCACCAATTTTGATTTGCAATAAGGAATATATCAAACCATTTCATGTAGTTACATCACCTCACAAGGCAAAATTTAGACTTGTTAATCTAAGCTTTGAGATTTTCTTACTCATAGTTGGAGTTTATATAAAAAGGAAAATCAGCATTATAGAACTGAGAGAAGACCATGTCAAGTACAAAATACACGAACCTTGGTAGTCCCCCACTGTAAGGCTATGTGCCCACATGCCTGTGACGAGAAAAATAAAGAAAGTACTTTAGAAAATTGACACATAACATCAATTAAAGTTAAGAGAAGGCAACAAAAACATAGGGAAAAAGGATATTTAGGGGGCTTTTGGAAGAGGTTGCCAATAGCTTATTTCGGCATATGAGAAAAGCAAAATAAACTTATCAACATAATTTATAACCTTCCTATAACTCTTATTACAATATGCTTTTCAGAGAAGTTTATAAAAAATAAGCTGCGCTTGATTTAAGTGTTTAGCCAAACGCAGCCTTGATCTCATTTGTCATCAAATTGTAGTGGCATGATTTTTCAAAATGGAAATTAAACACCCACGAAGACATTAACAACTTGCTGGTTCCACCTACACCTAGCTCAGCAGAAGTGTCTGTATGCCCAAAAAAAAAGCTTTGAACAATAAAAAGCTCATATAGTTATCACAATCGACCAACCACATGTAGCAAGATTAGATTTTGGATTGGGGGGCTGAACAAGAACAGTTATAAAAACATAACAACCAAATTGGGCACCAAATCTAATTAAGAATCGAAAACCCGGTTAAGAAAAAAAAACGAAAATTGATGATGGGATTGAGAAATTAAGGAAGGGACCGTGAGAGATGCTGGTGCGATCAGAGGATCTACAATAACCGCAAGAGCTTCGACGCCTTCCGCAATCGACAACGACGCTTTCGTTTCGGGTGTTGTTGCTGCTGCTAGCGTCGTCGTTTCTCATCGTTCCCTTCACTTCTTCTTCTTCTTCTTCTTCAGATGAATTTGTTCAGAGGTTTTGAGGAAAAACGACGTCGGCGGCCTGGGTATTCTTCTCCAGTAATGAATCAAAATCAAGAAGCAGAGACTTCTTCGTCTTCGGTCTTCGATCTTCAGTAACGCTACAGACTAACACCAACCACGATTGATTTCCTTTCCTTCTTTTTCTATGTTTTAAGTTTTAAAATACTTCCGCAATTTGGCAAACAACCTGTCAACGTGAGACCGCAAGCAATAACTCTTATTCAGTAATTTAATATTAGTCTGTGCTTATAATAATAATAATAATAATAATAATAATAATAATTTAATCATTAAATTATTCTTTTGGTACCCATTGTTTCTGCGGGGTGTTTGGCTAAGAAATAGGTTAAGATTATTTCTTATCCAAATGCTATTTTTTTATGGTAAAAATTATATTTTTTTATAGAAGCTGATATATTTGGATAAATTTATTTATCTATCTATCTATATTATATGCAATTGAAAATAATTTTAAGGAAGAAACTTACAAGTGTCAAACTATGTTTAAACTCCTCTTTCATGTGTGATCCTTTAAAGCATTCCCTCCAAAAAAGTATGATGTGTTGCAACCTCATACAATTGACATCCACAATTTATTATTTGCAATCAGCCTATCATTTTTTAAGGGCGAAAATTTTGGATTATTTATTATATTTATGGAATGTTTTAATTTGCCAATTTGATATTAGGTTGTAATTTCTGATTCAAAAAAGGGTGGGAATAAACAACGTGAAATATTAATGTCAATATTTTTTTGAATCAAAACCATTACAAAATGCTAATAAATGAACCAGATTAATTATTTTCAAAAGAAGGTCAATACAATATTGTATGCGTATGCATTTCAATAATTTACATATTAGCTATAATTACAAATAATTAATTATGCCTTTCACATATTTGCTACAATATGCATTGACACTGCTCGTAAAAAGCATTCAAATGTTTTCCTTTTGAAACCATATAAATATAATTTGTTATAATCAATATTTGAATCATCATTTCCATTTTGTCTATGATTAATATTTTCAATATTTTAATTTTTGTATTTTTAATCTTAATATCTCTATTTATTGGTTTTTTCATTTTGTTGTAGAGGCTGATTACTAGTCTCATAACTTTGTTATATTTGAATTATTTATTACCTTTCTGTTTAATGAAAAACGATAATAAACAAAATTATAATTTATCAAAGGATTCTATTAATAAGTATCCTAACGAGATTATTAGTTAATAAATCAATAAATTGAAACTTTAAAAAATAAATTGTCATTTCAGTTTCAGTAAATAAATTTTAAAAATTAAAAAGACAAAAGTTTCTCAATTTTAATTTTTTTTTAAAATTTTCTTAATGTCTATTAATATTTCTTTTTGTCTCATAAGAAAATATTAATATTTGGTGAATATTTATATGAAGCAAATAGAAATTATATAATAAAACCTATTAATATATAGAACACAAGAGGTAAATATATCTTAAGTAGCGATAAAAATTTATATAAATAGTATTATTTTTTTAACTTAAAAGCATAATAATATCTTCATAACCATCCATCAGTACTTAAGCAATAGAGTAAAACAATATTATAGGATTGGACATTTCACATGGAATAACATTATCATATATTTTGTCAAAAAAAAAAAAAACATTATCATATAAAATAAATTATTATAGATGAATATTTTAATAAAAATAGCACATTTTACGATACTTAAGTTATTAATATTTGATGAAATGTGAGTTATTAATAAAATTTTGTTTTTAAAAATATTTTAATTTTTATTCTTATTTCCTAAGTTGTGAGTTATAGAAGTAAAGATAAATAAAATATGATAACCTAAGTAAATGCATAGGAAATGAATGCATTTCCATAATATTAAGTTAAGTGAAGGAGATAAGACATAATCTGGATTATACCACATCACTTATTTTACTGGATCTTATGGAGCCTGTTCATGCACAATACATGATGGTCGAGTCTGATCATAGAAAAGATATTCTCTTCGATCGAACCAGCCTATCCTGTTAGGGGGCTTGCGCGGTGGTTGGAACAAAGACATATCACGCCCAAAGACAAATATTTACATCAAAATATATTAATATCTCCATACCAATCTATTGATACTTTAATTATACAATAAAAAATTATTATTACAAGGATATTGAACATTTAACATGAAAGAACATTACTACTATATATGCTGTGGATGAATATTTTAACAGAAATAACACATTAACATTTTTTGTCTAAGAAAAATTTAATTTTCTTTTAGTATAGTATATACAGAATGAGACACGAGCTGAACATTTTACAAGAAAATAGAGGACAAAATTACATTCAAAAGGGAGAAGTAGTAGCTTCGAAGCAACATAATGCTTAAATATAGCTTTGATTTCTAAAATTAATTTTTTTAAAAGTGGTCTCTCTATTTTTTATTTTTAATCCCTACATTTAGTAAAATAGCATATTTTAAATTTTTCATAAAGTATTTTCATGGACTAAAAGCACATGTTTTTTATATTTTAAAAAACTGAAATGACAAAAAAATTGAATAGAAGAAATAAATAAAATAGATTTTAAGAGAGAAGAAAAATAATATTATGATAGATAAATATATTTTCTAAAAATGGTTCACTTGCATAGGAAAAGAGGAGAATTAACTCAAATAGATTTTCAAGAGAGAAAAATATGATAGATAAAATATTTTATTCAAATGGTTAACTTGCATCAGATAAATAGAAGAAATAACTCAAATAGATTTACAAGAGATAAGAATAAAAATAATATGGTAGCTAATTTTATTTTCTAAAAATGGTTAACTTACACAGAAAAAAGAGGAGAAATAAATTAAATAGATTTTCAAGAGAGAAGAAAAAAGTAATATGATAGATAAATATATTTTCTAAAAATTTTTAAGTTGCACCTAGAAAATAGAAGAATTAAATCAAATAGATTTTCATAAGAGAATAATAAAAAGAATATAATAGGTGGATATATTTTATATAAATAGTTAACTTGCAATGAAAAAGAGGATAAACAAATCAAATAGATTTTTAAGAGAGAAGAGAAAAATAATATGATAGATGAATATATTTTTTATAAAAATGGTTAACTTGCACTAAAAAAGAGGATAAACAAATCAAATAGATTTTTAAAAGAGAAGTGAAAAATAATATGAGAGATAAATATATTTTCTAAAAAATGATTAATTTGTTTAGGAAAAGAGGAGAAATAAATCAAATAGATTTTTAAGTGAGAAAAAAAATATGGTAGATAAATACATTTTCTAAAAATGATTCACTTGCACTTGAAAAAGAAGAGAATTAACTCAAGTAGATTTTCAAGAGAGAAAAAGAAAAATAATATGGTTGATAAATGTATTTTTTAAAAATGGTTAACTTGCACGGAAAAAATGAGAAATAAATCAAATAAATTTTCAAGAGAGAAGAAAAAATATGATAGATAAAATATATTTTCTAAAAAATGTTAACTAGCACCGAGAAAAGAGAAGAAATAAGTCAAATAGATTTTCAAGAGAGAAAAAGAAAAATAATATGGTTGATAAATGTATTTTCTAAAAATGGTTAACCTGCACGGAAAAAATGAGAAATAAATCAAATTGATTTTTAAGAGAGGAGAAAAAACAATATGATAAATAAATATATTTTCTAATAATTGTTAACTTGCACCGCATAGATTTTCAAGAGTGAAGAAGAAGATTAATATGATAGATAAATATATATTTTTAGAAATGGTTAATTTACACTCGAAAAAAATGAGAAATAAGTCAAATAGATTTTCAAGAGAAAAAAAATTAATATGATAGACAAATATATTTTAGAAAAATAGTTGACTTGCAAGGGAAATAAAGGAGAACTAAATCAAATAGATTTTTAAAATAGATAAAAAAATAATAATATAATAGATAAATATATATTTTTTGTAAAAATTAATATCATTATGAAGATCATTGGGATGTATTTTGTAGTAGTGTTTAAAAAGGTTGTTGTTGCTTTGAAAATATATATTTACTATTAAATGCTCCGAGAATTACGATACTAAAGTAGTGGGAGAAAGTAGTACTAATTTATAATTTTGCTTTGAAGGCAAACAAATTCACAATAAAATTTTGATGTCTACAGTCAAATATTAAGGTTTTTTTATAAATTCTTTATAAATGTCTTATTTTTTAAATTATATTTTTAATACTAAAATTGTGTAGTAGATAGGATTTACTTACTATTTACACTTAAGAGTCATTATCTGTATTGTAATATTATTAATAATTATTAGGTTAATATTTGTTATACTTTGTGATCGACGATTCAGAAGAAATAATTCTTTAACAATTTTTTGTATATAAATCGTCATAAAAAATTTTAAACAACAAACATGAAATCAATAATTACATATTTAAAAATGAAATCCTAAACAATTTAGCTTATTTCCCGTGCATGACACGGGTCCATACACTAGTTGATTAAATTGCAAAACAATTATTGTTTTGAGAAAAAAACTTTTTTTAGAGAAACTAAAAGTTTGAAACTTATTTAAAAAGCTGTTAGATTATTTTGAAACCAATAACATTCTTTCCATTTGATTCCTACAAAAGTAAATACCAAATAAATATTATTAAATTATACAAATAACTTGATACCCTTTTTTGTAATTTACTATATATAAATTATTTTTTTACACAACCCAAACGAAATAGATTATTTAATAATCGCTTTTCAACAAACACATCCAAACATAAAACTGATTCTATTATAATCGATTATACATATAATTCATTATTAAAATAATCAAATTTTCACAGCTGATCCAAACACACACTAGAATTTTTAAGGGTTTAATTTTGAAAGGATTTAATAATTTAATTTTGATACGTCGTCGGTATAGAAAAGTTTACATTTACGACCCAATTGCAAGAGCGAAGCTCTACCAACTGAGCTATATCCTCCCGAGCCAAGTGGAGCATGCATGAAGGAGTCCGTCTTCTATTTTCTTCCTAGGCGCGATAGCTGGGCCATCCTGGACTTGAACCAGAGATCTCGCTCGTGATTGATTGACAATATTAAAAATTAGACCTATAAAGGATATTAGAGGAGGAATCTATTTTTTTTAGTTATTTTCTCTTCCTGTTAATTTTTAATCTTCCAAATATGGAAATAAGTTCCTCTACTCCTGTTTTCCTTACCTCCCTTATATTTTGTCATCCAAACATAATATTAGAGTAAAGTAACTTATTATTCTATCTAGTCAGACGGCAGGTACCTTTTTTTTTTCCCTAAAAAATGTTGTTTAAGCTTTTGTGTTTTTATTTATCTTTTTATTTTTCTTAGCTCTTTTAAAATAAAGATTGTTGTTGACAACGATATAAATCAAACAAAATTTTATAGATTAAGGATAAAGTAAATTATATTATATAATTACATTATGTACAATTTATTTATTATAAAAAATTCAGGATTTCTCACCCAAAAAAAAATCTCCATTTCATGACTTATGAATATTTATTAAAAAAACTATTAAAATGTGCTCCCACTCCCACAGGGCATGAACAGGAAATACAACAAAGTTGGAGGATGCATTGCAAAGCCACCGTTGCAAAAATTCAAAAAGACCAACAAGAAAAGAAGGGCATTATCGTGATTACAACCGAACCACGAAAACGTGGCGTGAAAGCAGAGGAACATCAACATCTGTGTACGGCGTCTCATTCTTCCGTATTCCCGAATTTGGACCTCAAAAATTACTTATATTACCACCCAGTGCCACTCCCTCTTCCTTTCTCACTCCTCTCTCTCCACCGTCAAACTTAAAACTCTCCGTTTTCCGATCTCTCTTTGTCTCCTCTTCCCCCACGCGCTTCTCACTCTCACCTTCCCCACTCGACAGTGGCGGTTTCAGCTCCAACAATGCGTTCCACTTTTGTTTATTTTTTCTGACAATGCCGTTTTTTGCAAGCCTTGAGCATTTCGTTTTCTCCGTATAACCTTTGCGAGAGAGACTCAGTGCTTTGTTTTTGGTTTAGTAGATTTCAAGGTGCATTTGAGTGTTAGGAACCTGCGTTTTGGTTAGGTTAACGAGAAACTGAGGTACTTTCGGTTTTTCGTTGGGGTTAGGGGGGGTTTTTTCTTCAATCCCTAAGTTACGATTTTGAGTTTTGCCGTTTGGGGTTTGGGGATGAATCGAAGCTTCAGGGCTCAGGAATCGCGAATGCAAGCTGCGTTGAAGCAGAGACAGGAGCAATCTGTGAAGGAGAAGGAAGAGGAGCTTGCATTGTTCCTCGAGATGAAGAAGCGCGAGAAGGAGCGCAATGATCTTCTGCTTCATAGCTCAGAGGAGCTCGATGCAGCTTTGGGTATATAGATTTATGCTGAAGTTTTTATTTTTTATTTTATGTTGATGGTTTTGAGATTTTGCTTCTTTGCATTGTTTCTTTTTTGGCTTTGTTAATTTTTCATGATTCTCTATGGTGGTTTTAAGTTTGGTGAAGAACCCGAGAAATGCTTGTTTGTGTTGTTTGGACAGTATAGTTTATGAAGTGAATATGGTGGCTTTCATATTTGCAGGCTCAAATTCGGGCACTTCTCCCATTTTTAACATTTCATCATCTATGCCGGCTCCTCTGCGTAAGACTGGTGCTGATGATTTTCTTAATTCGGAGAGTGATAAAAATGACTACGATTGGTATGTGGTGTCTTTCTATTAATATTTTCCATATATATTTTTTCATTATTTATCTTGCAATTTTGTTTATTAGTGCAAATGTGTAATAATGGAGTTTGAGTTTCTTTTCCACTCTTTGTTGGATAAATTATTGCAGGATGTAGTTCCTAGAGAACATTATTATGAAAAATGTGCATTTTTTCTGTAGTTGATAGTAGTACATATTCGTTGAACACTTGAATTGCCATATGAAATGAATTTCCTTGTCTGGTTTTGGTCCTTAACTCCTTATGACTTTTTCAATATAAACAGTATTATTGCTAGTATTCCCACTGCATACTTGTCATACCGGTCACACTTGCAGTATCTGCTGTTCTTAGTGTTACCTGTTTCCATTTCTAAATTTAACTAATATAGGTTTCATACATATTTAGACCTCTCTTTTTTTGTTTCTTTATTTGGAAGGACTTGATGAGATGTCCCTCCCTCTTCAAACCAACATACTGTTTTAAAGGTTTAATGTGAGTAGTAAGTTGTCGCTTTCATCATATTGAGTAGTTTCCAAAAGCCACACAGAAAGGCATGCATACACTTTTGTTATTTGAGAAAATTATAATAACTGAAGTTTTGAAAGTTGGAATAATATTTATTCAACTTCAAAGCTATAACAAGTTATGCAACTTTGTTCAAAAGAAGATGTATTATCATTTTCTTCCTTTGCAATTCCCAAACAATAGGGTAAAGTGTTAAGAATGAGTTGTAGGTTGATAGGATGAGGTCACACTTGCTTTTTATATTGGAGTAAGCACTTTCTTTTTCAATCGCTTAACCAATTTTTAAGTTGACATCATTAATCTAATATTTTTGCAATCCCTCTTTAATTGTTCTCCCCTTCCCATAAAGTAGAAAGAACCTTGAAAAAAAGGAATTAATGGAACGGGAGCATTAGAATCACCGTTAATTATACAATTGGTACTATGGCCTCTGTGATCTGAGCTTGTTACCCTTTCCTTATACAATATAATGCAAAAAGAAAATTTAAGAGACATAGAGTTATTTCTTTCAAACACTTGAGAGACTAGAGTATAATTTGGACTAGATGATTGTGAAATGCTTGAGTGATTAGCACTCAGCTGAACTGCTATTTATATACACTTTAGGAATAAATACAAATATACAAATTTATATTTACAAGGAGATTAATGATAGTGCTACTTCCTAAGTGCATGTATGATACATCCTAGGTATATGAATTAAGTACATGTATCTGAAATTGAATTACTACTAATTCCAACACTCCCCCTCAAGCTGGAGCATATAAGTCAAATGCTCCAAGCTTGGAGCAAATATATTGAAATCTAGGGCCCCTTAGAGACTTTGTGAAGATGTCTACTAGTTTGATCATTAGAACTAACAGATTTAGTAGTGATTTCCTTAGAAAGAACCTTCTCACGAATAAAATGACAATCAATTTCAATATGTTTAGTTCTTTCATGAAATACCCGATTGGAAGCTATATGAAGAGCCGCTTTATTATCACAACATAATTTCATCTGCTGGGTGTCTCCAAACTTCAATTCTTGAAGGAGTTGTTTGATCCAAATGAGTTCACAAGTGGCTGCAACCATAGCACTATATTTTGCTTTTGCACTGGACCGTATAATATTTTGCTTTTTCTCTTCCAAGAGATAATATTTCCTCCAATAGAAACACGCCTATCAATAGGCGAACTTGCCCAATCTGCATCACAATCTCCAACTATTTGAGTGTTTCCTTTGTTTTCATATAGTAGCCCTTGGGGCGGGGACTTTTTAGGACGTTTTAGATTACATGACCTTCCAGCCTACATCTCTTAGGAATTTCAAATTACAATTATTAAACTACAAATTCCTAGGCACAAACATTACTCCCTCAGTTCCACAATATCTATCAATTAAGGTTGTTGTACATAGCTTAAGAAAGCTATTTAATACTCCCAATTTTAGAGAAATATAGCTACATTTGACTAAATTACCATATCCTTTCATAGTTTCATTAATGCTCTCTCTCATTCTACTTGGTGGAAATACCAAAATCCAAGGATAAAGTTGGAAAAACATAATTGAAGCCTTCTTGGTTTTCTAAAGTGACAGATAAAATGAAACAAATTTTGGTCTCTAAAACGACAATTATTTTGGAAAGGAGGGAGTAAAAGAAAACAACTCCCAAAATGTTATCCTTGACTCTTACTACTAACCCAAGCCCACTAGGAATCCTTGGGCCTCACGAATAAGACACTAGAACTCTTAATTAACAGAAATCTGACCTAAAATTCTACCCATAATTAGAAGCTTCAAAAAAATTAAAATATTGGAATTTTCAATTGCTTGTCTACTCCTGCATCACATTATATATTTCCAATATTGAAGCCTGTCTTTTGTACTGCTCCTGCATCACATTGGTTTTCGTTATTGCAGATAATTTAATAACTTTTTGTCCACCTGCTATGTATGCAACTGCCATGGCCTTGTCAATGTTTCTTAGTGATGTAAAGCTAGGGCAAATGATTGTTGTTCAAATTGGCACTTAGCATGGTTTTATCTTTTCAGGCTTCTAACTCCTCCTGGTACTCCTCTTTTTCCTTCTTTGGAGATGGAAACTCGGAAGACTGTTATGAGTCAGCTTGGTACTCCTACCGCACGTCCCACAGCATTAAAATCCAGAGTAAGCATTTTCAATGAAGCTTTCAGATCATGTCAATTATTTTGTGTTAATTGGCAAATGTAGATCTTTGGGGAAATTGCATTGACCTCCCTTAAGGTTTGACTTAATTACATCCAGCACCTCTCTTGTTTCAAAAGCTACACCCAACTCCCTTTAGGGGAGGTCAGTCATCACCCTTTCAGGGGAAGTAAGTGTGATGATAACATAAACCTCAAGGGAGGTTGGTACCTAAAATAAGAGGGGTGTCAGCCGTTAGGCGTCGGGTGTAATTAAGCTAAACCTCAGGGGAGGTCCGTGTAATTTCCCCTAGATCTTTTGTGTTTAAGTCACAAATGAAATTGTACTTATCCTTGTAAGTTCCTAGTTTTCAGAAAATTTCTTTTGTGGGAAATATCATTTTTATGTATGAACTTGGCTCCAAGCAGAAATAGTGATTTGCTTAACAAGTGACCAAGAGAATGTGTCAGCTATTATTGCATATTTTCAGCTATTAATATGCCTTGACTATAAATGACTTGTTAGTATACACTATCTCAACACTATGTTACCTTGGACTATATGAAATTAGCTTCTCATCATATTGCATGTTTTACAGATTTGCCATTACATGCTTTGTTTTTATTTGATTTATTTGTTTATTAAATGACCCTTGCTTTGGGTATCATGTTACATCAAATATGTCTTGAGATACATAGGTATCAGTCAGTAAATTGATTATGTTTGTTTTTTTACTTATAGTGATAAAAAATGATGATGCTCTTTATATTTTAAAAATTTTCCAAAGTTAGGACCTATTAGTTCTATACCAAAATTTTGATTTTTGATAGAGCCTAATGACATTGATTGATCCATGTAGCTGACCCCGCTGTGGGATAAGGTTGATTGTTGTAGTGTCAGAAATTCATTTTTCTTGTAATGGTTTCCTTGTGGTTATAGTTGGCAAATCCTCAGTCAGATCTTGCTGGGAGGAATAACTTAGTATCTAAACAACCTGCTTCCTCCCCTGGGTCAAGCTCTTCAAGTGGTGCAACTAGGAGGCCCTCGTCATCAGGGGGTCCAGGATCACGACCTGGAACTCCTGCTGGACGCCCTGCATTGACCTCAGCTTCAAAATCATCAAGACCTTCAACACCTACTCGGGCTACCTTACCTTCAACTAAGACCATGGTAGCTACATCAAAGACCACGATTTCCACAGCCAAGCCCATGGTTTCTGCCACTAAGACTTCAACTTCTGCCGCTAAGTCCTCCACTTCTGCCACTATGACCTCAGTCCATGCAGCTAAACCCACAATTCCATCAAGATCCTCCACACCTTTGTCAAGATCTACTGCAAGATCTTCAACACCAACTAGCAGGCCTACTTTACCTCCTTCTAGGTCAACATCAAGAGCGTCTACTCCAACTCGGCGATCATCTACACCATCAAGTGAACCCAGTATATCTGCTCCTTCACTTAAGATTTCTTCAAACCCCAAGCCAGGTCCTGTGACAGCAAGGCAGCCAGCTCCTGTGGCTTCAAGGCTGCCAGTACCATCACGTGGCACTTCACCAACAGCGAGATCAAGGCCATGGAAACCATCTCAGATGCCAGGATTTTCACTTGATGCTCCACCCAATTTGAGGACAACACTACCTGAAAGGCCACTGTCAGCAACTAGGGGCAGGCCTGGAGCACCCACTTCTCGGTCTTCATCTGTTGAACCTTCTTCTGGTGGAAGACCCAGGCGGCAATCATGCTCTCCTTCAAGAGGACGGTCTTCCAATGGCATGGCTCATATCAGTGGAAACTCTATGCCAGCAGTTAGCCGTGGGCACTCCAAAGTTAATGACAATGTCAGTCCTGTTGTAATAGGCACCAAAATGGTCGAGAGGGTAACAAATATGCGAAAACTGGCACCGCCAATGACGGATGACAAAAACTCTCCCCATAGTAATCTGTCTGGAAAGTCGTCTTCATCCCCAGATAGCTCAGGTTTTGGAAGAACACTCTCAAAGAAGTCCTTGGATATGGCTATTAGGCATATGGTATGCATCTTCTCTACATTTTGTGTATTGTTCTAGCAGATGAAAATAAACATGTAATGGCATACCTGCATCTAAGATTCCGTGTCACTATTCTTCTCATATAAAACATATGAAATGTTATGGTTGCTAATTTTCTTAATAGATGCATGCTGTACCAAGATTTAGAGTTTTGAGTTTCTCATTTATTACGTCATCTAACTTCATTTTTTTTTATTATTTATTGAAGTAATTAACTTCGATTTTGATTAGAACTGTTTGAGTTTTATGATTCTTTTCTCATCATCTTGTTTGTTTATCTTTGAATAGGATATAAGGAGAACCATTCCAGGCAATTTAAGACCATTGATGACAAATATTCCAGCATCTTCTTTGTATAGCGTGCGGTCAGGGCCTCAGCGTAGTCGAACAGTTAGTGTTTCCGGCTCTCCTCATGCCACAAGCAGTAATGCTAGTTCTGAAGTGAGTGTAAACCAAAATGGTCTTTGTTTAGATAGTAGCGAAGTAGATGATGAAATTGGCAGTGAAAGATGTGGTCAATCTCCTGCCAGTGTACGGGGCAGGTAAACTGTTCGCACTTTGGGGAACTCTGCATATATTTAAGTATCACCGACCTTCTTAACCTGAGTTTCAGCCATAGCGGATTTTCATATGGAACTAACCATGCTTCTACTGATGTAAAGCTTATTGGAAGTGATGTAACCTTATATAATGGAAGGTATATGTGATTTTAGGTAGATCAGTTATATGTTGTAGCGGTAATGCTCATTTTTTGAAACAAGCCGAACTTTATCCCTCTATATTATGCAAATTGAGCTTATTATCCAGAAGCTATATTTATCCTGTGTTGGTGTGTGTTTGGATTAATTTATTGTGTTTAAACAGTTTATAACTAAAATCTTGTTGAGTTTTTTTTTAAAGTGTGATTTTTCTTCGTAAAGCAATTGAAACCAAACATGAATTAAATGCTTGGCAAATTCCTCTTTCTTTTTGTCAGGTTTATGAGCCCATAGAGCATGAAAAGTAAAAGAGAAAGTAGGACTTGGCAAATTCCTCTTTCTTTTGTCAGGTTTGGATTTCCAACATTCAAAATTCAATATATTTATTTATATGTATTATTGGATCATTGTTATTTCATTTATTTAATGTACATTCAAATGCATCTAATGGTGTATATGAGTGAATGTAATTAATTTTAAATATAGCGAATCCAAATCCCTGATCCAATATGAAAAAAATTAATAGGCCGAATAAAGTTGCCACCTGGACTAATTTATATTAGAAACATCTAGCAAACTGAAAAAAGGAATGCGACAACAAAAAGAATGTGATTTTAGCTATTGATTTCGGCCCACAAAAATATCAAATCCCCTTGACGGATTAGGCTGAAGTTGACTTGCTTAATGTGTTTATTATCTTATTTTGAGTTAAAAAAATTAATCGGAAAATGTTAAGAGAATTTTTAAGTGGAATAAAAAGTTATTTCTTTTAAACAAATTAAATTTCATTCTAAATAACTGTTCGTGGATTTAATTCTGGGTTTGCTAAAGATGGGATGGATTCTTTGTTGAATTTGATTTATTTCCAGCTTTGAATCCACTGCAACCAGAATTTGTGATATTAAGCTCTAGCAGAAGTGAAAATCAATTATAAATTTGAAAAAAATCCTGAGCTCTCTAGCATTCTTCTCAAGGAAATCACTTCTTTCTAGTTTCACGTTCGGCCTGTCTCTTGGAAACTTCCCTCACTCCTTAACGTTATTTTTTGTGTCCTACCCTTCACTGGGTTACCGGCACTAGCGTCTAGCAAGCACTGGTATGGCCTTAGTGTGAAGTTTTCATCAGCTGATATCTTTGTTATCTTGATTATGCATATGATAATCATATGCTGTCACACTTGACCTAATCACATCATCCATAACCTGTTGGAAACCTTTTGACTCTACAAGAGCAAGATAAGTTTTGCTTGGAGACTGAATGGCATATAAGTTTAAGATCAGCATGCATTAACTTGGCAATGAGATTCTGACAAGCAACTGTCATATTCTTAAAGAATTTTTTTTTAAAAAAATTCCTAATTCATTTTTTGAAGAGAATTGTTACTACTATTTAAAAAGATGAGCATGATGTTATAATCCTGTAGTGTTAGTATGTAAGGCAATTCTTCAGATATATTTGAACAAGAAACTAAAATTGCGGAATTTAAAGAAACATATATATTTGAAGTTCAAACTTGAAGCTATACCTGACTATTATAGACGGACAAAAAAACAGGTGTTATACAAGATGGCTACATTTATCAGGAAATAAAAACTTCAACTGACAAATCAGGAGTTTCACTTTATTATCTTAAATTCTATGTATTGATGTTTACCCTCAACCCAAGCAACCATTCATTTATCAACAAATGCTGACTCGGCCAAGTCGATGGCGCGAGCGAGACCAGCAGCTTTGTTTTGACACTCTTGGTGCTCATCGTCAGGGTCACTGTCAGCAACTATACCAGCACCAGCTTGAAGGTAAGCAATCCACTCCTGGCGTTGGTTCAGGTTTTTGTATGAGTACATTGTATCGTACCTTGTTCCTGATGGAAATACCATTGTCCTGAGAGCTAGAGCAATGTCCATATCGTCAGAGAAAGATATATATCCAAATCCTCCACTATAAGGTCCACGCCTAGTCACCTCCAACTCATCAATTAGCTCCATGGCCCTAACCTGCATCAATCAGCCATCAAGTAAGAATGAAGCTGAAGATTGAAACCGACAAGGATAATACGTATCAATGGTCACGGTAAGTGGAAAACAAATTTGACAATATTATCTAAAATTAGTGACCTCAAAGTTTCAACATGGGGAGAGATCTGGCAGCCAAACATGTAATGAAAATCTCAGATAAGAAATAAGGAGAAACCAACTGTAATGCATAGCTTAGCATGTGCACTTAAAGGATGAACAAGCATACACAAACTAGATTTAGAAGATTGGAATAGAAATACAAGAAGCTGGTCATAGTTTCCAGAACAAAGTAACTAACTTGGCTTTATTTTGATGGAAATCTAGCTAAGGACCTAGCTAGTAGCATTGCTTTAGCTTATCTTAACAAGACCAAACATAAAATGGAAAGGAAATCATAAAATAGGATCAGAAGGAGATGATACAATTCTGTCATTTGGCCATGGTAGGACATATAAGTCCCATAAAGGCATAAACATAAATAACTTCTTTTAGAATTTGGAAAAAATTGTTAGTTTACTAAAAAGAGTAGAGAAAATTATGAACCTTTGGTGCTCCACTGACAGTTCCAACAGGCAGTGCAGCACGTAGAGCATCCCAACTAGTCAAATGGTCTTGCAACTCTCCTGTAACCTTTAAATATAACAAATAAAGCACTACATGATGAATATTATTTGTTGAAACTGCAAGATGCAATCAAATATTATCTAGTATCCTGACTTAATTGAAAAAACAAAGCATTTTTTTTTTGGGAGGGGGTGCCGTCTATGTAACATAGGATACAGTTCTGGCAACCATCATTACAAAAAAAACTTGTCAAACATAGTAGAGAGTGATATTCACAACAATATAAAGCCCATAGTTTCATAATGTGATGGATAATACAAAATCTTACTTGATTTAATTCTTTTTTTCAAGAAACACAGACATCTACAATGTTACCATATGATATTTTTAAGAAGAATCACATGTAATAATTCAACTAAAACAGGAAAATTAAATAAAATGGAGAATTAAGCGAAAAAATAAAACATTTTCAATGTATCAAAATCAAATTACAATTAGTAATACCAGTCAATATAGGAATGTATATATCATATCAAGAAATGCTTCCACTTTTTGTTTATCTATTGTGCTAGTTGAGTAGGAGAGTAGTGGGGGTGGTGCAAGCCACATCTTGGAAGGCCATCACCAGCAAAGTTGCTTTTTCCAGAAGAAACTCTAATAGTCATTTTAGAACATCAACAAGCATTAGATAACAAGTAAAGGTTCTCACCGTTGAGCTTATGTGCATGACATGGGAATATCGTTCCACATTCATAAGCTTTTCCACTTTCACAGAACCATGTTTTGAGACCTTCAACAGAATTTATGCTATCAGAACCATCACAACATAAAGTACAAAATACAAACTACGCCTTTTCAAAAGTCAGAACAAGTTACTTTCTTCAGGAATATAATCATACAAACAACTTTTTCTGCATCATGTTATAAAACAGAATAAGTTAAGGAAAAGTTTAAAATTATAATTTGTAAATCTTATTATCATACTTGTTACAAAGAAAGGAAGAATACTTTATCACAGCAAATCCATATAGCAGTTAACAATCCCGGAGTATCCATAACTAAAGCGAATAATTATAACAAACCTTTCCGACGTCATTGCGTCCCAAATCAACCAGCATGATATGCTCTGCGCATTGCTTTTCATCTCTCAGGAGCTTTGCTTCTAACTTATCATCTTCTTCTGGTGTCTGCCCCCTTCTAATTGTTCCAGCCAATGGACGATTCAGAATCTTCTTCTGTTCATGACAAAGATCTTAATAACTATCCACTTTAAAACACCTAATATGGATACTTTTCATCCAATTAAGATTTATAATAAACATCTTAGTGACCAGTAAGAAGTAGCACTTAATTTAAAAATCAAAAGCAAATAAAATTAGTTAACTATATGTACAAAAAACTACCTTCTTTATACGCGTAAGAATCTCTGGACTTGAAGCAACCAGAATACATCCCCTAGCCTGTTTGAGAAATTTATAATAATCAGAACAAGAAAGAGCTTAACCATAAAACTTTCCTGAATGAAGCCGTTTTAGGGCGTTCCCTAGAAATAAACCTGCAAATAAGCCATATGTGGACTAGGATTCACAACTCTCAATGCTCTATAAATTTCAAATGGATCGGCAAATGTTCTTCGTTCAAATCTCTGACTTAATACAATCTGGAAAATATCCCCAGCTTTAATATGTTCTTTAGCCTGAAGGACTGCCTCCTTGTATGCTTCAGATGTCATGTTTGACTTCTTTAAAGGAGGACCAAAATGGCGAGTATGCAAATCCACAGATCCTGGAGACAGCCTTGGGCTAGCAAATGCACATTTTCAATCAATTTTGGTTCAACCATAACAGCTACATCTCGAAAGACAGGAACAGATAACTTACGGTTTGCTATCTTGTAACTTGGCCACTAATTTTCCTAATCGTTCCATTCCATCCTTGTAAGCATTCTCAGGTGAGGAGTACCGATCAGTTCTCACCCAAAGAATCACATATGCTTTCTGTTGGGCATAATACAAGTAAGAAATTAAACCAAAAATGAAGTATTGAAGTAATGAATCAGTATTTGAAAACCCAGTCCAAAATACCATACATGTTAATGCAATTACGTAATAATTGGATAATCTTGATCCATCAAAATGCTGATTGAAAATGTTCCATTGGCTCCATATAAGTGTACAGTATTTATTTCATCACAGTAATGGTCATTTCATGGTTTTTATACCTTAGGAGATAATTAAATTATTATATGTCCAAAGATGTAAAAAAAGGCATTTACAATAACACAGAACTAAAAACTTTTTCTTCCCCAATTAAATGAACAAAAAACCAATAAAAAGAATAAGAAAGTAAAGAAATTAAAAGTTAACATTTTGCTGATAATGCATCTGTATTGAGTTTTTCTTAAAATGATAAGAACATATACTGCAAATTAGACATACAGAACTACACATGTCATCATCGCAAGACACTACTAGTTGATACAGTATTTGTGAAGCATATAAAAAAACAGGTACCTTCTCCACATGATCAAACACAATCACATTATCATAGAGGCCGAGATGTATGTCTGCAAGGTTCCTGTCATCCTCTCGAGCACTTGAAAATGGTAGCTTTTTATTTTCCACGTAACGAACTGTGTCATATGAGAAATAACCTGCCCAACCACCTAGAAGAGCAGCTTAAACTAATTAAAGTTCTGTAGATAATATGATTAGATGAGGAAAAAAATATGTCAACAATGCAGCTCTCACATTATCAAGTATAGCTAAAAGAAGTCACATGAGAACAAACACTGCAAGTCAGCAATCAGACGACAAAATCTTAGGTCTATAAAACCACAGGATTTCAACTTCAAGTACTATGGTCATACAAAAAATGCAGAAAAGACAAGCTGATATAATGTTCTCTTTTAAGTTTTCGAGATATACAGTTGCGCTTACTGAAACTGAAAAGAAGGTAGTGGTTTTTAAAGGATCAATATAAGTTGAAATATAATTGATGTATGTTCCATGTGTGCATTTTCGAATTATCATATCCTAACCGTTAGGATTTTCCGTTATCTGAAAATAAGTTGTCTGTAATTGCGGACGTCACACGTCATACGTCAGCATCCATGCTTTATATATAAATGATAGAATAAAGTAACAAAATTATGCAGCCTCATTATTTCATATATAAATTACATTTGTCGGAACGTTTACTAATTGAACCATAATTGACAAGATCCTATCTTGGTACTTGTGTTTTGAACATAGAATTCTTACCACAGAATGCATCTGGAAGTTCATCAGTAAGATAGGGTTTCCAACCCTCTGAGATTCTTCTAGGAATGGTCATAGGATCATCCACAATTTCCTCAGTTAAATGCCCATATTCATGATCCATTATTGTAACTTTATTTTCTTTTGCCACAATTTCCATTGTTGGTTGAGCTCCTATAACACTATAGCGTCCCTGCAATCAATCCGATCCTCAATTTCAATAAATAGACAAGCAACTCGTAAATTCAAAAATCACAAAGCTACTAAAGCATGCTCACAAGATTTAAAAACTGAAGATTAGGCTCTGCAGACTCAAAAAGAAAGCTTGGAGCATCGCGGTCATCTTCCTTAACCAAACACCGGTAAGCAAGAACAGGAGTAAGTTGATCGGAGAATATGCACTGATAGAGAGGAATCAAGTTTCCATTTTTTGAAGCTTCTACAAACTTGCTTGCCTCATCAACTGCAAAACTATACATTCTTAGTCAAAAGATTAAACAAACAAAGGCTAAAATCAATAAAAACACAAATGCAGTAAAGCAAATGCTTAACCAAATGATCAAACCAAGACCCTTAAATCTCAAATTTTCTGAGGACTTTTTCAGTTATCCAAAATTAATCAGATACAGGTCCAATTTAACATATGATTGCTTTTTAGTTTTATTATTTTTCAACTGGAAAATTCTCTTTCCTTCAGTCCTTACAACATCCATTTCCATATCATCATTCAAATTAAAAAGAACACATACAGATATGCAGTAACCACATGATAACATAAGAACTTGTTTAAACATGGACCAAAGATTAAAACTTTAAGATCAACTCACCTACCCATTTTTCATTCTGCCCATAAATACTTCAAGGGGGTCAAAAAAAAAAAAATAAACTGCCAGAACCAAAAGAACACTAGCAAAAACTGACTTACCAGAGGATGAGCTTGAGAGTGAAGAGCACCTCAATGTGAAAGGAGCAACAGAGACAGAACCACCCATTGAGACTCCGGTGAGTGTAGCCGGAGAGAACCTACGGCCTGGAGGAACAAGGCGGTGGGAGAAACCTAGGGCTTGCATTGTGGAAGCATTTACAGACATGGCAGAAGAGAAGGACATGGGAAGCTTTGCAGAGAGCATGTTTGTGTTCAGTAGCTGCTATGAAGGAGGGAGAATCACTCTTTCACAAAATGTCTTTGGTGCAAGTTCCTATGTTTTCAATGCAACATTAAAGCTTTCAGTTATATAGATTTTCCTCTATGCATTGAACTTTTGTCTTCTGTCTGAGCAATGATGTATGAGTTTCCGGTAATAATCCCATAACAAAAACGAGAAAAAAAAGTATATAAAATAATGTTTTTTTTTTAAAATGTTAGCAACACACTCTTTGATTGAAATTTATGTGGATCCTACAAAATTCATGTGGGTTCCACATAAATTAGTGCGACCTATATGTATTTCAACTAATAAGAGGATGTATATTGGAAAGAGAGTATTGGAGAGTGTGTTGCTAGCACTCCTCTTTTTTATTTGACGGAACTCATGAAAAGTCTTACAGGATAATTGAGAACCAGGGGAAAGGAAAAGGAATAGAGCGCATTACGAGTTTAAATCGCACTCACAATTCATGTCTTATAACTTAACCAATTGCCGTTACTCGATAAAACTAAAATACAATTATTATTTTGCCATATGATTTGTATCCTTTTTAAAAAATCTTGAATGAGTACAGAATGCATTAAATCATTTCCATATATATCGTTGTTTTATATTTTATATGTAAATAAATAAGGTAAACTTTAATTCAGTCCAAAAGGAGATTTGGAGAGGAATGAACAACGCTGCTCTTGCTAAACATGGCAGACCAAATGCAGAAACCAAATGCTGGGAAAGAATTTATTTTACCTCTATTTTTAGGAGATGCCAAATTCACCTTACGCTATAATTATAAAAAAAAAAATCTAATTTAAATACTCTTAAAAGTCATACTATTATATGAAAAAAAGTCTTTAATATTGAGAAAGATTTTCTTTTTATACAGAAATTTCCTCTTTACAAAACTACACTTTTTTTTAGTAAAAAAAACTACAAATTTATAGCAAGGCGGGATAAGGAAGCCTCGCAGCATATCATACGAAGTTGTTAAAGGCGAATCAAACAGCAAACTGAAAAAGATTTATGTTCACATTGAACAGATTTACTCGGATAGTCTAACCGAATGATATAAAAAATAAATTTTTCTCGTAACTTATAACATGTAATACTAATAAAATATTACAGTGATTAAATGTTAAAATAAAAGATTAAAAATTGAACTTACTATCTTTATAATATAATAATATTATTATAAAATTTATAACTTTATACATTTTAACTCTTAATTTTGTGGAGATTAAGGAGTTCATTTGTATTCTTGATTTTTAAATGTTAATTTTTTCTCTTTAGAATATCGGTCAGATCGGGTGCAACATGTCTAACAGAGTTTTTGATCAGTTTAAAGCAGTATGACGGTAGAAATGGTTTTGACCCCTGACTACGATCGGGCAAGAGGTAGATTTATGGTTTAACCGATCCAACCGGCCGGTCTAATCCGATTTACATAACCTTGATATCATATAAGCCAAATCAAAGGTAGAGCCGGTTAAAAGGTTGAATTAGTAATTTGACTATGGGTGAAGTGGTAAAATTGAAAAACTCAGATAAAAAAAAAAAAAAACTAAAAATACAACATGAAACAGTATTACATGATGTAATCGAAATAGCGGTGATCAGGGTTTTAAATTACGATTACAGTCGCGTTGCAGTTGTTGCGGCCAATTATGGTTCACAATCATGATTCGATGTGGTTGCAACAACCTACCACAATCGAGATGTTGCGGCTGCATCACAGGATGCAGTCCGTATTTTGAAACACCGGCAGTGATAGTACATTAGCGCACATTGGTCCGAGTGGTAAGGCGTTCGATTTTCCAACAAGGTCTCATATTTGGGTATTATAAATAAAAAAAAAAGTAGGTGTTAGAAGAGCTTTGCCCCTTTAATGGGTATTTTCAGCTTGACTCGAATTAGTTGATGTCCAATGTAACTTTCGGATACAAAGGGTCTCAGATTAAAAAAATAGCGGTGATAGTAATTTAAAACTATACACAAGATTCAAATCAATTGGATAATAGTATAAGTTTTAAAAAACTAAGCACATAACTTAATGCGTGGTTCAAGAGTATAATGTATCAAAAAAACCAGTGTAATAGTAATAGTGTAAGTCAAAAAACTAGAACCGTCTCTCTCTATCAACCTTCCATCAACTCCTCTCTTCCTTCTTCCTCATCCACCGGAGGGGTGGTTTTGGGCAATTTTTTTGGCTTGGAATCACCCCTCTACATCGTTTTCTTTCATTTTATCTAAATAAGTGGTTTTCCACATAGATATGATTTTTCTTTCGTGTTTTTCCGTGATTTCGTCATCTATTTGACGTTGTTTTGTTCGTTGTCTTGGTGCGACGTTGTTTGGTTTCCCGTCTTGTTGCGGTGTTTGTTTGGTTTGGATTGGCAGATCAGCTTCGATCCATTACAGATTCAATCAAGACTTGGGCGTCAACGTTACAGATCCGGAGGCATGGATATTCCGATCATTTTGATTTTGTCACATTTGTAGGCATTTTACTGTTTTATACTATTAACTTGGGTGTTGTGCGTTTGTTCGCAAATTCATTCTTTTCAATTTTTAGCGATGTTGAATTTTTGTTATTTTCGATGTATTTTACCAATTTGAATGAATGAATATCTATTTTAGTAAAAAAAAAAAAAAAAGTATAATGTATCATCATAAGGGTCATGATTCATGTATCAATCTTAAATCTCATAAATAGATTTTTATTTGACGTTTATCATTAAAAAAAAAAAAATCCAAGCTAGCTAATTTGGGTAGATCATCGAGTCATACGGAGGCTTTCTTGATCAAACTAATATAGTTTTTTAAATTACTTACCAAAATAATATAGTTTCTAAACTATTTACCAAAATAGTCTTGTTTCGAATATTTTAATAATTTTTTGACTCTGATCAAGTGGCGACAGTTTGACTGACGTCACTCCTTTACACGTGTCGTCCCGTGATTGAAAGCTATAATTTACAAAAAAAAAAAAAAAAAAATTGCATGGCGCCACATGACGCATTCTGGTGAGTGGCATCACTCCAACTAGCGTCACTTATCAAAACATGTCATGTGGCGCAGTCCCAACCACCTATTATTCCTACACTTTTTCTTAAAAAAACTAAACTAATACCCAAAAAAAATTAAAAAAATATTTAAAGAAGATTAGAAAATAATAATAACACTAATAAAGAATATTTTTAAAAAATAAAACAATAATTACAATATAACACTGGTAATTAATAGATTATTAGTAACATTTAAAAATATAAAAACAACATTAGCAACACTAATAGTAGCAATAATAAAAAAACAAAAACAATTAAAATTAAATAAACCATGTACTGGATTAAAAAAATTAATAGTTGAATAAAAATTTAAGAGAGTAATATTTTAAAAGAAAAAATTATGATTAATATATAGTAACTAATATTAATTGGTAGTTTTAATTATTAGAATAAAAATTTGTAGTTTTAATAATTATAGTTATATCGTTATATTATAATTAATAATAGTTTTAATTAACTAATAGTAATGTGTAAAGAAGTGGGGTGAGTTTCTTGGTTGGAGTCAAAAAAAAAAAATTAAAATATTTAAAACAAAACTATTTTAATAAATAGTTTAAAAATTAAATTATATTATATTACTTTTGTCAAGTCAATGAATGAGTCGTTATATGAATTTGACCAAATCTATAAGAAAACTCGCTGTATATATGAACTGCACCGACTCAAAGATCCCGACATGGATTTTTCAATTCGATAGAATGAATCAATACGGGTCGTACAACTATTCCGCTTAGTAATATGCATGTATTTGAATATCTTCCATTTCACTTTTCTATTACATTTTTATCTCTATCGATGATAATTTATTATTTAATAAATTAAATTATAATTCATTAATATTTATATATATCTTTAACCTTTGATAGGTTCAGGATGTCGAGATATCATTTTTTGAGACAATAGAATTTAAGGAGTGCTAGCAACATATTTTTTAATATACTCTTTCCAACATATTCTTTCCTATTAATTGAAGTTTATGTAGGTCCTACTAATTCATGTGAGTCCTATTTGAATTTTATAAGACCCATATAATTTTTAACTAATAAAAGAAAATATATTAAAAAGAAAATATTAAAAAATATGTTCTTAACATTTTTATTTCATAAGAGAGACACCAACCAAGCTTCATGGTAACTCGTGAATAGTGACTAGTTAAAACCATAATTTTTATTTTGGTGCAATAATACAATCATAATTTTAACCAACTCAACAATGGTACGTATTAGGTAAAATCACAAAAGGAAAAAGATATAATATAATATTAGGTAAATCAGGCCTATACGTGAATGAAGATGTTTTGGGAACATCAGAAGTTAAGATTGTACGTGACACTTACATACAAATTTTTTCACTGGATGGAGTGAAATGAGGAAAGAAAAAATATAAAAATAAATGTGTGGACCCAACTAGGGGTTCTGACAGAGGACTAAGGTTTTGTTGAGCATTTACCAACAATTCATTACCGACAAGCGGTTCTTTAATTACGGCATTTACATTAGAGTGCATCTTATCTTATGTGAAATAAATCTATCATTTTATGATTTATTTGGTGATCAGGATAGGATAAGAATAAATAGGATATGAAAGTTGGATAAAGATAGAATAGGATATGAGTATGATAAGCTTTTATTCTATTCAATATTTGATATGCATCAGATAATGACAGGATATGATATAAATTATCTACAAATGATAAAAATTATCCTTATATCAAAATTATTTTTTTTTTCAAAAATAAATTTTAGTATTACGTGGTTGTTTTATATATTTAAATTAAAAAATATTTAATAATATATATTTTCGACTTTTTAATTATAAATTAGTCCATTTTTTTAAATTATAAAAAATTTACTTTTTTTCACTTTTTATAAAAATTGTTAATTAAACCACATATTTTAATTAATAATAAGGTTGACTAATTAGGTTTGAAACCATAATTAAATAATAACAATATTAAAGGTAAGAGATAAAAGAAAACATTTTCTTATCCTATCCTGTTGGTTCTAACCCAGTTCCACCCTTAGGATAGAATTATAACTAAGTAACAGGATAGGATAAGCTAACAGGATAAGCTTATCCTATCCTGCTGGTTCACCAAACTATAGATTAAAACAGGATAGGATAGCTTATCCTATTCTGTCTTCCTTATCCTGACCACCAAACGGGCCCTTAATGTAAAATAAGTGCAACACTTTTATCATTTTCCAAAACAAATCCTAAAAATATTCATAAAAAAAAAAAACAAATCCTAAAAATAATGAAACTCATATGAGAAGCATTCTTTCTTTGGTTTTTAAAGGGTACCCCTACGAATATTGTAGTGAAACTAATCTTTAGGTGCTGATTTAATTAAGAGTCTCTCATAATAATTACTTATATTTCTAAATCCGAAATCTTTTAATAATTGAAAAGAAAAAGATATAAAATCCCATTGAAAATAAAATCAATGAAAATAAAACATTTCTACAACCCCATATACACACATTTTCAAATTAAGATAGAATGTTAAAAACCACAATTTAAATATTGTGTAGCTACTAAATAAATGTGGTTGGTAATATTTTATGCCTTTTAAATACATTTAAAATCAATATTAAATATATCTTTGTTTAGTTCTTTACAAAAATTCCTCTAAAAAATCACCATTATTCTACAAGTCATTAGAAATTATAAGGGTCCGTTTGAATTGGCTTGTAAACAGCTTATTTGAATTTATCTATTGCCATAAACGCTTGTCAGAGTGTTTGGGAGAGCTTATGAAAACAGCTTGTGACATGTTCATAAGCTGTTTTCAGCTTATTTTGATAAGCTCTCCAGGATAACTTATGAAAACAGCTAATTACTTATATGAAAACAATTTGACTATATTTTCTCTTTGATTATAGAAATAGCTAATACATGAGCGCTTATATGATCAACGCTTATCTTCTAAACGCTTAATTAAGCCGTTTACCCAAACAGATCGTAAGTCGGTAGACAATGTGTTCTTTCTATTTACAAGTTGTGGAGTGCTTAGGTTAGAGTGATCTCGCTATTTACCGTATCCTTTGAATCTAGGATACAATGGTGAAGAAAGTTGGTTATTTGTGAGACACTCTAGCACTTAAGTAAGTGAATTGAATGCGCAATATGGATGCGAAAAAAATCATTACCTTCATAAATTACTTTAACTATTTTATAGGAGAATATTAATCAATGTCCTAAAGACATTGTTTAAGGTATCAAAAGATGAAAAAGTTTATTGGGATGAGTGTATTTAATATTTTGAAAAGTTAGATACTTAATTTTCCAAGAAAAAATTATATTTTATGAATTTCGTAATCAATGCCCTTAAGGCACTGGTTAGCAAGACTTCTGTTTATAATAGAGTGAGTCTTAAGTATCAAGTTGATGCTATTGACAATTTGATCATTAATTAATACTCCCTCCGGACCTATATATAAGCAAAAAAAAAACTAGGTGAATTCTCTGATACCCTCTTAAATTTTAGGGTAACTTTTACCCTACCTACATGGCCTAATTAGATGCATCCACATTAATTAAGTGATCCATGTCAGTGCCACATCAGACAAGCTTCTATTATCTTCTGTTTTTTAACCTTTAGTCTAAAAGGACCCTCTTGCAAAAATTAAATTAAGGATCTCTTTACAAAAAGAAAACTTCAACTTCATTCTCATTTTGGAGCCCTAAGCCGCAGCTGCTGGAGCCCAAACTACCACCAATCGTCCCATTTTGCGGCGGCGTTGCTTGAAAAGTTATAGCTATCGCGAATCTGGTGTTGTAGAGGAAACGTGGGTGCTTCTTTGTTTAGGTTCCGAGGAGGACGATAGTCAGACCTGCTCTATCTCCAATGAGGACGGGACTCGGTCCTACTCTTCCTCCTTCCCAACGAGGACGAGAGACAAAGCTCAACCATTTCTCTTTTCGGTAAGCATCTCTTTCCATTTCCCTAAGAAACTCTGAAACCTTGTGAAGTTTATTCAACTTACCAAATGTCTCATGAAATTAGGTACAATCCCACCTTTATTCATGGTTCTAAACATGATTTCTGCTTCGTCATCTAATTCCCTATGAGCACAAGCACTAAGCAATATAATATTGGTAGCATAGTATCTAGCGATTGCTCGAAGAAAACGACGATGACGTAGAAGAGAGAATGAGGTTTAATTTTTTTTTTTTTTTTGTAAAGAGATCCCTAATTTATTTTTTGCAAGAGGGTCCTTTTAGACCAAAGGTTAAAAAACAGAAGATAATAGAAGCTTTTCTGATGTGACACTGATATGGATCACTTAACTATTGTGGATGCATCTAATTGGATCATGTAGGTAGGTTAAAAGTTACCCTGAAATTTAAGAGGGTACCAGAGAATTCACCAAAAAACTAACTTCACACGTATTAAGAAAGTTAGTTATATTAGTTTAATTGTCTTGATTTGTGTAAAAAATAAGTTATAGTTACTAAACTATCCTTTCTTGAAAGTATATAATGCTCTTGGAAGTTGTGTCTTGGGAGTGTATAATGCTCTTGAAAAAATAAAAAAACAGTTAATCAAAGGGTATTTTTGAAACACTAGCATTAAATATGATTGATTTAGTTGACTTTTGCTTATATTTGAGTTCAAAAAATTTAGATATTTTTTTGCTTATATATAGGTCGAGAGGGAGTATAGATGTATCTGAGAAATTTTTTTAGCACTTTTATAAAGTTTGTTGTGCTAGCTTATGTGTGTTATCTTTGAATTAGAGTTGTCAAAGTGCCCCATGAGTCAATCCAACTAACCATTAGTTCGAGCCAGAATGGATTAGGGTTTTTCCAGCTCTGAAAAAAACGGGTTAGTTCCATCCCATCGCATCTAGCCCATTAAGAGTTGAGACTTTCTTGAATGCCTCAGTGTTATTCACTTTCATATTATTCAAATAAATTTAAAAGAGGGGTGTTAGTAACACACTCTCTCCTATTGATTGAAATTCATATGGGTTTCACAAATTCATGTGGATCTCACTTAAAATTTGTAGGACCCACATGAATTTCAACCAATAGAGAGTGTTAGAGAGTGTTTTGTTAGACTTTTTCAATTTCAAATCCCTAACCTTAACCCCTTTTCTTTCTCTTGCGACCCTCACCCACCCACAACACAATGCAACACCAGCGATGACTCTTCTTAGTCCTCAAAGTTCGATAATGAACTACATAGATAACACGGAGATGCAAAATCTTTACATGATTTTAGTGAAGAGTGTAAAGGGTTGGCTAAATCGTTTTCTCCCTTGTCAAGAACCTTGTTTGCCTTTTACATGATTTTAGATAATTTTGTTTGCCTACCTTTACATATTACTTCTGAAATTCTATATAGGTGGCAGTGGGTCATCTACACTGGGAAGCAAACAACAAAAACTGGATTTTTTTCTTCTTTTTTAACATTGTTTTATGTTTTTTTTTTTATCTTCAATTTTTTTCGAAAAAAATAATAATGAGTTTACTCGCTTAACCCACAAATTCATAATGAATTGAGTTAGATTTTTGCTAAAATATTAGCTGTCACTAAATTAAATAGTCAATCAAGCCTGATTTACTTTAATTTCGTGGTGGGTCAATTCATAGGAGTGGTGTTAAGTCAATTTGAGAGCTGTAAGTAGGGATGGCAATGGGGCGGGACGGGCATGGGTAACACTCCCCCCGTTCCCGCATCCGCGGGGTGAAATCCGTATCCGTCCCCTTCCGTTATCCCTGCAGGTATCTTGCGGGCGGATATCCAGCGGATATTCGCGGATTTGCGGATATCCACGGATTATTTTTTAGAAAAAAAATTATTATTTTTATTTGAAAAATTGTTGAAATATGCGTAATTTCTATTAAAATAACTATGTTCATACAAATAGATGTTACGAAACTACGAAAGCATTATCCAATTACAAAAGTTACTAACAAGAGTAATCAAATATATTTGTTTTCTCTAAAAATAAAAGTTACAAAAGTTAGGATCCACTTAAAACACCCTTGGATTATGTTTTCTCCTAACTTAATAATAGCTCAACTTAATATAATTAATATTAGTAGGGTGCCTTCTATGGTACACCTTCATAAAAATGGTGTATGGTGCACCTTGTAATGGAGCAATTCTGTCCATTGAATGTGTCACTTGTCATGAGTTGAAATGTCAAAAAAAAATCACTTTTTGAGTCTAGTCAAAGGAGTTGCCCAATGTTTATGTATTTGCAATATAGGTGTTTGTATTTTTTTATTTGCAAAAGCAACCTAACAGTCACCTGCTTCTCCGTCGTCCGATATGCGATGTTGTTTCGTTATCACCGTGCCCTGTTACGTGCAACATCTCGCGGTCATAGTCCAGCTACGCATCACCATGTTCGCGGTCCATAACCACCACCAGATCGAACCTCGCCTCATCACGCCTGCTGCCATCACCATTAAGGTAGCGCTTGCATTCACACAGCTCTGTACACCACCATCGAAGCAAAGTAGCAACCCACTGACAGTAGCCACCTGTTAATGTATTAATTTTAACAAATATAAAATTACTTTTTTGATTATTTCTTTATTTTTGTTTTATATCAAAGTTACCAAATCTTGTCTGAAAACCCTCTACCCATTGTCTGAAACACTTCTCCCCTAAATCCCTAGAGCTCTCCCAAAAAATAGTGCTATATAGTTTTCTGGGTGGTGGGGATACAAAAGACAAGGTGGAGTTTATTGAAGAAGAGACTAATTGGGGGGGGTGTGCCCTTCTTGCTCCTCAGCTTCTGGAATTTCTTATTATTGCTCTGACTTGCATCCCCCAAAAGCTTCCTGATGTGTTCCTTTTGAAGTTTTGTTGCCATGATCGTAGAGGCTTTTTACATGGTATTTTGGGAAGCTGACCTTTTGGATCCATGTCTTAACATTCTAAATATTTATTATCTTGTTCTTGAAGGAGGAGTGGTAAAAGGATCTTAAGGGTTCTATTTGATTATTGTGAAAATCATGCTAAAAGGAAAATTAACTGACATTCTTACAATGATAAGGGTTTGCAGACAAGTTTTGCAAATACAGAGGGACAAATTAAATTAAAATGCAAATACAAAAAAATAAACGAATTGATGTGTAAATACTGATAGTTGGTATACATTTGACACCCTAAAAGCTGGTTGACTAAGCCAACTAAGATTAAATGTACATGTGGCACAATGAAGGGTCTACATTTCTCCAAAAACAAGGTGCATGTTGCACCTCTTTTTTGATGGTGCAATATAGAAAACACCTATTTGTAGATACTTTTTTTTTCCATTAGTATTAGCTTTAGTAAGGAAGGATGGGAAATTAGGTTTAGCAATTAGTAGATATATATAATAAAGAGTATTATAAGTAATTTAAGTATGGGTACGGATATCCGCGGACACGGATAGCGTGATACCCGCCCTCGCCCCGTTTATAAGCGGGTATTGAAATTACCCGTTTATTTTACCCGCGGACACCCATTTAACTACCCGTCCCGTGTCCGTTACGGATTTTATCCACGGATATCCGTGGATATGGATCAAATTGCCATCCCTAACTGTACGTACTTTGAATACTACATTTCCTCCTTGAAAAAGCAAGACAATGTGATTCTCAACCCATGATGAGTGATATAGTGACTAGCTCATGCCCTTTTACCACATTCAGTTTATGAGCCCCAAAGCCTATAATAGCAACTTCACAGGGTTGCTGCGAAGGGACAGAAACGGTGAGAATGGAGCGTGGGATGTGGGCTTGGTGGGTGGGGATAATGGTAGGGCTTGTGAAAGGATTTATAGATTCATTATCCATCTGCTTTATTTATGAGTAAATCCATCCATTTGTAATAAAAATAAATAAATGGATTGGATTCTTTTTTTTAATAGATGATTAATGATTCATCCGATATATTTTTAAATTTGTTGAAACATAAAAAAAAAAGTAGTGAATTTTTTAATTCACTCCAACATCATTTTTTTTTTTCAAATCATTTTTTCTCCAACACAAATAGTCGGTCTCCTGCCTTCGAGCACCCGACGGCCGATCGCTAGCCCGATCACCCGACGCCTGATGGACAGCCCAACCAATCGATCACCCACAAACTGATCGGTCAATCGTTGTCTGACCAACTGACCGACTGGTCGACCGACAGTCGTCGGCCACCACAATGTTAAAGAAAAAAGTTAAAATAATTTTTTAAAATATCATAAAACGGTCGGGTTGGATATCCATCCATAAAAATGATTAATGGATGAGTTTGATGATTTTTTATTAAATGATCGTAGATGGATTGGATTTTTTAATACATTTTTTACGGATTTAAATGGATCAGTGAATTGTTTTTTACCCATACATTATAATCTGAATCAAAATCATTCAATTCATCCGTTTACCACCCCTAGATGACGGGAAGATAGCGGAAAGGAGATGAAAAGTGAAGTTATAAAAAGTATGCCTTAAGTAATTAATAATATTTAATTCAACTTCAAATTTTTGTAATCGCTTATTTATATTTAATAATATTTTTTTAAGAGTTTTATTATTATGCACCGCCAGGATAAAATTTTTTATACTGTTAACCAATCAGAAATTATGGTATGAGTGTGACCTTTAAAATAGTTAAAGTCAAACATTTTAGCTAAAGTGATAATTTATGATTGGTTGACAGTATAAATTTTTTTTATACTCAGTGCATAACAATTAAATTTTTTTTTTTTAATTGAATTGCATGTATAATTATAGAACTCAAGCGTTATACTTTCAGTAAGAATCTATATAAGAGAAGGGGGATTTTATTAACAAATGATTTTAACTTAAATTCTATCACTTTATTTTAAATATTTTAAATATTAATTTTATTTAATCTTTATAAAAAATATTTAGTTCCAAGATATAAAATAAGATAATATATTTGTATCTCCTTTATATATATATATATATATATATATATATATATATATATATATATATATTCAAGATTGAAAGTTGATTAGTGGTAACATATGACCACTTAAAAAAGTTACATACATTTTTTTTGATTAAAAAAGATATTCATTCATTCATTCATTCAAATTGGTAAAATACATCGAAAACAACACAAATTCAACATCGCTAAAAACCTAAAAGGATGAATCTGCGAACAAACTCACAGCACCCAGGTTAATAGCCTAAAACGGCAAAATTCCTACAAATGTGACAAAATCAAAGTGATCGGAATACCCATGCCTCCGGATCTGTAACGTTTGTGCCCAAGTCTTGATTGAATATGTGAGGAATCGAAGCTGATCTGCCAATCTGAACCAAACGAACACCGCAACAAGACGGGAAACCAAACAACGCCGCATCAAGAAGACGAACAAAACAATGTCGCACTCAGATGACGAAAACACGGAAAAACACGAAATAAAAATCAGATTTATGTGGAAAAATCAATTATTTAGATAAAAGGAGAGAAAAACGATGTAGAGCGGTGATTCCAGGCCAAAAAATGGTCCAAAACCACTCCCTTCCGGTAGATGAGGAAGAAAGTAGAGGGAAGTAGATGCAAGGTTGAAAGAGAGAGGCGGCTCTAGGTTTTTCTTCCAATCCTAGTTACATACATTTATCTTTTAGTATTAACCATCGCAATAAGATTTAATGGTCAATATTCATTGTTCTCACATTCTTAAAATACAGACTATTCTCACCTCCACTTAAAAAAGTTACATGCACTTAGGTGAGAATAGTTTGAATTTTAAGAATATGAGAACTATAAATATTGACCATATATTGAATCTTATTTGCAATGGTCAGTATTCAAAGATGATATGTAACTTTTTCAAGTGGTCATGTGATCACTAGTTAATTGATTCGGTATTCACATATACCTTTAAGTTTCTTTCTCTCATTTAACATCCATGTAGTTGTATAGTCACAATTCCATATAATTAGGCTGAAATATACCTTTAAAGTCCTTGATATTATTTTTTTTTGTTTCAATTTTTTCTTATAACCATGTTATAAGTACAAAATATCCATCACTGTTAGCAGTGACCAATCTTCGACGGAGAATCTGTTGGGCACACAAGGTGAATTCTATCCTTCCAACCAGGTTTTCTCCATACAGAAGAGTCAAGAGTCGAACCTCTGACCACTTGCTTAAGGTGTCTGAGTCCCCTACTACTTGGACCAACCATATGTTTCAAATTGGTCCTTCATCTTTATAAAGTTTTGTTTTAGTCCTCTAAATATCAAACTTTTGGCAAGTTTACTCAAATCCAGTTCATTGCCAATAGATATCATTGTATCACTATCACCCATACAGTTCATTTAAGTGCTTTACACTGGAAGCCCTTGACCATCCTTCATTTAATATAATTACTCCATCTCAAGATACGAAATATCTGGATACTTATTCAGTCCCACTCTACGATGTCTATAACGAGTGCCGGTCTCACATACATTGATGATAGATCGTAGCTTGATAGAGCAGATGAGATATCAAGGTGGTTGAGCATTCAATCGAATCTGTGATTGTTCATGCTTTCTCAAAATGGTGATTAGATGATGAATGAATTCACCAAAAATCAGCTAATGTAGCTGGCTGGGATTGACACTAATACATGAAAGTCATGTGAGAGTTATAGAAAACATGACATTTTTCATTAGCAATTTTTATTTGTTTAGTTCATGACAAATGCCGTTATGAGTTCATGAGATCACGTGTGATGCAGATTCCATACTACAATGCCCCTGTTGGATTTTGTTTATCTCGGAAATTGAATCAGTCCATTTTGTTGAAATTAGATATATAGCACGAGTCAGGTCCACTTAATATCATGCAGAACACTATCGCCTAATGTTAGCTATATAGAGGATATGAATTGGCGACAATTGGTTATATGGTATTATTAAGGAGTATTAGAAACTTGAAGGCTTTAATTGATGTCGCTTTATGCCAAACATATATGCATATCGATGATGTTTACGATTAACCAAAATGATTTAAAACGAGACATTTCCTTGCTAGACGAGAGAACATAGGCATTCACAATAACAATGTATCTATATATATGGAGATTAAACCAAAAGATAGGGATAATGCATGCAGCACACACCACAGGAGGGGAGATGCTAATGCCACCCTACGTAATATGTACCATACAAATTAACAAATAAGAGTTTTCAGCGATGGTGGGTGTGGTTGGAGGCCAAGATTTTAGGCGGACACTGGTAGCACTTGGCAAATGGTCCGAATGTGTCAACCTGCTTGATGAAGTTTGTCATGCTGGCCCACCCACCAAATGCAAAGCCCACCACCAGAACCCACACCACCACAAATGCATTAACCACATACATGACCGTCCAGTTAGGGATGAACAAGGGCAATTTCTCTGCCGCATTCTGTTCACAACACCAAAATAAATAATAATAATAATAATCAAGTAATGAATGAGATTTGAAATTGTGAGCTTGTGTTTTCAACTGTTCATATGCCAAAAGTTGTGTCATCTCACAGTAATAATAATTTGCTGACTCATTATGAGCATCTGCTTGGAGTAATTAGAATAGGACTAGTAACGTGAGTACCGTGTAGGGTCACATAAGAGCGCATTCTTCTTATTTGAATTCTTAATACCCAGTCACATTAATATCAACATATGATATCCTATTAAATATCGTATTTAATTAGTGGTTTAAAAAAACATATTTCTTAAGAGCATTAGTTTTGTTCATGGCCCGGCAGCCCCAGCTCATAAAAATGTGGTTTGCACTGTATCAATGGCAGTAGTATAACTATAGCATATAACTAAATGACTAAGAAATGACACCAACCAGATCTTGTCTCATAAATTTTCAAATTCGAATAAAAAATAGAAAACTGGTGGGGGTCTTTATTCCGCCTGGGACATAGGAAGTCTCTTCCAGTTCCAGGTTAAATCATGCATGAAGCTGGAATCATATCCTCAAACATGAACCCCGCATCACAAAAAAAAAAAAAGTTTTAAGAAACACTTTATATATCCGGTCATAAAAATGGACAGTCCTTCATACCCAATATAGCCCTGAAGCTTTTCGTATTAAAGGTTTTATTGGACAGCACTCATTTAAAATGAGCTTATAAGCAAGTAAAAGTATATCTGTTCTTTTTTTTTTTTTGAAACCAATTATGTATATCTGTTCTTAAATTACTGAAATTTGTTAAGATAATAGAAGAATAAATCAATAACAAACACATCATTCCTTGTTTATAGACAAAAACTCACTTGAAAATAATTCTTTTCCAAATTTATTATACTGTTGTAGAAAAAAAAAATTTGGGCCAAGACTAATATATGATCGTAAGGGCCCATATATGCTCTATGAGAGTGAGACCAAATTTTGGCAATGTTTAATTAAATAATTCAGGGGGTAACATTATCAGCAATTGAAAACCAAGATGAACATGTGTCAAAAGTGAATATAATCATATAGATAGAAAAGAGAAATTCACGCTGGACAAGTAAATCTAGTTAGATGAGACGCACATTAGGTAGTAGAACAATAGAAACTAGAAACAAATATATTATTAAGATAAGATGTGGAGAGATTGGACCTTTTACCTGTCTAGCGGAGACAGACCAGAAAGTGAGCATATGGGCAGAAGCAGGGATGATGTAGACGGTGAAGCTGACCAAAAGAGCCCCCACAGCTGAGTTAATGGGCCCAAAGAAAGGGAAAATAATTGCCAAAAACCATATTGGTATCACCACAGGTAACCTGGCTAGAGCCCTCAAAAATATGCTCTTTGTGTCATGCATTCCTATCACTTTCTCCCACACAAAATACAATGGCGTACAAGCAAACCCAAAAGTGATAAACTGTCCATTACATACAAATACATCAGTTAGTAACCACCTATATATACCTATATACTTAGTTACTAAAATGTGTGTGATTTTTGTCATTTGGGCATGAGTCAGTTTTTTTTCCCTCTGCTAGGATTTGATCTCTCATCCTTCAACTTCTTATACCGTCAACTCAAACCATATCAGTTCTTTAACTAGCTTATATAATTTAGGATTAAATATGTTTTTGGTTTTTATAAAATAGCGAAAATTCGTTTTTAATCTCTCATTTTTTAAAAACCCCGTTTTGGCCCCTCAATTTTCAAAATAGTTCACTTTTGATCCCTAACGTTAGCTCAATTTTCAAAATAGTTCAATTTTGGTCCCTAACGTTAGCTCAATTTTCAAAATAGGGACCAAATGTGAGCTATTTTTAAAATTGAGGGACCAAAAAAGGATGCTTTGAAAATGAAGGATTAAAAACGAATTTTCGCTATTTACAAGGACCAAAAACATATTTAATCCTTATAATATTCTTCTTCAATACTTTTTTTATGAAATTTAATCAAAAGGATATATAACTCATAATTGTTCTATGCGAACAACAAATAATCATATAATGCAATTATTATATAGTTTGAGTTTTAATGCAATTATTATATAGTTTGAGTTTTAAATTAAATAATCATATCATAAACTTATTAAACAATCATATAATGCAATAACTTTTTTCTTATTTTTCAGAAATGCCCTTTATTAAATAATTTATTTAAATTAATTATTAATTATCTATTATATATCACTCCTACCTACCTCAATTTATAATTAAGAATTATAATAATTATTTTTTAATATAAAAATCATAACCTAATTATAATAGTAGATTTCTTTTAATTCAATAGGCCATAAACCCAAACAATAAAACTTAACACAATAAAGAGAATTGATATTATTCATCCATACTATTATAAAAAATGATTTCCTACCTTAGTGTCTTTTTTTTTTTTTTTAAATTATCATTGTCAATTATTCATTTAATAATTTAAAGTAATATAAAAAATATAATTATAAACATATTTTATTAAGGATGAAAAATTTACAAATAAACTTGTAAAAGATAATGTTATAAATAAATGTTACTCACCTATTTAAATGTGTTTTTGATCCCTGTAAAATAGTGTAAATTCATTTAGTTCCTCATTTTCGAAAAATCTCTTTTTAGTTCCTCATTTTCAAAATATCATTTTTTTTAGTCTCTTAATTTTCAAAATAGCTCATATTTGGTCCCTATTTTGAAAATTGAGATAACGTAAGGGACCAAAAGTGAGTTATTTTGAAAATTGAGAGACCAAAAAAATGATTTTTTGAAATGAAAGACTAAAAACGAATTGTCACTATTTTACAGAGACCCAAAACATATTTAACCCTATAATTTGTTAATCAATATTTGATACCTCATTAATGGGCGTAAAAACGAAACAAATAAATTAGTAATTGTGAAGCATATGTAAGGGGAGGGAAAGTATATATATGAACCTGGTGAATGAGCATTAGGATAACACCAGCGTCACGCCAGGCAGAGCGGGGGAGGAGGGAGAAGGCATTAGAGTGATCCAGGAGTTGGTCACCATAGGCCCAGTAAACGGTAGTAGCAGATGGTAGGGTGAGGGTGAACACATAAAGAGTAGCATAAAGATAGATATATTTGAACTTCCGAGGCTTCCACATTGCATGCATGATTTCCCTGCAATGTCATATATCATATAATCCATCTTATTGTTTATTGCATCTTAAATTTACAAATGACCCGTGTATGTATAATGTATCCACTCTCAAAATCTAGTTCCATCTACTATTTCATATAAAAAATGAAATTGTCAGTCCTCCTATTTGTCCGAATGTAATACCACTGTTTTCAGCTGACCTTGTACTATTTGTTTTTCTAGTCAATGCATTATTTTGACAAAAAGAATTAATCATACTAAAAGAAAAAAAAAAAGTTGCTTATTGGAGAATTTCTAAGTGAGATCAAGAGTTGTGCATTTATTTAGTTGGACCACCAAACATTTCCTAGTGGATAATGCTAGACACACAAACAAATTCAATTTAGTGTATGCAACTATGCATTTATTTTCTTACTTTTGTATATATGAAAAAAAAAATAAATGAATAAATAAAGATGTATTCACTTTTCAATTTAATTTTAAGTGCATCGTATTTTAATCTATAAAAATTTAGTAATATATATATATATATATATATATATATATATATATATATATCTTTAAAAGCAAATTTACTTTAGAAGCAAGACAATACCTACCACCTTTTTTTTACTTGAGGAATAAACAAATAACTTGACAGTTGGACTCTATCATACCGTAAAATGTGACTACTTCAATTATTCTGTAGATAATAATAAATTTACCATATTGACGAATTTCTTGGGGGGCAAAAGCAAAATCTGAACACAACACACAGATCTTTACATTAATTAGAAAAAAGTTCATCTGGGGTTTGAAGTTTTTTATTGCTAATGACAGAGCATAACCGTAAGCCAAGGCACTAATGCAGTGGTTGTTGAAAATCAAAAGTGCCAGATTTAATGTTTGTCTTATTTCCAAGTCCCATTAGAATGCAGGCAAAAGCTGCAATTGAAGAAAAGGGACCGTGCAATGAATTCTCCGATTCCCTTTGAAATCTGTCCTAGACATTAAAAAATAATATCATGATTGTTTTGTCTGTCTAACATAATAAGCAAAATATTAAAGAAGGGCGTACACTGTGACGGCGTGGCCGCCGAAAGTGTAGAGTATGTTTGTGGCGCCTGTGAAATACAAAATCAACTTGGTTGGGCCCGAATGCGTCACTCCTTCAACCTGAAAGAAAATAACAGTTTTTAAACCAAGTTCGAATCCAACAATTTCAAAGGAGAGATCTACTTATGTATCAAGTCACATTAATTAATGGCTTAAGTTTATGAGAGAGATAATTTTATGATATAGTAAGCTACTATGTGATATAGAATTTGATTTTTTTCTGCCCTATTATTTCAAACAAAAATTAAGTTTCAGAATTATTTGTTTCACAAAAAAAAAAATTTATTTTTATGTGAAGAGGCACATTAATAATGTTAATAATATATATTAATAATATATATAATAAAGGTAATGTTATTTGTAAACTTTGAGCAACTTAGAATTACTTAACTGGTTCTTAAAATCAAGTACATGTTTTTGTTGAGTTGCATCATGCCACATGTAACAATAAGCAATTGGTCCTTATAAGAATCACCAATAAGAAAAAAGAAAAAATATTGCGACATTTCTTCAAATATTATTGAGAAAGAAAGATTAGTAAATAAAAATATATGATATAATTTATGAGACCAATTTGATAAACTTTCATGAGTTGTATAATTGGAATGTAGAGTAATATAAAGTAAAAAGTGGTGAGATGATATGATAAGACTCATAAACAAAAGAATTAAACAATTGAAATGAGTTGACCGATTGAAAATAGGGCATTGTTACGGTACCCTTGAAAAGTAAAGGGTTTGGATACCCTATATCCAATCAGAATGTGTCACCTCAATTAATTGAGTCATGTGAATATCACATGAGACTAAATTCTCACTATCTGATTGGACCATATAGACAAGGGTACAACATCTCATGGGGACCATGGAATCTTCCTTGAAAATATTGTTACGGAACAGAATAATTAACACGTACAGTTGGTGTTGCTTACCTGGCCATGAACAAGGGCTGCAATGGTCATATACCAAGCAGTGTAAGTGGTCATGCCAAGGCCAAGGAAGGACCAAATCCTGTAGTTGTGGAATGATGGTATGAACACAGTGGTGGCACAGCAAGCTCCGAAAATGTAAGTCCAAGTCCTCTTGTCCAATTTGTCATTTATGTAGTATATATTACTGCATAACAACCCCAAAGCAAATCAATTAACTAGTTAAGTAAATAAAACCCATTGTTTCAACTATCTAATCATATACATGCTATATAAATAATTATTAAAATAAATGGAGGAGACCTTGCACAAGCTATAAGCTGGATAACAGATCCAAAGAGGAGAAAAGTGCAGTTGAAGGCCAATCCAACAGCTTTCCAGTATGGACCAAGTAAACCTTCCAACACTTCAAACCACTGCAATAAATATTGAAATTAAACCATGAAACTTGTTCCATATAGATAGATATATTCACAGTAAAAATGGCACTTGTTCCATAACCCATATAGATATATAGATTCTTTGGTTGGTTCCTTGGATGTGTAACCTGAATGACATGGTTTTTGAAGTTGACATTCTCTTTCTCTTTTCTGCTTCTGTACTCAATGTAGAGAATGCTGATTAAATAAGCAGTCCAACTACCAAGCAGGCCATAGAAGACTTGCAATATGATCCCTGAAAGCATTCCCATCTGAGAGAAAGAGTATGGCAGTGTTAACAGAACCTGAGCAACCTGCACATCATAAAACCATAAAAAGAATCATACTTTCTTATACTCAGACAAGATGAAACCAAATATCATTCAAATTCATATGATGCTGATTGCATTTGTGGATTCGTATGATACCTGATTTGAGGCACAGCTGAACCAGGCATCATAGGCAGACCCACCATGCCAGAGAAAACTTTTCAAGCTGGAATGTGAACTATCCATCTTCTCTTCCTCTCCCTCATCACGCTCAACCGTGTTGCTGAGGCTTGACATCATGGCTTCTTCGGATTGCGTCTGGGGTATCATTGTTTAAAGATTACAAGGATCTGAAATGGAAACACAAACACACAATCAAACACCTGAGTTAGGAAATTCACTATATATACCCAGATGAAGCTGAGAGAATACCAAATTTTGGAGCAAAACAAATAAAAGTTGCTTAATCTTAAGCAATGTTGGTTTGTGATGATGAGAGGTTTCTCTTTTTGATTTATAACTACGAAACACAGGAAGGTAGAAATCTTTATAGTGTGATAGGTGTGTGTGAAAGTGGCAGCAAAGAGGGTATATTATATATAGCTTCCTTTTGTAACTCCTTCTAAAACAAACACAATGAGTGCTTATCTCGTTTTTCCTTGTGAAATGAGGAAAAAGATAACAGAACCACCTTACGGGGCAGCTATTGCGGCTTTACTCTGAGGAGGTTCATAATAATAATTACAATGAAGGTTTTAAACTTCTCTCTCTCTCAGACGCTGCTCCAATTGGCAGAGCCTTAAATATACTTGTATGAACTTTTCAGTTAAGGCTTTTAAATTTGCAGAAGCTGAGAATTTCAATGCATGTAAGGTGGTAGTACTACTAGTGTGGAACACCCGCAAGCAAGAAACAGTTACTATAGTATAGTGCTTGGTATTAAATAATGGGAAAAGGGTTGGGTTAGGAAGATGAGAAAAAGGCCAAATTAAAGTTGAGCTCGATTTTTGGACTTAGAGAATCGAGATCTGACAAAACGTACGAGGGTAAACTCTTGCAGCTAAGCTAGCTACCTGTAACTGCAACTCTTCTCTTAATAAAGAAACCAATGGCAATTGGCAAAAGAAGAAATCTGTTTCAATTTTCGACTATGTTTATCTCTTTGATTTTATTCTTGAAACTCACATACACGTTACTTTGGCTTTCTCTTATTATTATAGACTGTGTGCTTGTCCTCTCTCTCTCTTCTCTTTGCCCTGTTATTTATGTGTTTTGTGCTCTGTAGTTTTGGCTGTTCTTTTAAAACGGTTGGTGAGTATGTATGCATGAGGGTCAATACTCTGTCCGTATAATAATTTTGAGATATTTGTGCAACAGAAATCTCTTTGGACTAGTGTAACAGAAATCGAGTTTAACTAGTATTCTCTCTTACCAGAAAGTTTTTCTACCCGGATTTCCTACCATCACAAAATCGCGCATCCACATAGTTGGATCAATCCAAAATTTCTTCAAATATTTTTAGTGATTGATCTAACTGTGCACTATATGAATGCCTTCAGTTCTGATTGTAACGAATGTGTTTCCAAAGTTTTTTATATGAGAAATGCTAGCAACACATTCTCTAACACTCTCTTTCCAACACACACTCTCTAATTAGTTGAAATTCATGTGAGTTTTACAAAATTCAAGTGGGACCCACATGAATTAGTGGGACCCACATGAATTACAACTAATAGGAGAGTGTGCGTTGGATAGAGAGTGTTAGAGAGTACGTTGCTAGCACCCCTCTTTTTATATTGTCAAACAATCACAAATTCTTGATCTTAGTGACTTTTAAGGTAGTTAGGATAAAAGTCAAATATTTTTAATGATATGATAATTTATGATTGGTTGACAATGTAAAAAATCTTTATACTCACAGTAAATATCAAATAAATTCATAGAAATAAATTATTTATTTTATAACAACTTATATATTGAATTTTATATAATATAAATATACAAAAGTATTTATCAAATTGAAAAACAAATAAATTAGATTTTTTTTTTTGTTGAAATAAAACAAAATTACAAAATGTTATGTATACATGCATTAAGACATGTGAGAGGTGGATCTCTGCACCGGGGTGATTCTACAGTGCACCATGAAGCGTTATGGTGCAAGGTGCACCTTATATTTTGAAAAGGGCATTTCCGTAACTTATTCTCAACTCCCTAGTTTTACTTGTTTCCTGGTTTCTTACTCTTCTTTTGTCTTCTTGTACTCAAAGTTTGTTTCCTTTTGTAATTTGATATTACAACCTTCAAAAATTATTATAATTTAAATAGTGATCCAACTTTAAAGGCATTAAACTCGGGTGAGCTCGTGCTAACCTTAGCTCAGGTTTGGTCGTGCGACCCTTTGCTCTGACAACCTAATCACAAATCTGGCATCGATACACGCCCGATTGTCAAAAAACAGTGTATTGTCAGAAAATTTGAGGAGATCTGGTGCGTACGTTGTCGCTTCGCCTTGGTGAAGCTACAATCTTAGCTAGTACGCCATTTCCCTTATTGGAAGCAACTATCAAAATCAGTTGTATCGTAGCCAGCAAGACTTGGAGAGTGTGTTCGGGACGATTTACAACGGGAGGTATGACGGTTGCTTTGCTACATAACTTGTCCAGTACCATTTTGATTTCAGCAAGGTTAAGGTTTCACTATTTTGGTTAACTTCCATTTTTATTTGAGTTCAAGACTTGGACTCTCATTATCTATGATTGTCTCATTTATTTAATATTTCGTTATGCTTATGCTTATGTTCACTATTTATGCTATTCTGAAACCAAAATAAATCATTAATGATATTGTCTCTTATGCTTATGCTTCTATTCACTCTATATGCTTATGCTTAGACTCATTAAAATTGTGAAGGTTTTATACTGTGTGTAGGATAAGTGTAACAAATCTACAGAAAACTGAATGAATGATTTTTCTCGTTACTGAATACTACATACAGCAATGTATTTATACAAGGATGTAAGGGAATTAGAGGATAACTAACCAACTAACTCCAGCTGTAACTAACTATCAAAGTAAGTAACTACTCAATTAATTTCTATATCATAATAAATGCGATAGAGGTGCTGAGCTGATATTTAGGATCAAGGCTGATATTTAGGATCAAAGTTTGTTATCATAAACTTGAATCTGATTGTATCTGATTGTTAGATAAAGGATTAAGATAGATATAGATAGACTTTATCTTAATAGTTTGTTGTAGTTTGTTGAAGCTTCCGTTGTGTATATATATTCTTGTATCCATCAGATATGAAATCAATAGAAGAGAAACAATTCTTTTTCTCTCTTTCAAATATTCTTTCCCAAATTTATTATGGCATCAGAGAAGGTCGATGGGGATCCAGAGAAGAAAAATGCCTCTGGAAGTGGTGAACAGGAGAAGAAGAATGCCTCCAAAGCTGATATCATTCAGCCTATCATCACTCATTCCTCTCCATATTATCTGGGATCATCAGATAATCCAGGCACACCATTGGTAGCAGTTCCATTAAAAGGAGAGAATTATCGAAACTGGGCTAGATCCATGAAGATGGCCCTGCGTGCAAAAACAAAACTAGGCTTCATCGATGGAAGCATCACAAGACCTGCAGCTGGTTCACCCGAATTCAATGATTGGGAGAAGGAGGATTCCATGGTCTGGGCATGGATAATCAACTCAACAGACCCAAACCTGCACAGCAGCATATCTCATGCAACCACGGCTAGGGATGTGTGGCTTGACTTGGAAGAAAGGTTTGCTCAAACCAATGTGCCCCGCATTCACCAGCTTTGGCGCATGGTTTGCATGACTCAGCAAGAGCCACACATGAGTATCACAGATTTCTACACCAACTTCAAGGCACTCATTGATGAACTAGGAGAGCTCCAACCTTTACCTCAATGCAATTGTGGTGCATCCAGAGAATTGGCACAAAGGGAGCAGGATCAGCAAGTGCACTTGTTTCTTGGCAGTCTTGATAATGAAAGGTTTGGTAATGTGAAAGGAAATCTGTTGAACACAGATCCACTACCCTCACTTCGCCGTGTTTTCAATCATGTGTTGAGAGAGGAAGCACGGCTCACTGCAGAAAAAGATAGAGAGCCAAGAATGGATGCAGGAACAGCTTTTCATGCAAAAGGAAGGAGCAGCCGTGAGGGTCCATGACCAAAATGTGAACACTGTGGAAAGATTGGGCATGAGAAGGCAAAATGCTATGAATTGATTGGTTATCCAGCTCACTGGAATGTCAAGAGGTCAAACAGAAATCCAAACAAAGCAGGGACAGAAGGAGGATTTGCTCGCATGGCCATATCAGAAAATGAGCAAGGCAATGCAACCAATACAGAAGGAGATTCCAAGGGACATGCACTATTTGCGTTCCATACAAAGCATGCTGATTACATGGCTGGTAACGAAAACTGGATCCTAGATAGTGGAGCATCTCATCATATGACTCCACTAAGATCCCTTTTTGTGGAAATAAAGTCCCTTGATAACCCATTGCATATCACTGTGCCAACGGGTAACATAGTGATAGTGGACAAAATGGGAACTATTGTGCTTAACAACAACATAAAGCTGCGAGATGTGTTATACATACCACAATTTAGTTGCAATTTAATTTCTATTAATAAGTTGACTTATGATTTAAATTGCACTGTTACTTATTCCTCTCATGGCTGCTTGATACAGGACCAACAAACGAGGAGCATGATTGGCTCGGGTGACTTGTGTGATGGAGTTTACATCCTTAGAAGAGTGGCAATGCAAGGATCATCTCTGGCAGCTAACACAGTGAATGAAACCACCTTGTGGCATGCAAGAATGGGACATCCTTCAAGTCAGAATTTGCTTAAGCTATCTAGTTTTTTGAGTTTTCATTTTGATAAGAATAAAGTCGAGTGTTGTGACATTTGTCATCGTTCCAAACAATGTAGATAACCTTTTCCTTTGAGCAATAATAAAGCAGAATTTGCTTTTCAATTAATACATTGTGATCTTTGGGGCAAATATAGAACTGTGACTCATAATGAGGCATCTTATTTTATCACTATAGTGGATGATTATACTCGAGCAGTTTGGGTATATCTCCTAAGAGAAAAATCTGATGTGCCACGTATTTTGATGAATTTTTGCTCCATGGTTCAAACACAATTTAATGCAAAGGTGCAGGTTGTACATAGCGATAATGGAACAGAATTCACTAACAACACAGTCCAAACATTTTTTCGCAAAGAAGGGATATTGCATGAAACCTCATGTGTGGGAACTCCGGAGCAGAATGGTAGAGTGGAAAGGAAGCATAGACACATCCTTAATGTGGCTAGAGCACTCAGATTTCAAGCAAATTTGCCTATCCTTTTTTGGGGAGAATGTGTGTTGGCAGCAGTGCATCTTATCAACAGAACTCCAACCATAGCTAACAAAGGGACAACTCCACATGAAATGCTCTTTGGCAAGCCTTCCACATACAATCATTTGCGTGTGTTGGCTTGTTTATGTTATGTGAAGAATAAAACTCATGATAAATTTGATGCAAGGGCCAAGAAATGCGTTTTTATTGGCTATCCTCAAGGACAAAAAGGATGGAGGGTCTATGACCTAGAGAGCAAAGAATTCGTGGTGTCCAGGGATGTAATCTTCTATGCGGACAGATTTCCTTTTGCAGGGCATGTGGAAGACAAGCTTTCAAAGCATGATACTCCAACCAATGTGTTCCTAAATGAAGTGCACCAGGATGCTGAAATGGATAAGGAACCAGAAATGCCATGCTCACATGAGGTGCTGACACTTGATGAAGCGGATTTAACAGGTTCAGGAAATGAAAATGAGGAGGTGCAGGAAATGCTTGGCAGCGCACTTGATGAAAATGAAGTGCCACTTGCAGCCAACAATAATGTTTCTTTAGGTATTCGAACACGTCAACCACCTTCTTATTTGCGTGATTATTATTGCCACTCTGCTAGAGATGCTTCATCACACAAAGCTCGTGAGTCACTATGTTCCTCGGGTAAGTCCTATCCTATTGCAAACTATGTGCATTATAATCATTTTTCTACTACTCAGCAAGCTTTCATGGCGGCCATCTCTACAAATGATGAGCCAAAATATTACTCACAGGCAGTAAAACATGCCGCATGGCGTGAGGCCATGGCACAAGAAATTGCAGCGCTTGAAACCAATAGAACCTGGACCCTTGAGCCATTACCAGAAGGCAAGAAACTTGTGGGATGTCGATGGGTTTATCGTGTCAAATACAAACCCAATGGAGAAGTGGACAAGTATAAGGCAACACTCGTAGCGAAAGGTTACACTCAAGTGGAAGGAGAGGATTTCACAGAGACATTCGCTCCAGTCGCTAAAATGACCAGTGTTCGATGTTTACTCACAGTGGCAGTAGCAAAAGGTTGGTCTTTACATCAAATGGATGTAAGTAATGCATTTCTCCATGGAGATCTTCATGAAGAGGTCTACATGGATTTGCCAACAGGCTATGATAAGCAGCACAAAGGCCTCGTGTGTCGCCTACATAAGTCACTCTATGGGTTGAGACAAGCATCACGCAACTGGTACGCCAAACTTTCAGAAGCATTAACTGGTTATGGTTTCCAACAGAGTGCAGCGAACCACAGCTTGTTCACATATGGTTCCCCTCAAAATTTTATAGCAGTTCTGATCTATGTTGATGATCTTGTGATAGCTGGAAATGACCAAGTGGCATGTGCAAAATTCAAGGAATATCTCCACACATGTTTTCACATGAAGGATTTGGGAGCCTTGAAGTATTTCCTAGGCTTAGAGCTAGCCACAAGTCCGAATGGGCTGTTTCTATGTCAACGAAAATATGCACTTGATATTCTTCATGAGTGTGGTATGCAAGATAGCAAACCATGCACATTCCCCATGGAGCAACATCATCGTTTATCCACAGCTTCCAGTGCACATTATTCGAATCCAGCTCAATATAGAAGGTTGGTTGGTCGTCTTATTTATTTAACTATTACTAGACCAGAATTGTCTTATTCGGTTCATATCTTGAGCCAGTTTATGCAAGCACCACAGCTAGATCATTGGAATGCAGCTATGAGGGTCCTTCGGTACATTAAATCCTCTCCAGGTCAAGGAATTTGGATACCGAAACATAATGATCTTACTCTTGTGGGGTATAGTGATTCAGATTGGGCAACATGTCCAATAACTCGTAGATCCATAACTGGATATCTCATGAAGCTCGGATCGGTGCCCATTTCATGGAAGACAAAGAAGCAAAGCACTATCTCCAAGTCATCAACTGAGGCGGAGTATAGAGCTATGTCGCATGCTACTAGTGAAATAATATGGGTAAGGAGCCTACTTTCTTCTTTGCAAGTTAAGATTGAAGAGCCAACAACACTCTTTTGTGATAACCAGTCAGCTATGCACTTAGCATCCAACCCAGTTTTTCACGAGCGAACCAAGCACATCGAAGTAGATTGTCATTTCATTCATGAGCATATCCAGTCCGGGGTCATTTCTGCTGCTTACATTCCAACAGCACATCAACCAGCAGATTTGTTTACTAAATCGCTTGGCACAAAGCAGTTTCAATTGTTGCTGTCCAAGTTGGGTGTTCGAAATGCGTACTCCCAACTTAAGGGGGGATAATGCGATAGAGGTGCTGAGCTGATATTTAGGATCAAGGCTGATGTTTAGGATCAAAGTTTGTTATCATAAACTTGAATCTGATTGTATCTGATTGTTAGATAAAGGATTAAGATAGATATAGATAGACTTTATCTTAATAGTTTGTTGTAGTTTGTTGAAGCTTCCGTTGTGTATATATATTCTTGTATCCATCAGATATGAAATCAACAGAAGAGAAACAATTCTTTTTCTCTCTTTCAAATATTCTTTCCCAAATTTATTAATAATAGCCCCCCTCAAGTTGTAGGTTTGCTTCCTGTGCCTTTAACTCAGTTTGCATAGTATCAATCCAGCACTGCTCTAGGCTGGCTTGAGCATATGTGGCAGGTTCGATTATGGTAGAAATGGAGTGTATAGGCCTTGTGTTTAGGTGAAAGGGGTTGATAAGAAAATATGAACTGATATGGTAAAGGGACTTAGAGGTAGGAGGTGTAGTGCTGGATAGGCGATAGTAATCACTATAATAGAAAATGCTATTAATAGCGTTTATTTTTGTTATTTAATAGCGCTTTTAAGAGCTATTAAATCAAGCGCTATTAAAGATGGAAGAAATAATAGAGCATAAAAAAGCGCTATCTAAAGTAAGAAACGATAGCGCTTCCTTGAGAAAGCGTTATCTATTCCTGGGTTTTAGACAGCGCTCCCTTGAGAAAGCGTTATCTATTCCTGGGTTTTAGACAGCGCTCCCTCAAGGGAGCGCTGTCTATTCTTGCCTTAGATAGCGCTTCCTTGAAGCGCTATCTATTCCCATATATATTTTTTTTAATAATATACTTTAATTTTCTCTTACTCTTCCCTACACTCAGCAAAATCCAGACAGTATAAGCAATATTTGGCACAACAATTGGCATAGTATACATAAATTCATTTCATTCATTAAAAATGTTACAAAATGAGTACAATAAAAAGTATGTACTAATTATCAATATTGTTACAATAAATACTACTAACTAAAACTATACTAGTACATACAAATTCAAACAATACTAGCTATAGCCTATACCAAAAGTCACCCAAAACTTTCAGAAAATCATCAACCTGCAAAATTGGAGACAAATCAAGTTATTAAATGAACTTGAAGTATAATACAATCTAATCACAACTCACAACTCACAACTTAAATTAACACTAAAAAGACAAACTTAATTACCTTTAATTATTGATATAATTCATTGAGGTATGTTGTACTGATAATAGAGAGACTAGCTGCCACCAACATATGAACTAAACAAATAGAGAGACTAGCTCCCACCAACATATGAACTGAACTGCAATCAACCTTACCTCACTAACACCGAAAAAATTGCCAATACAGAAAATAAAGTGAGCAGACCAAAGGGTACCTAATTAACAATGCTGATATTTAAAATAGTTAACAATGCTGCAAGCTACAGGATTCAGACACCATAATTAACATAATTAAATGATAGTTGATATTAGAGGAAAGGCCAATGGTAACACGAGACCTAAGCTAAGATCATCCTCTTTGCAGGATTTAATTTTTAAATATATTACTTATGGTCAAACAGTGCAGGACAGATATCTGATTATCCTGTATTTAAAATAAGTTTTAGGCCATCATCTTAACCTTTGAAGAACAAAGTTATAACTATTACCTTGTAATTTCCTTAAATGATTTCAAAACTTGATTCATCAAGGTACTGATTGTTTTGAAGCATATTATCTTTGAATTCTCTAGTATTTATGAAGAATATTAAGCTGCATGGAATGATAAGAGTTGAATCTGGGGAAAAAAAATCATATTAACAGAATGAGAAAAGTGCTAGTATGAGACTTACAGTGCTTTAATCGCATGCCAGTCCCAAAAATGCATGGGCACTCCTCTGGAATCTTAGGTTCAATCAATTCACAATCTAGAACGAAAAAAATGGAGTAGACATTTCCACTTGTGAATATGGAAGTTACATAAAATAGTTTCAGATATTATTCAGTCCAATTTAAAACTAGAAAACCAAATCACCCAAGAAAACTAATTCAAGTGCTTCACTTCACTCTCCATTTTGCCATGGAAATGGTATGTGTTGGTCCATGTTCACATACGAATGTAATTATGATTTGGAGGTTGTGAGTTGGGCTCTCAAGTGATGATTTGTCTCTCCTTCACTACACAACATGGACAAAGTATATAAATTAATTTATTACTATCATGACAATAAAAAGAAGGTGCATAATATATCATTATAATTATTCTCAACTATCACAATCCATTTAAATGTCAAATGCATCTTATAATAGTAAGGAACTGCAACAACTACCTAGGATGAAATAAGTACTGATATTCCATTATATAAGGTAGGAAAAGAATACTAATCCCATAATAGATAAAATATATCCAAGTTTGAGATGTGTATTTTTTTTTTTTATTGACTTTGAAGCAAAGTGAAAATGAAAAAACGACAACTATTTATATAAGACTCCAATGCAATTCTATAACACTCACTTGGTCATGTTTTTCCTTCCACTTTCACTTTCACAGTTTCACTTGTCAAACCTCATACTCATGGTATTGGTCACCTACTCACACCCAATAAAAGGTAGATTTCCCTGTAAACAAAATAGTTATTTAAAAAAAATACATCACCTTATGAAGACTAAAAATATGGTTGTAATCCAACATATTATATAGGACATTGGTCTATCATTTTTCATATTCTCTTTTCAGTTGACACATCAGTGAGCAATCACATAACATCTACACACATGAATTTGCCAGAGTAGCATCAGCAAGCTAAAGCTCACTAGTGACCAGCAAGCATAAAGAAACAAAGTGATTAAGTAATAGAATAAGTTAGCAAGAATCATTAGTAAGCTATCTTGAAATGAAACTTGACAATCAATACAGGCCATATTTGGTAGTAGTAAAATGAACCTGTGACAATAAATATCATAAAAGTTCATAAATCAAACCCCTAAAGCCTTCCCACACCCTTCTGATGCATGGTTCTGGAATCAGCATTCTGGAAAGGATTACCAGTGGGACTTGAACTTGAGAACACATGAAGATGCAATAATTCTAGTGTCTTCACATCTACAACAATAAATCTGCAGCGGAGAAGAGAAGGAGCTGGGTGCATGGTGGATATGGTGGAGGCGCACGACTGAAGCCCCAGTAAGCCAAGCACTCAAATCATGATTACCAGCAAGCAAACAATCAGTAATGAAGAAGCAGAGCCAGAGATGAACGAAGCAAACTGGGATGAAGAAAAGAAATCAAAAAATCGCAGACATTCAGTGAACATCAAGAGATGAATGAAATCAAAAATCAGTGACCATCAAGCAAACAAGCAGGAACGAAAAAAAAAAGAACGAAGAAGCAGGGCGATGAACGAAGCAGCAAACATGGATGAAGAACCCACTCACCGTGAACGGAGATGATGGCGCAAGGTGGCGGAAGGACGGCGCTCGGTAGTGAATGGCAAACGGCGCGTGGTGGGACACGAGGACGGACGAACGGATGGACGAACGACGCGCGGTGAAGACAAGTGAAGGAACCCTAATTTTTTTACTAAATAAGAGGAAGGCTGGGGAAGAAGAGAAGCTCGTGAGAGAGAGGGAATGAGGAAGATGGAGAAACAGTAATTCTCTGTTTCTGATTTGGGAGAGATCGATTTGGGAAATGAGAAAGTGTTTGAAGAGATTGAGAGTGTTTGAAAAGGTTATGTGAAGTGAAAAAGGGAAACCTGTGCGCGCTTGTGCCAAAAATATATGAAAAGGGGAATAGATAGCGCTTCCTCGAGAAAGCGCTATCTAAAGTGCACTTATAATAGCGCTTCCTTGAGAAAGCGCTATTATAAGGTGGATTTTAGGTAGTGCTTCCTTTCTCAAGGAAGCGCTATCTATTCCTCATCCCAGGAATAGATAGCACTTCCTTGAGGAAGGAAGCGCTATCTAAAATCCACCTTATAATAGCGCTTTCTCAGGGAAGCGCTATCTAAAGTCTTCCGCCTCTTTTTTAATAGCGTTTCACTTAAAAACGTTATTAAAGGTGCGCCATTTAATCCCTTTTCTACTGTAGTGAATGTTTGAGGTGGGCAAATTTGTTTCATGGTCTTGAGGATTGTCTTGGTTGTGTATCAGCAGGTGGGGTGTTCTCTGGTGGGTCAGGTGTCTTGAAGTTGAGGGTGTGTTGTAGTGGGGTTGGATCCGCTAATGTGTACAGAGAGGGTTGAAGTTGGAAAGGTGAGGTAGGTGGGTCAGGCTTTGCTGAGGTGTGCAGAGGGGTTGGAGGGTGGATGTCCAAGGTGGTATGAACAATGTTACATAAACTGTTTTTTCACACCAAAAGGGAGGGAATGAGAAGTTGCTGCTAGTAATAGCACATATTAGTATTTATTTCTAAATGCATATTGTACACAACATTTTGCACTAGAACTTTCAGGTTGTCTTGATATGCATAAGTATGTTGAAGACTGATAATTCTTTAAGAATGAACATATAGAACTAAATAAAACCAGTGAAATTCACTTTGGCGTGTGTTGAAGATTCAGATTTGAGATTTGTAGATTGTGTACTCATAAGCGCGATGCAACCTATTTCTGAATCTTCTGAGGTCTAATGTAATATTTTAGCTGCCAATATAGATCTTCTTTGTGTATTCCCAACCCTTCTTAGTAATGCTTTCGGGATCTCTTAGGAGAGGATCATTTTTATCATATTTGTCATACACAGAGCTCTCTCTATGATGAATATCAAAACCAATGCATTTCAAACCAAACTTCCTTGCGGGCTCCCCATAGTAAGTTTTTGCAGCCCATTTAGTACCAAGAGGAACCACTTGAATGAATACAGAACCAGGCCTCAAGAATAAAAAATGTGCATAGCAGCTCCATGAATTCCAATCATGACATCACTTGCATTGAGGTCCCTATAATTCTTTGCTAATTCTGTTGTTTTGCCAGGTTTTAAAACTTCCACTTGAAACCCAATTTTCTCTTCCATCTTCATCATCAAATTCTCATTAGTTATAGTTCTTGACCCACTTCTTGAGAGAATAACCAATTAGGCTTCTGCCATGCATTTTCTTGCATTTGTTGCTTAATGCACTATTGTTGTGAGGTTTGTGACGATGGGGATAAGGAGATTTGTTGCTTAAGTTGCTCTTGTAAGCAACTAAAAGAACCTACCTAGAGTTTATAGAGTGACGCAACACATCCTATTTATATGCTATCATTCTTTTTTAACAAAAAGAACTATGCCAAAGTTTTTTTTATTAAGTCATAGATGTTCACTCTCATTATATTTGAGGACATTTCATAAGCTTTTCTTTTGCCCATCATTTTCGCTACTGTAAGCAGCAACATTTGGTATTGTTACCTAGTATAAGCCTCGAAAAAAATGTGGCAGGTCAAGAGCTTTATAGGGAAAGTTTGATGGCAGAAGAAGTGGAAGCTTCATATTCAAACAACATGTGCGATGAAAAATCGAACGTATGTGACATTAGTTAAGATGATAAATGATACATTGTGTAATTCAAAGTTGAATTTAGTAATTTTCATACCATATAAACTTAACATTTTGTATATTAAAAACTATGTATGGGAAAGCGCCGTTGTCGTCGGGTACGAATGAGCATGAAAAGTCAAACATTGATGGAGATACTGATAGTGGTTGGAGGCAGAAAGATGTGATACACATTAATGGCGCTGAAGATGTTTGAAACATTAGGCTTGATTTGTTAACAATCCAGGAGATGAAGGTACTTGACTTTTTAATGAAGAGGTTGCATATTAATTATATAATGAGTATGGAGGAGTCAAAGGATTCGGTGTGAGGAAATACAAAGTAGGATACAACAAAAGTAATAAATTATTGTGGAAATAAGTTTTTTTGTTCTTGTCATGGTGTTAGAGATAAGAAAACTAGTGACAGACCTAACAGGCAGAGGGAGGAAAGGCCGAAGACAAGGTGTAGTTGTAAAGCAAAGTGTTGCGTTCATCATGAAGCATTAAGTGCTCGATGATATGTTTCGTTTTTTTGCGATGAGCACAACCACAAATTGTTGAGTACGCACTATGGTGGAATGTTACGTTCACACCATCGCATGACCGTAGATGATGTCACGCATATGAATTTAATGAGAAATGTTGTCATTAGAACACCGAAGATAATATGCATCCTTTGACAGGTAAGTAGGTGGCTTCAATATCGTTGGATTTAGGAGGAAAGATATGTATAATGAAATTTACATGCAAATTAGAATGGTGGATGGAGATGTAAAGGCAACAGTTAGGTATTTGCATCAATTGGCTAGTACAAATGGACAATTATTTTGGAGTCATGTAGTTGATGAAGAGGGGATGTTGCTGCACTTGTTTTGATGTGATAGCATTTCACAATTTGATTATCGAGGGTTATGGGGATGTGTTAGCTTTTGATGCAACATATGGATGTAATAAGTACAAGTGCCCTGTGATTGTGTTTTTTTGGGGTGAATTATCACTTGAAAACCATCATATTTGCAACTGCAATCGTCTATAACGAAACGGAAAAGACATATGAGTGGATTTTGGAACAATTTTTGAATGCAATGAAATGAAAATGTTTGAAATCTGTTATTATTGATGGAGACATTGCTGTTGAGTCTCCAAATGTCTGATGTGCATTTACCTTAGTTTTGATGAGATTAAAACAGTTATTCAATGATTTAATTGAACCCGTCTATGGTATTAAACTCGTCTACTTAGTGTGCAGATTAAAACATTAAGTGTCTATATGAACTGTTCACTCGTCTGAACTTAGATAAGTTCACCCGTCTGAACTAACTTAAGTTCAGACGTCTGAACTAACTAAAGTTCACTCGTCTGAACTAACTAAGGTTCACTCGTCTGAACTAAGAGAAGTTCACTCGTCTAATGAAGTCTTCAACCGTCTGATCAAAAGAAGACTCACCCGTCTAAAAGACTTTGCAACTGACGTCATCTCTTTGTTAAAGAGTCAACCCGTCTAATGAAGTTACTCATCCGTCTAGTGACTAAAGTTAAAGAATACATTGGATGAAAGTTGTCTCGTCTCTGATAAGGAACTTCAACAAAGTGGTTTGCCTGAACACAACTGCATCTTACACCAAAAGGGAAAGTCTTCCCTCTGCAAACAAAAAGCACGTATACAGACCTGCTGAGACCAAAGGTATATCAGAAATCTGTATCACTCTGATGAAAGAGAACAAGCGAAGTTCCCTATGCTTTAATGGCTGATCAGAACAACTCTATTGCATTTATTGAAGATCTGCAAGAAGCCAAGCCTTCAGACTTTGTGTCTAACGGCTTTAAAATCTTGAAGCCTATTTAACGAAGAAGACTTTGAAGATTGAAGAAGAGACAAGAAAAGAGAACGATAAAAGCAATCAAAGAGCAATTACTCTGTGCATTTATATCTTCATTCTTTCATTATTTATTCTTCAATCATTTGAAGTTATTACGCAGTCTTTTAGATCTTCACATTTAATACACTCGTCTGAATGCTTGTGAAAGACTTGCAAATTGTAATCTATTTTACAATTTCTCTCAAACAAACCCGTCTGAGCCTGAAGAAGCTAAGTGTGCAAACAATACTTGTCTGGAGCTTGGAGAGGCTAGGTGTGAAAACAATACTCGTCTGTCCTGTAACCTAAATCAGTTATAGTGAGAAAACTTGGTGCTGCCAAGGACTGGACGTAGCCTCATTGTTAAGGGGTGAACCAGGATAAAACCTGCTGAGTGATCTCTCTTTCCCTTAACTCTTTAGTTTGATAATTTGTCTTAACTATCATCTAACTAAAGGGGTTTATAATTGTGTTTATCAAACCTTTTATATCTTGCATGATTGTGTGTTTTCTGTGAAAACCTTCAGACGAGTTATCAGTCTGATTGACCTGTCTGTGTTTACTCGTCTATTATAACCCGTCTGTGCTTGCAAAAAAGTTTCTAAATTCAGCATAAATTTGTCAAACACCATTCAACCCCCTTCTAGTGTTTGCATCTGTCTATTTCAATTGCGATGTGGAATGCTATTATAAGAGTTTTCTAGGAGGTTCACGATAGATTATGCACTTGGCACTTGCAGCGGAATGAAACTTCCAATGTCTGTAAGATTGATTTTACCCAAGGTTTCATCGAGTGCATGATCTATGATTATGAAGTTGACCAATTTGAACAAAAGTGGGAGTCATTCCTTGTTGAATGGGGTGTCAGACACATTAGATGGGTGCAGGAAATTTATGAGAAAGGGAAGATGTGGGTAGCTGCGCACATGCGGTGTCTGTTCTTTGCTGGCTTGCGAACAACTTCTAGATGTGAAAGTCTGCATTTAAAAATGGACAATTATGTTGGATCTCGGGATAATTTGTTTGATTTTTTGCAGCATTACCATAGGTATTTGGAATACATACACAACAATGAAAATGAGGCTGATTTTAGATCTTGGAATTGTCAGGACCCAACTTAGGTGTCCCTGACTGGCCATAATGGAACTTCATTGTCCAATTCCCAAAGCCTTTCAAGCACGTATAAGTCACATCATAACAAGATATATTGTATATCATATGTAATTATCAGAGTAAAAGATTATATCAAATGAAAGCTAAAGGTGGCCCTGAGTCAGCATCAAGAGTTTTAAAACAAAGTCCAAAAAGGTTTACAACTAGAAAGAAGTTCAAAACTCCAAATAGCGGAGAAATCTCATATGACAATAAACCGAACTAAAATGAAACTGAAATAGCAACACAAGTGCATGAGCTCCCTGAGATGGCTCCACTAGCTGAATACCTGAAGCTAAAATTAAAAAGGGCGGGGGTGAGTCCTAGAACTCAGTGAGGGATAAACAAAACATAACAACAAATAGCGCAATTTATAAACATCTCAATAAATATATGTCTTTAAGTACTTTACATTGTACATAACCTTGCATAGCAGTTCTTCACTTGCTATGTAGTCAGTTTTTCATTGGGCAACATGCTTGTGTATCCCCTTGGAGTTGTTCACTAGAGTCTCCCACTCCGACAGTCACATTTATATCCCGGTCGAGTCCGCTGACCGACAAGTGACTTCGGTCACTACACAACCACCCTTCAAACTCCGGGGTTTTTCACAAGAGGCCCCACACTCCGACGGTCACATTTATATACCGGTCGAATCCGCTGACCGGTCGGATACACCAAGTCTTGTCCAATGTCTAAGCATCATACCAAAATACCAAATACAATATATCAAGTCTTACCATAGCATACGCCCACTTTGTTTCGTAACATAGCTTGCATAATCACCTCAGTGGTAATCAATAACGACCATAAGGTTATCATCACAAATTTATATGGGCTACATTATAGCCATTCCGTTCACATATAGTATCACCTTGCCATTCCATTAAACCACTTACTTCATATGCAATTACATAGAGGAAGCCAACAAACCTTACCTTGACATATTTCAATAATCTCATAGCAAACATTATTCATCACAACAAGCATTTATATCACCTTCGAGGCTCAACGAACTAAAGATACAAGCATGCAACAAACTCATAATTCATTAAACGCTTGGATAAAAATAAATCATTGCCCATAGACCCTCAATAAATATAGAGTAGGAACATAACTCACATATTCTTTACGTCATTTCACTTAACTATTTTCTCAACATTTCTTGGGTACCTTTACCAACTTGACTAATGTTTCTTATCGTATCTAACATAATTGCAATGTAACACTTATAATAATACCCTTCTCTTTCCATAAGAACCAACTCAACTATAAGCTAGAGCCATTCTTAGCTCCAACAAGAACGTATGCATCTATATCACCATCATATAACTACACTCAAGGCTTCCTATATCTTTTCTTACCCTTTTTCATTTCTTAATTTCCTAGCCTATAAAAATAGTCCATAATCATGTTCCTCACATTTCCTATCACCATACACCTTCATAAAATAATACTCACCTCACCATTTATATCACAATTATACACCATCATGTCCATAGATTTCTCGTACTCTATATCATCATATAAAAGAACTTACCAATAAGGTTATCAACTCAAATCATTAAATAAAACTTTCGATATGCAATCTTAGGTACAATTTAATACTTTATTCTCATAACAAACACTTCACATAGCAACTGATCATCATCATCATTATATATATATATATATATATCAAATCACCTATAAATACACCATAACGCAAGACATGCATCAAAGTACGCAAAAAGATTTTTGAATACTTCAAAATACCCAATAGTCATCATAAATTATGATAATCCCCATCATTTTTTTGAAATATAATATCATGATCTTTGATCACCATTTATTCCATAACTTTTCGAATACATAAAATTTTAATCTAAAAGTTATTGCATATGAAAAATAGATTCAAAGAGTTTTCCAACAGGATGTCATTTACCCAAAACGGATAAGAAATAAAAAAGATATGCACATTTAAAGTTTGTTGTCTCTGTCCTTAGCGCTCAGCGCTAGGTTAGGCGTTGGAATCATCTTTTCAGGCCCCTTCTCGGGTGCTCCAGGGCCCAGCGCTGCACACTAGGTGTCCAGCGTTGCCTAGAAATCGCAGAAATGCAGCAAGACGCTGCTTTTTTGCCATTTTCACCCCAAAACCCCATTTTCATGATTTTCAACCAACAAATAACTACAACAACTCACCAACAACATATAAATCAAAGAATAATCAAACTAAACATGTTCCAAATGATTTTCATGGAAAGAATTCACTCAAACAATTCACAAACATCATTATTTCAACCATCACTAACCCATTTCATATACCACACTAATACCCACGAAAATTAACCAAAACAAATCACAAATCCCTCACCTCTTGATACTCCATTGCTGCCTCCATCTTCTTCCTCTCTTCTCTTCTTCTTCTTCTTCTTCTTCTTCTTCTTCTTCTTCTTCTTCTTCTTCTTCTTCTTCTTCTTTCTTTCCCCCTTTCTCTTCTTCTTCCTCTTTTCTTCTTTTTCTGTTAGGGTTGCTGATGGCTGCCCACCCTCCTATCTCTACTATTTATACCTCATCATTTTTACCAAAACGCCCTTGACGTTAGGCTAACTCATAACTTAACACTTGTGTAAACAAAATATGTCTCTAAGCTTATTATGATAATTCATTTATAAAAAAAAAAATACCTTATACCATTTTTTTTTTGCGGGTATTATAGGAATGGAGATTCTGTTTGCATCACACACTTGGTAGTGTTGGAGAGGTGTGGTGCACATGATTATAACAGAGAGGTGTTTTTGTTTCGAAAAATTCTAAAGAAGTCTGAGCATGTGAAGGTAACGCAGTCAACGAAAAATGCTTCCTATGTTATTCATGTTGTAACACCATATGGGGACACTACAAGAAAACCCGCTTATACTGACGGCCTTTTATCAAAGGTCAATTGGTCGTCGATAATTTCTTTCTTTCCGACGAGCATGACCGCCGGTAAAAAGCTAACAAATATCTAACAACCTCGGTAACATGACCGAGGGAACAGCCATCGGTACGTCCTTCGCTAATTTTGGCGCAAACAAGTGCCTAAATATTCCTGCTTTGTTTTCGACGGTCTGGCCGTCGGTAAGAGTATTTTTTACTTACCGATGTCGTTTCCTTTTCTCCGAGGCAACAATCACTTTTCATGTTTCCGATGGTTTGTGCCATCGGTAATGTTTACCATCGGTAAGTGCAACGGTTACTTTTATTGTTTCCGACGGTCTAGGCCGTCGGTAAGGGTAATTCATTATTACCGACGGCCAGAGCGTCAGTATAGGTAACTAATACCACGGTCAGTAACCTTCCCTCTCATTTCTTTTTGCGACCCTCCTCCATCTTCCTCTCTCTGCAAGCCCCTCCTCCCTCCCTTTTCCTCTCTCTGCAAGCCCCTCCTCCCTCCTTCGTCCTCTCTTGGCAAGCCCCTCCTCGCTCTTCCTCTCTTTGCAACCACCGGCCACGGGAGCATCTGCCACTGCCTCCATCTCTTTTCCCTCTGTGAGGCCACCCTTTCTCTGCAACCACCAACCACCGGAGCACCGTTCGACCACCGTGAGGCTCCCCACCACGAGGTAACTCTTTGATCTCCCTCTCTCATTTCTTCTCTGCTTTCCCTCTCTCATTTCTTCTCTTTCTTTTTCTCAGTAGTAACTCTATGTTCTCTTTTGTCTTAATGTCTCACTCTCTAATCAGTGGCTCTTTCGGTGAGACAAGCGACGCACGACCGCTGCTCTTCAGCTTCCCTTCCCTCACGATCGCTGATCCGGTGAAGGTTTGGGTCTCATTCCCTAAGACAGCATGGTGACCACCCCTGCTCTTCCAGTTCCAAGTAAAGCTTCTTCCATTGCTATTGTGAAACTGAAATTGGGGATTTAGGGATATCATCCCTTTTAATATTATATGTAAATATGTAAATGTATTGTGAAACTGAAACTGAAATTGGGTTTGCTTTCTGCTATATGTCTCTCTTTGATTATACAACACACAATTCAACACTTTGTAGTGTACATGACGTTATAATATTTGATAGATAAGGTTCTCATAATAGCCGAGCCATTTTTACTGCTTTAGCTCTTCCCTCCTATTAATGTCAACATTCTTGGTTTGTGGGATTTCTGTGCTAGCTCAGTAATTTTCGTTACTTTGATTAATTTATGTTGAACCCGGTATTATCATTGTGTTGGAAATTATGTTTGGTTGCATTTTCGTTGAATCTACTTAACTAGTATTTTCGTTGCCACTGTGTATCTGAAAAATTATGCTCGGTTTTATTCTAGTTTAGGGTGTATAAGATTTGAATTTTGATATTAGAACTACAAACCTGTTTTCTTGAACTAGTGCATAAGATTTTACTTTAAAAATAATTAGAACTAATTTTAATAATTTGATTAAATAATTATAATAAACATATCCATAAGACTTAAATTTTAAAGTAATTGGAAAAATAAATAAAAAATATTTAAATAAAATATTAATCAATAGAATGTCAAAATCTGTTAACACTTGTATTTGTGTTAAGCCTCATAAGACTTATAATTAAAAAATAAATTATCGATATAATTAGCTTAAGTTAGAAACCTAGACATGAAAAAAATGTTCGGGCGATGGTGGCTGAGTCATGACAGATTGCAGATGGTTGGGCAACGGATAGTGCGATGCGGCGAGACTAATTAATGAATAAAATTTAAAATTTAAATAATTAAATAAGGTAGAAACAAGAAATAATATTTAAATAATTGAATAAAGAGGTTAGATATTTGAAATTAAATTACAACAATAATTAAATAACAAAATAGGTTAATAAAATAAGTAAGTCCGCAATAAGCAATAAGGCAACAACCTCTTACTCCCCCGCACTTGACCCCGAAGAGGAGCAGCGGCTTGCGCTGCGTGTTTGGACAGAGGTTGTTGGCAGCAAGAAGGAGGGTCATCTTTAAGGTGCAGGAGACCTTTCCGGTAACTATCGGAAAAGGTCTTCGTGCTTGTATATCAGCGCCACAGCATCCATCGGAGCCAGTCGCCACGCTGATCAGGAGATTGCTGAGCAGAGGCGGAGACTGGCTGAGTTCGAGCAGCGTGCCGAGGAGCGTGAGCGTCAGATAGAGGCGTCGATGGAGCAGATGCTACGAACCATACTACAAATCTTGCAGCAGCCCCCCATCCAGATCAGCCGACCGATCGCACCAGAGCCGACGATGATGAGGACTCTTTTGATGATCTTATCCAATCTCCTCGTCATTATGACAAGGATTATTAGATTTTCATATTAGTTTTTTATTTATATTTCTATGTATTGTAAGAACATATGTTATTTATCATTTGGATATAATTTTAATTTCTTTAATGTTATTTTTAATTTTATTTTGCACTATTTATTTAATTAATATTTGTAAATAATTAATAACAAATAAAAGTATTTAATAAATATAAAATATAATTAAATAATAATTAATTCATCAATAAAAATATAATTTTTTTTTAAAAAAATTATATATACCGACGGCTAGGTAATGTGTAAATGCATGGACCGATGGCCTAGACCGTCAGTAAAGTGCTTAGGTTATTACCGACGGCATAGCTGTCGCTAATGTGCATGGGTAATTACCGACGGCCAATGCAAAAGGCCGATGGTAATAATTACCAAGGACCCTCTTTCCGACGGATTCTTAGCCGTCGAAAATTTACTGTTACCGATGGCTTTTGGGTAATGAGCTGTTTTCTTATAGTGGGAAAACAGAACAAGTATACGATGGCATGTATCGTACTACCTGGTTGAAATGCTTTTTAGGTGTTCATGCAAGGGAATGAAATCATGCGGCCTTCCATGCCTATATATTATTGTGCTTGTACACTTTCAACGGTTTTTTGGGATGAAAAAATCAACAATTTTTTAATTAAAGCTCTTTATTTTTTCTCCTTATATTTTGATATTTAGAAAGGGGCTCTTCATTATTGTGGAGTGAAAAAGTCGAGACTTCTTTTAAATTTTTAAAATTAGGTTAAAGTAATAATTTGGTCCCTATACGTGACACAAATTCTTTATTTAGTCTCTATACGTATAAAATTAGGAAATGACTCCCTACATGTGTAAACCTTAGCAAATTCGATCTCTATTTGTGCAAGTGTTAGCAAATTCGTCCATGCCGTCAGCAAATTGGTCTTTATACATAACAAAAAAATTTCATTTGGTCCCTAAACCTGAAAAAAAAAAAATTTAAATCGGTCATTATATGTGCAATCGATGATAATTTTGTCTCTGTCGTCTACCAAGGAGCTCGAATTCAACTAAAGATTTTATTTTCGTATTGAATATTTTCTATATATTATATCAATCTATTTCTACTATTGGGAGTAAAAATTGTATAATTTAGTCCGTAAATGATTTTATATTATGAAATTATCCAAGTTGACTTTCAATAGAAGAAATAGATTGATATAATATATAAAAAATAATCAATACGAAAAGAATCTTTAGTTAGGTCCGAGCTCCTTAACAGACGATAAAGACAAAATTATTATCGATTACACATATAGGGATCAATTTAATTTTTTTTTCCAGGTTTACGGACCAAATAAAAAATTTGTGTCACGTATAAAGACTAATTTGCTGACGGCAAGGACTAATTTGCTAACGTTTGTACATATAGGGACCGAATTTGCTAACGTTTACACATGTAGGGACCCACTTCCAAATTTTTTAAGTATAAGGACTAAATGAAGAATCTATATCACATATAGGGACCAAATTATTACTTTAACCTTAAAATTATAAAACAATTTCTTAATAATTTTTTATTCTAATACTTATATTTTAACTTAAAAAAATAGTTCTCTTAAAAATCCTTACACATATATATCTGGACATTCTATTAAACTCTAATTAACCGGTACCAACATATGGTTGGTCCGAGTGGTAACGAGGTTGGACCCCTTACGCAAGTGGTTAGGGATTCGATCCCTGACTCTTGTGTATGGAGAAAATCTAGTTGAGAGAGGTCAACCCTTAAATGTTGTCCAGTACCTCGGGGGATTAGGATGTGTTTGGATTTGCATTTGAAACGGCGTTCAATGGAAAAACATAGTTTACGAGGCACAAAACGTGAAAGCAAGAATTTGTTGCTTTCATTCAAACGTACGTTTGAACTCGTTCCAACGCAAATCTAAACATGCACTTAGTCTTTGCAATTGCGCGCGAAGGATACTTTGGGAAACCAAAAAAACTCTAATTAACCGGACCACCTCATCTATAGACATCACCACATCGGTATATTCGTATCGAGTTAAGATCTTTTTCATTTTTCCTCTCCATTACTATAGTTTTAGAGGTATAAATATGATAATCTGACATTGGGTGGGGTCTAAATATCCTTTATACATCCCCAAAATATAGTAATGAAGCTCTTCATTTCTCATAAGAAATGAAGTGAATCTTTACACATTCGTATCACGGTAGCAGCATATAAAAATGTTTTTATTCAAAAAGAAAAAGAGATAACTACTTTGACAAAACTGTGGTTGGAAAGAATTTGGTGAACTACTACTCCTTTGTCTGTCAAAAAGAAAAGACCATTTTCCATTCAATCCTGTATGGTTGATCTTTGTCAATAATATCACCATTAGCTTTCCTTATCAGTGAGCTAAATTAACATGCTTAGTGGGTGGGGGGCCTCCCCCCTCCTTGTTCACTCGGTTTCTAACTTTTCCATAATATGCTCCCTTGTCTCCTTTTTTCTTACGCTTGACTCATAATATAAGGTAATTAATTTGCATGGCTACCAACCCAACTTGCTGATTGTTACATAATTGAGCATGAGAAATAATTTAGGCACCAATTGTGTTATTTGAACATCAGATTTTAAACATCATATGTGACATGTATCTCTTTATTTCTATCTCTCACTTAATTTTTATCTTCTTTGTATACACATATTTCAAAAGTACATCGAAAAAACAACGGATATATTATTGTTCATATTTTGATGTCCAAGAAAGATTTGTCTTTATGCACACTCTTTGCTTACTCCTTCTTTATTTAAAAAAAAAAAAAAAGGCAAGATAGAAAATGTATTTCTCTTATTTTAGTATCTAAAAAATAATATAAAAAATTAATGTGCAAATAGCATCACCTAAGCTATAGAGCATTATCCCGTTCCTGTTTTCTGTTGAGCCTATCAAATCCACCTAGTGGAGGACAGTTTGTGCATCTGTAGGCCGTTCCAATGACTTTTTACTTTAATCACATATCATGAGGTAATACACCTCTTAAGTCATTCATTTCTTTTACTCAAGTACTAATGTGCTATAGTATTTTCCAAGCATACCTAATCTTGAATAATACGAGTAATAACTTATGGAGAAAGATTAAAAGAGTACATAATCTGGAGCCATCAATTACTACATATGTTTGTGCCAAATGCTACAAACTTTTTTTCTTATTCCTCCAATTTTTTTTTGTGACAAAATAGGCCCCTAGCTAACTACCATACAGGGGAAGATTATACTATCCACAAATGTTTGGTGGATGAATTATGAACAATTATATATGTGCCTCTTAGCAGTGACAATTATAAAGCACGATAGATATGATTCATTCAGAAGGTGAAAAAACTTAAACCTTGTATATGGTTTCATCAAAGTTCCAAGCTAGATAGAGAACGAGATAATACACACTAGTAGTTTAGTACAGTACTACACACGTTTAAATATGGCAGTTTTGATACTTTGTATGCTGTGGGTTGTGATTTGTTTATGTGGCCAAGTAAAAGTCCATGGACCATGGAATCGATGTAGCCGAAAATGATTATTAGAAGTGTTAAGAATTCAGGTATCCGAATTGTCCCCTTAAAAATCGGTTTATAAGGGGGTGGTCTACCTAGCTATATAAGCAACGACCAGACTCGTTAACCACCCAATGTGGGACTCGCAACACGCCCCCTCGAGCCTGGACATGTCACCACAAGCGAGGGCTAGCGACACTATCCACACCACCGGACAGAATGTGGCTCTGATACCATGTTAAGAATTCAGGCATCCGAATGGTCCCCTAAAAAATCGGCTTATGAGGCGGTGGTCTACCCAGCTATATAAGCAATGGTCAGGCTTGTTAACCACCCGATGTAGGACTCGCAACACGCCCCCTCGAGCTTGGGCTCGTCACCACAGGCGAGGGCTAGCGGCACTATCCACACAACCGGGCAGAACGTGGCTCTGATACCATATTAAGAATTTAAGCATCCGAATGGTCCCCTCAAAAACCGGCTTATGAGGGGGTGGTCTACCCAACTATATAAGCAATGGCCAAACATGTTAACCACCCGATGTGGGACTTGCAACACACCCCCTCGAGCCTGGGCTCGTCACCACAAGCGAGGGCTAACGGCACTATCCACACCACCGGACAGAACGTGGCTCTGATACTATGTTAAGAATTCAGGCATCCGAATGGTCCCCTAAAAAATCGGCTTATGAGGCGATGGTCTACCCAGCTATATAAGCAATGGTCAGGCTTGTTAACCACCCGATGTAGGACTCGCAACACGCCCCCTCGAGCCTGGGCTCGTCACCACAAGCGAGGGCTAGCGGCACTATCCACACAACCGGGCAGAACGTGGCTCTGATACCATGTTAAGAATTCAGGTATCTGAATTGTCCCCTAAAAAACCGGCTTATAAGGGGGTGGTCTACCTAGCTATATAAGCAACCGTTGCTTATATAGCTAGGTAGACCACCCCCTTATAAGCCAGTTTTTTAGGGGACCATTCGGATGGCTAAATTCCTAACAAGAAGTAATTTTTGGAGTACCCACATAGAGAAAAATACATTATTTCAAATGCCAATGGAAAGGAAAATATGGGATTTGGCTTTTCATCATCTCTTAAAGCTCCTTTTTGAAATGTATCTCTTAAAAACATTTGTATGGTGCAAACTTTGTTTTCATGGCTAAACCTCTGTATTTTCTCTTACCTTGCTATTAGATTTAAGCCTAACTCAACCCCAAAAGCTAGCTCAAAAAAAGCTAGTTCAAGAGGTAAGGATTGCCCAAGCTTTATAAGTTCTTATGAGGCTCTATTTCTAGTCAATGTGGGACTTGGATTTTTCCCAATACACCCCCTCACACCCAGCACTATTGGGCTTGGTGCGTGGATAATATGGTGGACGGCCCTTTAATGGATCTAGGATAGGTTTTGATGCCATATTAAATTTGGGCCTAACTCAACCCCAAAAGCTAGCTCAAAAAAAAGCTAGCTCAAGAAATGAGGATTGTTCAAACTTTATAAGCTCTTATGAGGCTCTATCTCTAGTCAATGTGGGACTTGGGTTTTTCCCAATACACCCCCTCACGCCCTGCACTATTGGGTTTGATGCGTGGATAATATGGTGGGCGGCCCTTTAATGGATCTAGGATAGACTTTGATACCATATTAAATTTGGGTCTAACTCAATCCCAAAAGCTAGCTCAAGAGGTGAGGATTGCTCAAGCTTTATAAGCTTTTATGAGACTCTATCTCTAATCAATATACGACTTAAGTTTTTCCCAAAACTTGCCGTCAGTGGAATCAACTTTATCAGGATTAATTAGAAACAAGCATCCTAGGACATGCGCGCTTATGGTCTTTAGTCCCCACTATTAAATTTATTGAAGGGTTCAATCATGCATCTAATTAGAAAGAAGAAGTTTGTCTGTTACATACATTAATCCTTATCCTTATTCATAAAATATATACGTTTTGTATTCATAAAATTTAACTTGCCTCATCTTTTTTGGATGAGGATCTTTCGTCCCATTTTGATATATTAAATCATGTTTCAATTAATAATATCTTATTATATATTTTATTTTTTAATATTAAATAAAATTTTAACTTACATGACAAAATATTATTAGTTGGAACTTGATGTAATACATTAAAATGAGAGAGTAGATGATTATCCCACTCTTTTACGGCTAAACTCGAAATTAGCGGTGGGAATATAATTATGAATGTAGGAGCAAGAATTATGAATGCTGGGGCAGTGAACTTCTATTATTAGTGTGAGTTTAATTTCACTTTTGGAGACATCAAAAGTGTAGTGTTATTATACCTGTCAAACATAATTCTAATAAGAAAAAGGTATTTGATTATGGGTTTGTTTGGAAGAGCTTATGGAGAGCTTATAAGAATAACTTATAGAATTAAACTTATACAAATAGTTTATGGAAATAATTTATGATCTTTCCATAAGCTGTTTTTAGGTTATTTTCATAAGCTTCTCTGAGAAGCTTATGAAAATAAGCTGTTTTTAGCTTATTTAAAAAAGAGCTTATTGCATAAGCACTTAAATAAGCTGTATATCCAAATGCACCCTATATGTGTGAGGAAAACAATTTTACATCCAAAATTGATTTTATCATAAACAGTTCGGAATAACTTCTTCTTTTGGATTGAAAAATTATATTAAATTTTATATCAAACTTATTTTTAAAATAATAATATTCAAATAAATTATTTAACTTTAAATTCAATTATATTAAAATCAATTTAATCGGTCCCCGTCACAAACTCGTCCCCCGTCACAGTATCTATTACCATTCTCAATTCAAATCCACTTAGCATTCTATAAAGTGCTCAATCTTCATTTCGGATATGATTTATCATTAGAGCAATGGTGAGTGCAGGGATATGAATGCCGGGGCAACAATATGATTGGTTATAGCTTCTAGTTGGGATGCGATTCAAACTTCAAAGTGACAAAATGACTTGACCTTCATATTAATAATCATGTGTATACTGTATAGGATGCTAGGTGGCTGAGTTTAGGAGACACCAGGCTAGTCTATACAAACTTATCTCTTTCATTATTTTAGTGTGGCCATTGGCTATCATTTTTATTGCAGCAGCATGACTGCTGAGTAATCACTGCTTTACTGATCTGTATTTCTTCTTTCTCTTCTACTTTTTGAATTCAATCCATCCTACGATGTAGATTTCACAAAAATTATGGCTTTGGACCCATTCATCATTTCAAAATCTAGTTTAATAATTAGGATTTGTTAAGTACATTACTCCCATCATAATAAAATATAAATAAAAATTAACTCATTTAAATTATAATAAAACATAAAAAAAAGTTGATTTTTTATATCTCATTTAATGATAATATATAAAAAATATTCTTCATTTTATTATATTTAATTAAAATAAGTTTTCATATAATATAATTAATGTGAATAAATAAAGAGGAGAAATTTAGGCAATGAAGTGTAATTTTTAAATGAGATTAACAACATTAAATGTGAATAATTAATTATTTTAATAAATATAAAAATGATTAAATTTATTTATATTATTTTACAGAGAGAGTGTTAAAAGAGCTGTGCTATTTAGCACGACAAAAGATGCATACCAATGTTACAAAAAAGAAAGAGAGAAAGAGGGATTTCAGGTGGGAAAAAAAATAAAAATGTACATCAATCAAATTTTAATTTTATACGAATTTCGCATTCGTACATACCATATACCATTTCTCTTATTAAAAAGGAGAAAGATTTTTTAAAATTGACTTTGTTTTTAAATAAGAAAGGTAAATGTGCGTATTTATTATAAATTTAATAAAATATATTGTGATTTTAACTCACAGAATGATTAATTAACACTTTAAAAATAAGTTGTTTATAAGAATTTTTTAATGAGAAGATCGATAATACACTTACTATTTGTGTAACATACATGAGATGGATTGCAAACAAGTAATGGATGCGCGATTTCCATATTGTAAAATCTGATTTGTCCGAATATGGTTGCCTCTTGTAAGAGTGTAGAACCATATTGTCTTTTCAAAACAGCTATAAAGTTGTGTTTACAAAGCGACAAGTAAATAATAGTGCTCATGCTTTAGCAAAGGCATCTATCTTGTATGCTCCTCGCCGTATTTTTCATTTAGCTCCTATTTGTATTTGGAACATTATCAATAATGAAATGAAGTGATTTTGCTTAATTGTGTCAAAAAAAATTTAAGGCCCCAGTTTAAGGCTGTAAGTAGATGAATTTAGATCGGATTTGGGGAAATTTAATGTCTAAATTAGTTAGTGTTGATCGGATCAGATTGAATTGTATTATTTTCCAATATTTTGATATGCTGCCAAAATCGAACAAATCAGATACAATTCGGGTTAGTTTGGACTGGTGTATCAAGTTATTCTATTCTTTAAATGAATTTAATTTTAATTTTCTAAAGATAGAAAAAATTCAAAAATCTAGAAAAAAGTAATAAAAAAATCAGAAAATATAAAGAAAAATTAGGGTTTTAAGGAGTGGGAAAGGAATATAGGGATTACCTTCTTTTATTACAAAATGGCAGATTGGAAGGGAGTAAGTGACTTGTCTTAAAAAAGTAAAATAATAATATTATTTAGGGTTAAATATATTTTTAGTCCTTATAAAATGAGCAAATTTTGATTTTGGTCCCTGTACAAATTTTTCTTTGATTTTTAACCCTCTAAAATATGAAATTACTAATTTTGATCCCTATAAAACGAGCAAATTTTGGTTTTGATCCTTGTAAATTGTTTTTCTTTGGTTTTCATCCCTCTAAAATTTAATATCGCCGTTTTTAGTCCATAGCATTCATTTTAGGGTAGATAAATATATATTATTTTAGGGTTCTAGGAAATTTTTACGAGAATCACATGCTAAAATGACACCAAAGAGGTCATTGGGTGTCATTTGGGATGACCATATGACCTTCTGTTAAACACATAAGTAGTTAATGGATTTCACATGACAGTAGGGACCAAAAATGGTGATTTAAGATTTTACAGGGACGAAAACCAAAGAATTTTTTTTTATAGATAGAAAAAACAAAATTCGCTAATTTTACGGGAATCAAAAACATATTTAACCCTAAATAATATATTAATTTAATAATAATCAATTCGGTTCGGGTTGCAAGGATTCAAAATTCTTGAACCCGAGACTCGAACCAATGGTGTTAGGATTCAACATGCTCTACAAGTGTAAAATGAGCAAAAAAATGAGTGTGGATTATGGTTCAATATGTTTTTGGTCCCTGTAAAATAGAGAAAATTCATTTTTAGTCTCTCATTTTTTAAAAGTTATTTTTTGGTCCCTCAATTTTCAAAATAGCTCACTTTTAGTCCCTAACGTTAGCTCAATTTTCAAAATAAGACGTTTTGAAAATGAGAGACTAAAAACGAATTTTCGCTAATTACAAAGACCAAAAACATATTGAACCCTTATAATATTCTTCTTCAATACTTTTATGTGAAATTTAATCAAAAGGATACACAACTCATAATTGTTTTATGAGAATAGCCGAAATTATATAATGCAATTATTATATAATTTTGTAGCTAGATTTATTTTAATTCTATGTATCATAAACCCAAACATTAAACTTTAACACAATAGAGAGAATTAGTATTATTCGTCAATACTATTATAAAAAATTATTTTCCACCTCAGTGTCTTATTTTTGTTTTTTAAATTATCATTGTCAATTATTCATTTAATAATTTAAAATAATATAAAAAATTTAATTATAAATATATTTTATTAAGGATGAAAAATTTACGGATAAACTTGTAAAGGATAATGTTATAAATAAATTTTACTCACATATTTAAATATGTTTTTTGTCCCTGTAAAATAGTGAAGATTCGTTTTTAGTCCCTCATTTTCAAAACTTCCTTTTTTAGTTTCTAATTTTCAAAATATATTTTTTTCGTCCCTCAATTTTCAAAATAGTTCACATTTGATCCCTATTTTGAAAATTGAGATAACGTTAGGAATCAAAAGTGAGTTATTTTGAAAATAGAGGGATCAAAAAGGACTTTTGAAAGTGAGGGACTAAAAACGAATTTTTGTTATTTTACAGGAACCAAAAACATATTTAACTCATGTGGATTATAACAAAGTTGTAAATTTAATTAACTTCTGACCCAGAAAAACAAAAATTTACACTCAAACGATACTCACATAATTCATATCTGCACACATGATATCTATCTCACCTTGAAATGTATATTATGATACTCACCATATTTACAGCAGTTTTACATTGTCTATACAAATGTCACATTTCAGGTGTTCAAAATTTCCCCCCCTTTAAACACAAATATGATTACTCTAACACAATTTCGTTGACTATCTAGAGATTATAAATCTATGGTAAGTTACGTCTTCGATAACCTCACACGGCAAGAGATAAAGAAATCAGATGTGTAGTTTTCTTGATTAGTACGATGAACAACAGCCGTGTATATCTTAGGTTCATCATTCATATATATATCAAATGTCAAACAGTAACACAATCAACTGGATCCACTAATTTCATTTACCATAAAATTCTCCAAATAAAAACCATTATAGTACTAGATTTTTATTCAGCTCTTATGGATTTGAAGGGAAAAAGTCACGTGAGATGAAATGAATCGAACAAGCTTTACGAGTTAAAAGAAAGCCCAAAAACCTGTATACCTTGAACCTATGCAATTCCTTTTAGAGTGTGTTTAAAAAAAGGTGAATTAGATTATGGGTGCGTTTGGAAGAGCTTATGGAGAGCTTATGAAAATAGCTTATTGAATTAAACTGATACAAATAGTTTACGAAAATAGTTTATGATCTTTCGATAAGCTGTTTTTAGCTTATTTCCATAAGCTTGTCAGAGAAGCTTATGAAAATAAGATGTTTTTAGCTTATTTACAAAAGAGCTTATTGCATAAGCGCTTAAATAAGCTGTATACCCAAACGCACCCTATGTCAATAATTGATTATATTTATAATTAATTATTATAATAATCGATTATAATCAGAATTTGTTTTTATTTAGGTATGTTTGCTGAAAAGTGATTTTAAAATAATCCATTTCATTTGGATGATGTAAAAAAAATCATTTTTATATAGTAAATTACGAAAAATGGTATGAAGTTATTTGTATAATTTAATAATATTTGTTTGGAAGTTAGTTTTGTAGGGATAAATAGTAAAGAGAGTTTTGAGAATGAAAAATAATCAAATCTCAACAATCTTAAACTAAAACAAATTAGATGATATAAAATAACTTTTTTTCCCAAAAAATTTTTTTTTTATAAATTTAAGCTAATTATCAAATGTGATAAATTATATATGAAATAACTTTTTAATTAAAAAATAAATAAAATGAAAAAAATTAATTTTTTCCAAACATATCGTGAACGTCAAGATTCCTAGTCTAATCTTGTAACAAATTGTGGATAATAAAACGTACCAACGCAAAACGAAAACTATAGTGTGGTCATTTCTTTTCTTTTTACCCTCTTTTACACGTGCTCTCTACTTTAAATCAAGTGTCTAGAACTTGATGGGCTAAATTGTCCTGCTGCTGCCCCGGAACAAGCAGTGTGCGTAGTAAAGCTTTGAGGATGGTCATCTTCCTTTTTTTTAACTCAATCAATTCATAAGGGCATGAACTCATAATAAACCAAATAAAGAAAAAATAAATGTAACGATTTATTTGATATACGCTAACGATGTAAATTTTTTTATATTAACAACTAATCAGAATTTATCACATCAGTTATAATGTTTGACTCCTATTCTAACAACTTTAAAAATCACTCATATCATGATTTTTGATTGGTTGATAATATAAACAATTTTATACTGTCAATGCATAATAATTAAACTCTAAATGTAGTATCATTTTCTCCCAAATCAGATTAACTTGGGCTTGTTCATAATGACCCCAATTCTGCCTTTTGCATGCTTTCTATAACTAGAGGGTGCTGAGTGGATTCAGAGAGTGACTAAAGTTTGTTTGAACATTAACAATCAGGACCTCAATCTGGCTTCTCTTTCACATCCATATTGTCCATGTCTTCTTTATCTAGCTAGTAATATCTTAGTCAAAGTCAGAGAGATGATGGTAAACAACACAACAAGTGAAATCCACTAAAGCAATCGGGTAAGCAAAAAAAGGGATTCTTAGCAATAGCTAAACTTAGTGGATTCCACCCAACATTTACATAATTAATCAGCTTTTTATGTGTTTGGCTGCATCCTCATCTATGTAAAGCAAAATACCCTCATCTTGAATAAAATGGTAGTCTATAAGGAGTCAAGATGACATGAATAGCGTTTTCAAATATTAAGGCAGTACACGAAAAGAATCCCCCTTCAACCCACATGTACCCAACTGAAATTATAAAATTGAAAAACACAAAAACGAAAAAACAAGAGAATGCACCTTCTGAATTAAACTTATGCAACCTTAAAGACCTTTTTTAAGCATATATCACAAAAAATATGATAGATAAATCATGAGACATTAAAGTTATGTAGTACAGCAAGTTAGCAACAGAATAGTAGGAGAAATACAAGTTAAGATATCAAGGCGAATAAATTTCTTTTTTTTTTTTGGTAGTAAGGGGCGAATCTATTTCAACTGATTGATGGTTAACCAAAAGAATTACAAATATCTTGAATAGAAATCACCTATATTTGGATGATCAAAAATTGAGAGTTTGAGATGGCACAATAAGGAAGTGTGAGCTCCTTTGAACGTATGCCAATGACTCATCCATGTTGTGCCCATTCCGGTTAAAGCCGAATGAGTGATCGGTGGTCCATAATTATTTGGACTTTGAGCAGAAGGTGGGGAGGGAGGAATAAGAAAAATGAGTGGACAATGAAGAAGATCTGAGGCGAAGATAGAAGATGAAAGAGATGGGTAGATTTTATAAAATAATAACAATAATATAATAATTTAAAAACAAAATATTCTAATATTTATATATAATAATTAATAATAATTATAGATTATAAAAAATATAATTAATATAAATAAATGCAACATGACATTAAAGATTATTTTTTTTTTCCACGTGACAGTACTAATGTGACACTCATTAGCCACATCAGCACTTAACAGGAAGAAGCTAACGACAGAGACTTAATCCAAAAAAATTGAAGTTATACACCAAATTCTATAAGTTAAAAATTCATAGGGACCAAAATCAAATGTTCCATATTGATGGGATTAAAAAATTCATTAAGCCTCATAATAATAAATATATACATAATATTTTGTAGTTTTAATTCTTCAAATTGTGAATAATATGAAATGCAAGTAACAAAATACCAGAGTTATCATATTTGGATTGGACCGGACCTGTGAGCTATTCAGTTTGAGTAACTTATCAGACTATATGTGCACTTAAATCTAGGGATGTCAACGAGGCAGGACAAAGGTGGGAAGAACTCCCTAGCTCACCGTTTTCGTCCATCAATTTTTTCTCTTCCTCATCCACGTTCCCAGTGATAAGGAGTTTTTCTCCTCCGTCCAGTTCCCCGCGGAGAGTTCGGGATCCCTGAAATATTCATAAAAAAAGGTAATAGACTAAAATCCAATAAAAATATATTAAACTAAAAAATCTTAAATTTAAAGTTAAAAGACTCTCTAAGACATTACAACAAGTTCAAACTCAAATAGACAAATATGAGATTCAACAAAAATTACGACAAGATCTAAAGTTGCATCAAGTTTAATTTTTTTTATCATGTCCAACATGTAAGGTCTTTATCACCATTTTAGTGGCACTGCAACGGACAAGTGACACTGTGGCAAGATGTAGAGGAACAAGGTTATGACTCGAACGATGAAGTGGATCAAACTCGTGAAGGCCGTAGAGAAAGAGCTGAAGAATTGAATAGGATTAGAATATTAATTTAGGTTGATTTTTTTCAATATTTTATTTATTTAATAAAATAATATATATATATATATACACATATATTTATATGTATATTTTTGTAATCTTATCGGGGACGGGGACTCCGAAGGCGTGGAGTATGTTCTTCGTCCCCACCCCCGAAATGCCTTCGATAGGATTTTCTTCCTCAGCCGGTCGTCCCAATCCCCACGGGCCTCATCGAAAAAATCCTTGCCTGCGGGGCTCCATTCAGAACAGTTTTCGCGGGGATCCCCACTCTCAGGTGAAAATTGTCATCCCTACTTAAATCGCTATAAACCAACCTTGAATTGGGTCTAATCGGGGTGAAATGATACTGATTTTGAAAAAAAAATGGTGTGAGTTACATAACTGAGAATCGAATGTGAGACCTTATAATGACAATAGTATATTAGTTTGATGCTCCTATTATTACATTTATTATATGAGTTTAATTGTTATATATTCACAGTATAAAACCCTTTTAAACAAACATGTAATAAAAAATTGTCTCGTCAGTAAAAAAAAATTAATTCTTATCCTAACTACCTTAAAAGTCACTTGTACAATGATCAATAATTGATTGACGGCGTAAAAAATTTTACACAATCAATGCATAATAATTAAATTTTTATTATTATTATTATTATTATTATTATTATTATTATTATTATATATATATATATATATATATATATATATATATATATATATATATATATTATGCCACAACTGATTCAGTGACTGTTTGGTTTAGATTATTTTCAACGCAAACGTGAAAATAACGCTTCCCGAGGCAATTATTTTGGAAACTATGTGAGAGGAGCTTTTTCCTAATATGATTTTCAAATGTAATTTTGCCTTTGCAGAATCTAAAACAAATAGTCCCTCAATCAATTACTCACTTGTTGTCCCAATAACTGAGTATCTTGGTGAGTTGATGACATGACCAATTTAACACCACAATTGTGGGTTATTGAATCAATAACCCAATAATCCAATATCTTGATCTTCCTCCAGTTAGGATGCGTTTGGGTAAATAGCTTAATTAATCATTTATTCAATAAGCTATTTTCCAAATAAGTTAAAAACAATTTATTTTCATAAGAAATAAGCTAAAAAGAGTTTATGGAATGACCATAAACTATTTTCATCAACTATTTGCATAAGTTTTTCTCCATAAGCTATTATCATATGCTTTCCTTTAAACTCATCCAAACGCATCCTTAGAGCATGTTGGAGCAGCTTAGACTTTTAGATTTCATCTCTTTTATCCCCAAAAAGTTATTTTCGAAATAATCTAACTTGTTTGACACATTGCTTAAATTTATAAAAAAGTTTTTTGGGGAAAAAGTTGTTTTATGTTATCTAATTTGTTTTAGCTTAAAATTATTATGATTTGATTATTTTCCATTCTCAAAACTAGGGGTGTTCGCGGATTGGATTGGATCGGTTTTGAGCCAAAAAATCATCCGATCCAAAGATGAAAACAACTTGCGGTTTGGATTGGATCGGTTTGCTTACTTAAAAAAATCCGATCCAATCCAATCCAATCAAATGCGGTTTGGATTGGATTGGATAATTCGGTTTTTACCAATACATCGTTACATAGTTATATTAAGTCGAAAACCAACATTAAACCTATATATACTAGAATTAATGTAGTTCTAGTTCCTAAGTACATGCATAAAATCTTCTAGTAAATGAATAACTATTGATTCCTAGGTACATGAATAACTATACACATTCCAATACATCTAGTATTTGACAATTCCAACAAAAATATTAAAGAGAATGAGAGTGTTCGTTCATAAAAGTATGAAAAACAATGCTTAAGTATGAGTAGTACTATAATTTAAAAAATAATAGTATATGTATATAGTAGGTCGGTTTGGATTGGATTGGATCGGTTTTCACTAGGGGATCCGAAATCCGATCCAATCCAATGAAAAAAAAGCGGTTTTTTCGGTTTTCGGTTTTTCGGTTTTCGGTTTATTCGGTTTTCGATTTTTCGGTTCGGTTTTTGCGGTTTGAATTGGTTTGGATCGGTTGATGAACACCCCTACTCAAAACTCTCTTCACTATTTACCTGTACAAAACTAACTTCGAAACAAATATTATTAGAATATACAAATAATTTATTATGTAAAAGTGATTTTTTTGTACTACCCAAAAAAAATAAATTATTTTAAAAAATTTTTTTAGCAAATATACCCAAATAAAAATGGATTCTTATTATAATCGATTATCACAATAACTGATTATTAACATAATCTATTTTTTTCAACTTTCTCATACATACCGGACCTAATTTTTTAATTTTTTTGGTGGTAGAATTTATTAATTTAATAAAACTGCAATCGCCCCGTTTGCAAGCCCATATATGGAGAAACCCTAATTGGCCACCTTTTGTGCAAAACTATATATTAAAGTGACTTCTTCGCCTCTTTCTTTTCCACTCTGATCTCTCCCTACTCACTCTCCGCTACACTCTCATCTCAACCATATCCCTAAAAAACCGGAGGTTAAAGAGACGGCGCCCTTGCTGTCCACCTTGACGAGCCCTACCTCCGTCTTGGCCCTCCATTTTGCTCTATTTATCTTTTTCCCCACTTTTTTTTTTCTTTTTATTACCTTCAATATATTAGTTCTGTTTATCTTCAATTCTCTGAAACTCAAACACCGAGTCCGTAACAACATCATCATCGATCATCATCAATGGCGGTGAAACTCACGAAGGCTGAGAAGAAGATCGCATATGACGCGAAGCTATGCAAGCTTTTAGATAATCACACTCAGATCCTCGTTGTGGCTGCAGATAACGTTGGATCCAACCAGCTTCAGAACATTCGTCAGGGTCTACGTGGAGACTCTGTGGTTCTCATGGGAAAGAACACCATGATGAAACGCTCTATCAGAATACATTCCGAGACTACCGGCAATGAAGCCTTCCTCAACCTCATTCCCCTTCTTGTTGTGAGTGCTTCAACATTCAAACTTGGTGCAACGTTATTACTAGGTTTGCATTGCTACCTTTTCTGTATTTTAAAGCTCCCAACTTTATGGGGGTGTTTGGAAGAGGTGGTAGAAACATTATTTAAGTTTGTAAAAATAATTTATGAAAATAAGCTTATGAAAATAGTTTATTATTTTTCTCTAAACGCATATTGAATAACTTATTTAATTTTAATATGCTAATAAGAGATTATGGAAATGAATTATTTTTAGCTTATTTTAAAAAAATTATTAAATAACTGTTTATCCAAAATCTATGATACAATTGAGTGGCTTATTAGGGGTTTCGGAAATATTACTGTAAATGACTAGTTTTTTTTATCAGAATATCCTCACACTCGATAGATGAGAGGGTAATGTCTGACGATTAGGCAGGTACCCCCTAACAATAGTATTTTTTTTATACATATGAATCCAGAGATCAACTCAAGATCACACACACACATATATATATATATATATATATATGTGTGTGTGTGTGTGTGTGTGTTTAAGGGACCCAAGCTTCTACTACTTGGACCAATACGATGAATGACTAGTTTAATTCGTAGAATGAGAACACTTTTAAAAAATAATAAATAGTTTTTTTAACCTTTTAGGAAGATTTTATCTAATGTATTCTTGATTGAAACAGGGTAACGTGGGATTGATTTTCACAAAAGGTGACTTGAAGGAGGTTAGCGAAGAGGTTGCCAAGTATAAGGTAGAGTCACTATTCTATTACACCTGTTTTTTCCTTTATTGGTATTGTTCTTTTGGGTGCAAATGCCATTGCTATATAAGGACGAGGTTTATGTGTTTTGTTTACCTTCTTTAGCTTTGGTACTTTTATTTTAATGGCATTAAATATCCAAATTTGTCTTTGGAAAAAATGCCCTCTCAATTTATTTAAGGTGCTTTCTCCGGTATCCCATTAATTTTGTGTTAAAAGTTATTATGTTAAATCAGAATGCGTCGATCATCTTAATTAATTGAGTCATGTTAATAAGTCAAGTCAAATGATTCTCACCATTTGATTGAGTCACCTAGATAGGATAAAATTATCCTTGGGGTATCAGAAAATTCACGTTTATTTACTTATAAATGAAAAAAGTTGGGATTTTTCCTTTCTAAGGATTAAAGAAGGGGCCGCGGGCACATTTTTGTGATGGACAAATTTGGGATTTTACTCTTTCAATGCTATGCATCAATGTCCACTAGTCAGCAATATCTATCTTTTTTTTTTTTAATTAATATACTGCAAAGCATGTTGAAAGACTGATTATTAATATATTTTGAAGGCATTCTTTGATATTATTGTGCTCTTGAGCTCTGGTTAACACACTTTGCTGTCTGTACATTCAGTTATTTTGGATATGTTGATGTTGTCTCATTTATCAATGGAATTGTGGCCCCGGTTTCAGTTAATTATACTTTTCAGTTTTCGGTTGCAATATTTCTTTCTTGGTGACTGAATTTGAAATCATTATGGAATGTAATATCCTATACTCACATTTCATGTTATATAAATGTTAATGTGTTGATGGTTGTCTTTAATCTGAACAGGTGGGAGCTCCTGCTCGTGTTGGTTTGGTTGCTCCCATTGATGTCGTTGTTCCTCCAGGCAACACAGGACTGGACCCCTCTCAGACCTCTTTCTTCCAGGTTTTTACAATCTTGTTGTTTAAAGAACTTGAATTTCCTTGTTGACAATACAGTGTTTATATTTAACCTACATATTTTCAGGTGCTTAATATCCCTACCAAGATTAATAAGGGTACTGTGGAAATCATCACCCCTGTTGAACTCATTAAGAAGGGAGACAAGGTTGGTTCTTCTGAAGCTGCTTTGCTTGCAAAGCTGGCGATAAGGCCCTTCTCATATGGGCTTGTTGTGGTTTCTGTTTACGATAATGGCTCAGTGTTTAGTCCAGAGGTTCTTGATCTGACTGAGGATGACCTCGTTGAGAAGTTTGCTGTGGGTGTCTCGATGGTCGCTTCACTTTCATTGGCCATCTCATACCCAACAATTGCAGCAGCACCACATATGTTTGCCAATGCCTATAAGAATGTCCTGGCTGTTGCTGTTTGGACTGAATATTCTTTCCCTCAGGCAGAGAAGGTTAAGGAGTACCTGAAGGTATTGTCTCCAATAGTTAGATCTGTTGGAAAATATGTTATTATATATATAAGCAAAGAACCATTTATAATAACCTGGGTAATCTCCCTCTATGAGCTAGCTTTTAGAGTACAGTTATTTTAACAAGATCTATGTCACTCATATATTGATTCATTATTTCCATTTTTCTAACTTACTAACTGTTGTTATGTTAATTGCAGGATCCTGGTAAGTTTGCTGTTGCTGCAACTGTTGCTGTTTCTGGCACTGCCCCAGCAGCTGCTCCTGCCAAGGAGGAGGAAAAGAAAGAGGAGCCAGCCCAAGAATCTGATGATGACATGGGCTTCAGCTTGTTTGATTAATTTGTCTATTGTTTTCGAGTCTAGTTAAAGTTTAAATTTTGCTGTCAGATTTGATGAAGTAAACTTTTTTTTTCTTCTTATTTCTGACGTTATTTTGTATGTTAACCCTTTGGTGCTGTTTTAAGTGACTCGTATCTTAGTTACTATTTATTTATTATTATAAATTTTAATTGGTTGTGGCTTAAGCATTGTCTGAACGTGAGTTTGCCAAGTTCCTTTGGTACTTGATCCTTAGTAATGAAAAACTGAATGTCATTACTCCTAACCGATGGTATTATGGCATAGAATCCTTAAATATATTTTTTTGCAAGTTCCATCTCTTTGGCCCACTTTAATGGAATTCGGCCCCCAAATATTTGGGCTTAATTACGTTGGGGCCTGATTCTTTACCTTATTATAAGTAAGACGTTACATACAACCAGATAAAATTAGGCATTTGTTTTTCTTTTCCTATCCCTTTCCCCCATTTTTCTTTAATTAAATCTCATAAATATCCTTATCCCTTCCCACCCCTATAGTTTCCGTAAGGTATTCAATTTTTTTTACCTTACGGAAACTATAATATATTCAATTTTTAATACATTACTGAAATTAGCTATTCAATTTTTTTTAATACAATATGGAAACTATAATGTATTCAATTTTTAATACATTATGAAAACTATAATTTCTGTAATGTATTCAATTTTTTTTACCTTACAGAAACTATAGTTTTCATAATGTATTCAATTTTTTTTACCGTAATGTATTCAATTTTTTTTTATTTACGAAAATTATTAGTTTCCGTATTTTATACAAATTTTTTTACCTTACAGAAACTAATAAAAAACATAGTTTCTGTAATGAAAAGCCACTAGTGACAGTGACGTCTCCCTCCTCATATTCTTCACCATTCTTTTTCTTTCGATGAAGTTGTGCAATTTCTATAGGGCAAACCAACGATTTTATGCGCGACATCATCGAGTTGAGGAAGCGGCAGAAGACTGAGATTTTGAGTGTAAATGGTGGGACCAGCGAAAGGGGGAGAGGGGAAAGGGAAAAGGGGATGTACTGGGAGGAGTGAGGAGAGGAAGGGGAGGGTGGTAGGGGTGATCATGAACCCGTGAGCCGCCCGAACCCGAGTTACCGTTTTAAAATTTGGTGAATTGGATGAGTTCAGTCGGGTCAACGGAATGAAAAAATAAGATTAACAGGGGTGACAACGGGCGAGTTCGGTTTTGCTAATTTTCACCCATCGATAACCGAAACCTATCCTAGTTTTGTTTTTTTCCTCTGTTTATTGGGTTAGGTTCATTTATGGGTTAGGGGAGTCTATTGGGCTACTTATTCTTTTTTTCTTTTTTTTCCTGAAATAAAAAAAAAAAACCCTGACCCGTTGCAAACCACCCGACTAACCTGTCACCTGTAGACCAAAATGGGCGGAAATGGATTACATTTTATTCTCATCGGTTTCATTCGGGTTGGGTATTTTGGGCCCGAACCCGACCGATGATCACCCCTAGAGGGTGGTGTGAGAGGAGGATATTTTCGTAAAAATAAATTAAAAAAATAGGGAGGGAGGTAGGAATAATAATGAGGGGAGAGTTTTTGTATTAAAGGGTATTAGTGATATTTATTTGGAAAAAATGGGGAAGGGGATGGATAAATTAAATCGTGGAGGTATGAAAAACAAATGCCTAAAATTATTGTGTCTACTGCAATAGATTTCATTTGTTGAACAACCTGATAGTCTGAAACAATAAAACCTTAGAACCATGAATTCTGTGGTGGAGCTTCAGACTTTCAGCCCTCTGTTTCCTACTTCACAGTAAGGGGTTGAAAATGAGTGGGGCCACGCTCTCGCATTCGTGGACCATATTTTTCTCAAAAAAATTAGTGTTTTTTTTTTACAACAAAAAAAATAGTGCTTCCTTGCTTAGAATTATTGTTTTTTTATAATATGCTTGGAATTATTGTTATCCTAGGCTGTAGTTGAATTATAAAAGCGTTGGATAAATCATGGTGTGGTTGGTCCGAGTGATAAATGACTCGGAACCTTAAATAAGTGATCATGGATTCAAATTCTAACTCTTATATACGGAAAAAATCTGATTGGAAGAGAAGAATCCATCTTATGTATCTAACAGGTTCTCCGACGAAGATTAGTTCATGTTAACGATGATGGATACTTCATATTTATGTAATGATTATAAATAAAAAATAAAAATAAAAGGCCGTGGATAGATGGAGCGCGGTTGAGTAATGACACGGTCAAAGGACAGGTGACAAAACAATTTGGGCACCCATTCGGCCATACCATTCGATATCAATAAATCATATAGAAGACTTGATACCAAACCTCAAGCTGAAGTGGAAGTGCACGCCTCTATCTTCTTTTATTTTCTTTGACGTTCTCTTGCTTTATTCTCCACTTTTGGTATTCTTTTAAACCCCAAATATAGAATGCATCTCCTACCCGATCACCCGAACCTCATATTTTACCCTATCTATAATACTATCCTTATATCCTTTTCCTATGGGATTGGAAAAATGCTGTTTGCACATATTCATGAAACAAATTTGGACGTATATATAGCAGAATTAGAGGGTACAGGTGTATAAAATATAAGGTAAAATAAATTATAATCGGATAATAAAAAATATATAAATATAGAAAAATATTGTGAATGTACGTGAATCACCTTTTTTGATATGCACGTTCATGTACTATCTCTATGACGAGGATAAATATTATCCCCCACTTGAACTTACGGGTTACCGGGCCAAGTTTGGTATCCCAATTCCCACATGCGTTTCAATCTACCCCACACTTTTTTTTTTATATATAAAAATTTTAAAAACAAGGAAAGCAAGGAAATCAATATTAAAAAATGTTACTTGTACAAGTTTCTCATATAACTCAAATTTTATTACCACCATTCATTTCCTTATAGTAATTTGCTTTTTATACCTTATCACTTACTTTTCCTATCCCATTTTTTTTTTCATTTTTTTGAATTAAATCCCACAAATATTCATATCCCTTCGCACCCTTATACCAACCCTACGGAGGCTATAAGGCATTCAAATTTTGAATACCCTATGAAAACTATAATTTTCATAATGTATTCAAATTTTGAATGCACTATGGAAACAATAGTTTTCTTAAGTTATTCAAAATTTGAATACCTTATGGAGATCTTTTATATGTTACGAAAACTGTCTTCTCTCACCTCCCCATTAACATATTAAAAGTACGAAAATTATAATTTCCGTAAGGTGTTAATTTTTTGACACCTTACGGAATTGACACCTTACAAAAATTTCCTTAAGGTTTCAAAAATTCGAAACCTTATGGAAACTATAGTTTTCGTAAGTGGAAGCCAAAGTTGTGTGGTATCAATGAGCTGCGTGGTAAACAATGAGCTTAGTATATCAATGAGCACGCATCTTGTGGTTGGGTCTTTTTTGTGGTGTTTTGACAAATTTTTTGGGTGATATATTTGGTGTTTTCAGCATCTTTTATGGTTTTGATCGGTGTAATAGTCATACTGACTATTATATAGATAGGACCAATATGTTTCTTACATTTGATCTTTCCTTTTCCTTTTTTGTATACGGATTCGAGTGTTGGAATATTTTGTATTTAATTATATTCCAATGTCATAATATGGACAGATATCGTTTATTAATTATATTAGCTATTTATCAGTTAGGAGCCTTAATTGATATGTGATCAAATTAAGTGATAAGGCTAATTAAATTTCTGATTTGATAATAAATTAGTTAATTGATATGGACTAAATATGAGTGGATGTCATTGATGGCCCATTTCGGAATAATGGGAACCCTAATTGGCCATCACCCTATATATAGGCTATGGTCCCCAATACACCGGACAATATCGCATACCGCCTCTTCTCCCCATCTGAAGAACGACTAAGGCATAAGGAGTCCCGGTTGAGGAAGAACCACAAGCCAACGGGTGTTCATTACCCGTCTCTCTTTTCTCTTCCCCCTCTCTGCGTTTCAGGATTACTGCCCTCCGTTCGTGAAGGTTGGTGATCAAGTTCATCCTCTGAAGAACGCTTGAAGTTAGGAACATACAATGGATTCAGGTCTTCATGTTTGGTTTATTGGGATTATTTTTTTTTTTTGTTAGGGGTTTATACATGTTTGGCATGAATCCTATTTTTTTAAAATTAGGAAATATAAAAGAAAATAGGATTTAACGTAAATGAGGAATTGGTTCATTGATTTTACGTGAATGATGCATTTGGGTCGGTGGATTCCTGTATATGCAGTTGGCGTTTTCGAAAATATGTATATATTGAAATGAGAATGGCTTGTCGTGTGAATGCCATTGGAATTGGTTTTCACCCGAAATGCTGTATGGGAAAGCTTTTGGGGATATTTTATTATAAATTTGTTTACATGCCTTTGGTGTTTGCAATGGGTGTTATGACTTTTATCAATTGCTTTTATGATTTGTTTCAAAAGCATTTTTGGTCTGTACGTGAATTCCTTGACCAAGATTTCGTTCCAGCAAGATGAATATCTATATGTATGTAATTGTTGTCTTGATCCAGAGGCACTGTTATGTGTTTTTTTTGTTTTTTTTTTTCCTTTTCCAGAAAGGAATATTACGTGCATTAACGGAAAGGAATATTATTGTTTTGCTTGAGCAATGCCTTTGTTGCTTGTACATTACACCTACGCTTTTCTCACACACTTATGAGCGAGACCCTATACCCGGGCCTGAGTGCAACTTGAGATAGGGAGAAGGTTGAGTAGTAATAGCCTTCTGGATGTACATCCTGTTTGGTTATCACGAAGGCCTAACTTAGAGTGATTCCTTTCGAGGGTATTGCCACTTCTAATAGTTTACCTATGGTTGTGTGCAATATTTCGAAATGGGTCCAGACTCTAAGGACCAAAGTTAGAACTATAGAGTCACCTATTGGGAAAGTTCACATATTAAAATAATTTTTTTTTAAAGGTTAATTTCACACTAAGCATTCAGGTTTCCATGTTTTTAGTGTGAAAATGACAAATTTAAGACCCCCCATTTTATTAAAATTGTCTGGTAATTTTGATTGAGTTGGTTGAAACAACACGTTGCCGAAGTAACCTCTGTTGCGTAAATTTGATTCAATTAAATTTACAGAAGATGTAGTATGAAATTATTCATGCGAGCTGTTGTCGGCCCGAAGGAAGGCACAGCTTGGCCGGATAATTACATACCTGTGATGATAAATTTGTGGTGATTATAAAGTTATTTTCCATGTGGATAATGGGATGCCCGAAGGTGACCATTATTTGACAGGACTTATCACCAATATTTGATCATTACGTTGAGAGTACCCCTAGCAGTTAATTCTTACAATCCGAAGATTGGGAATTGATGGTGCGCTTGGTATCTTGTTTGGGTCTTCAATTTGCCAATTTGGATTTTGAGTGAGTCAATTAAAGCATGAAGTCGCCAAGGCGACCTCTCTAGTGGAAATCACTCAAAAGAAATATTAAAGATTATGTGAGTGTACATCCATGCGAATACTAATCGGCCCAAAGGAAGGTTAATATTTGGCAGGGTTGCATTCACACTTGTGATGGTAAACACATAGTGATTATAAAGATCCTTTTCATGTGAATAACAAAGTATCCAAAGATAGTTGTTGTTTGACAGAAAATATCACCAGTGTTTGATCATTACAATAAAATACCACTAACAATTAATATTATTGTCCAAAGACTTAATATTAATGGTGCACGGGGTATTTTGGTGAGTATCTTTATGGTACTTATGTTCTCTTTAAGCTAACATTGCTTATGTATCTGCTGATTTAACTCAATTTCGATTCTCAAAAGTTCTGACTAATTTTTGGGATTGAAAGGAGAACATTAAGATTGTTCTTGGATCTTGACCTTGCATAAGGATGGAAAAAACCACCTTCTCTCACAAAATTCAATTTCTCTGAAGAGAGGATCGAGTATAGGAAGTGGGATCGCTCCAATTGCACGAGTCTTATGATCATAAAGGACGATATTCCGGAAACCTTTAGGGGTATTATTTTGGATGGCATAATTAATGCCTGAGATTTCCTTGCTGAAGTTAAAAAGTACTTTCTGAAAGCAATAAAGACGAAAACAAGCACTCATTGGAGAGCTAGATTTTCATTAAGTATAAAGAAAAGGAAATATAAGGAGCACGTTATAGGAGTGTCCAATCTTGCTCATAAACTTAAGGCGCTAAAACGTGGGCTGTCTAACGACTTGCCCATGCATTTAGTATTTGGTATTCCTTCATGCAAAATTCAGTCCGTTTAAGTCAGCTTATAGCTGTTATAAAGAGAAATGATATCTGAATGGATTCATTTCATAAGGTGTGCAAGAAAGGAAACAATGAAATAAGAGACGACAAATAGTGCTCATTTGATAAATATCTCTAAAGATAAGGGCTAACAAAAGAAAACTAAGGATAAAGCTGCTAAGGGCCCGTCTCAAAAGAAATAACTAGGGTCACAATTATTTCTTTTATAAGGACATCGGGTATCTAAAGAAGAAATGTCCCAAATATCATGTTTGGCATGCCTATAAAGGAATGTCTGAACTGATGAAGGCCAAGTGATGCTGAAAGATGCATCTATATTGGATTTGACCAAGTCAGTAAAGGATAAGGCTGTTGACATTTTAGATTGTTGTTACTGGCTAATATTTGAAATTAAAAGACATTTTGGTTTAGTCATCATTTAGATGAAATTTGGTTTTGGTTTCTTATTGAACAAATCAGGATAATTTTGTTCATTTAGAAACGATGGATTCAATTTGTCTTTTAAATTCAAATATTGTAGGAACCAGTTAAGCTATGGGCTGGACAAAGTATAATTGCTTGGTATTGAGACCTCTTGTGGCAAAACATTGAGTGAGGAATCGTACAACACTAAGCGTAATGTTGATAGTAAAATTAAGGAGCACTATGACACAAACATTTAGAGCACATCTCTACGAATAGAGTTTAGCAACTTGTATGAGGGAATCCTAGATTCCATTGGCCTTATACATTTTATTGTTTGTATTAAATGCATTAAAAGTTAAATATATCAGAATATGACTATCAATAATGCAGTTAAGTCCAAATAATGACGCTTAATGGTATGGTAAGGAGTATGATTAGTCATTCTACCTTACCAGAGTCACTATGAGAGTAACAATAAAGATTGCAGCTTAAATGCTTGACAGAGTACCAACTAAAGTTACCGATCAATCACTTTCAAGTATGGGAACATCCAACTAAGGCAAGACCTTATGAGTCTTGCGAAGGAGATTGGAGCTCCCCAAATAGTGAGCGGCAACCTTATTGATACTCTGAAAGGTCAAAGGGGTAAATGAATTTGATAATCCCAAATTAAAGAAACCTTGAGACAGGAACTGACTAGTTCTTTGAGGATATTGAGTTTGGGTGGAGATAAGATTAGAGACAATATCTTTGAGGAAGAATTGGTTCTAATCCCTGAACCAATTCATACAGTTGCTATTAGTGTAGCAAAATTGGATCCTTGTGAGGATATTGTTGTTATTCTTCCCATTCAAGATAAGGAAATTATTCCTAAAGGTCAAACTCAACACCCTCAAGAACTAGAGCATCAAGAGCCGATGCCTTTTGCCATGATCCACTAAAGAAATAGTGAATACTATTTTGGATAATTATATAGTATTTTTCTAGGAACATAAGGTAAGTTGTATTATGGAAGATGATTCAATCAACTCCCATCAAACCATATGACGTTTCTATTCGGAAAAGTGGATTGAAGGTATGAGTACAAGCTTTAGCTAGACATTAAGGTTTGAAACTTATCCTGATACCTGAAGGTTTCAAAGGATAATATGGTGAGGTATAAGGTTTGTCTAGTGGCAAAAGGCTATACTCAAAAGAAAGGACTGCTTGTAAAGAGACATTCTCTTCAGTACCATTGAATGACTCTTTCAAGGACAATCATGGCTCACGTTGGTTATTATAATTTGGAGCTTCCCAAGATGGATGTCAAGACGGTGTTTCTCAATGGCAACATTGATGAAACAAATGCATCTAATGCAAACCAGGAAACTTTGTGTCAAAAGACATAGAGAAGATATTTTGAAAATTGACGGAATCTATCTATGGGCTAAAAAAAAAAAAAAGACGTCTCGTTAGTGATACCACAAGTCTCATCAAGTGATTGTCTCATTTGGTTTCGAGATGAATATCGAGGACAACTGTGGGTATTACAAGTTCAGTGGGAGTAAGTTCATTTTTCTGGTATTATATGTTGATATTATGCTAACCAAGAACGATATAGGCTTATAGCGCGAAACCAAGAAATTTCTGACAAAGAATTTTGTGGGGAAAGATCTTGGGGATGCTTCTTTTGTCTTAGGAATTTCGATACTTAGAGATCATTCTCGAGGTATCTTTTTGGGTTATCACAAAAGAGCTATATTGATATAGTTTTGGATAAGTTCGACATGAAAGATAGTAAACCAGGAGATACCCCGGTCACTAGGGGAGACATTTTAGTCTCACTTAAATGCCCCTATGAAAATCTAGAAATTCAGGAAATGTATAAGATTCCCTATGCTTCGGCTGTGGGAAGTCTAATGTATGCTAAACTTTATGCGCATCCGGAAATAGCGTACATAGTAGGATTATTAGGCAGATACTTGAATAATTCAAGGATTATTGGAAAAGCAACCATAAGGAATGTGAGATACTTAAAGAGAACAAAAGGGCATATGCTCACATATCGGAGATCTAATAGTTTAGAGATCATGATGAATTATGACTCCGATTTTACAGGATGCCAAGATAGTAGGCATCCGACTACGGGATATGACTGGAGTAATTTTTTTGTCACTTGGTTGCATTTAGTAAAAGGTATTGAAATACCACTCAAGTTAGGTTGTGACAAATAAGTCAAGTCATATTGTACTTCAACAACAACATGGGTTCTACAAAGTTGAAGTTCATCGACATCAAGTATCTTGTAGTTAAGAAAAGAGTTCAGGAAAAATAGTTTTCTATGGAGCACATAGGGACAAATTCTATGCTAGCAGATCCACTAACTAAAGGCTTAACACCTAAGGTTTTTTCACGAGCATGTTGCTCATATGGGTGTTGTCACTGAGGATGCCTTAGTTTAGTGGGAGTCTCTATTTGTGTTTTATATTTGAGATACAAACCTTTTGTTATTTCGGATTTTCTGCAGAAATAAAGTTATGTTTATGAGTTCATTATGAACTTGTTTGTATCTTGTTGTGTGTAAAATTTATTTACACATTAAGGACTTTGGTTTGCAAAATTGATCTCACTAAAGACTTAAGTTGGACCAGTTGGAAATAGGCATGATTCAGAGATCACATTGCATGAAATTTCCATGCCACTCATCCATATCGATCTATGTCATCTAGTGCATTGATGTGGTGGTCGTCGAGGTTTAGTCACAATAGACGTTAGTGACAACAGCCGCGGTGGTCCCATTGTTGATGTATGAGGTGGAACAGATTGTAAAGGGGAAATTTAAAGATAAATAGCATTCGGATGCGCGCCTAAAGAATTCTGATATAATTATTACGATATATTGCCCAAGTGGGAGATTGTTGGAATATTTTGTATTTAATTATATTCCAATGTCATAATGTGGACAGATATCGTTTATTAATTATATTAGCTATTTATGAGTTAGGAGCCTTAATTGATATGTGATCAAATTAAGTGATAAGGCTAATTAAATTTCTGATTTGATAATAAATTAGTTAATTGATATGGACTAAATATGAGTGGATGTCATTGATGGCCTATTTCGGAATAATGGGAACCCTAATTGGCCATCACCCTATATATAGGCTATGGTCCCCAATACACCGGACAATATCGCATACCGCCTCTTCTCCCCATCTGAAGAACGACTAAGGCATAAGGAGTGCCGGTTGAGGAAGAACCACAAGCCAACGGGTGTTCATTACCTGTCTCTCTTTTCTCTTCCCCCTCTATGCGTTTCAGAATTACTGCCCTCCGTTCGTGAAGGTTGGTGATCAAGTTCATCCTCTGAAGAACGCTTGAGGTTAGGAACATACAATGGATTCAGGTATTTCTATATCCTTGATAAATCAGCATGTTGTAGATCCTAAAGGTATCAAGTTTTAAGTTGTTCTTGATAATAAAGATGCATGCTATATATGGTTATTATGTTTCCGCAATAAAGTTTGTGATAGCATGCCTTGTAGATGATTGTTGAGTTTAAATCTAACATCGAGTACCCCTAAAGTACTCGTTTTATTATCCTTTTGTTTTTTAAAAAAAGGCTAAAATATACTTTTGGTCCTTTAGCTTATGGTCGAAATTCATTTTGATCCTTTATCTTTCTAATGTTACACAAAATGGTCATTTTCGTCATCTCACTTCCAACTATTGACTGAAATTTCAGATATGGCACATAACTCCATTAAGTCAACTTACGTGGACTTTTTTGGTGAAAACAAAAAGCCATCTTCTTCCCCAATTTCACATGACCATCTTCGCACAATCAAGATTCCATTTTCGTATAATTTTTCAGCAACCAAACAGAGTGCATTTGCTAGAACCTAAAAGGAAAATGTAAATGCACACGAGAGCACAGCTTGAATAGCATCCAATTGCTTGCCCCTAAAATCAGGGTACCCAAAATGCAATCTTAGAAGCTTCACCAACGCTTTTTTTTCCCGCACAGAACCTTCTTCTTGCTCGCATTGGCGTTTTTTGCGTCGTTAAATGGCAATGGCGACTTCTTCTGCATTTCGAATTCCAAACTGCAAAAACCCTAAAACGTTAGCATCCATTGGTGAGTTGTTCTCCTTCTCTTTTTTAACCACTTTACATTTTCCCCCAAATTATTTGAAACCCTAAACCCCCAATTTAAAACCCTAACCTCAAATCGTTTTTTTTTTAAGTTTTATATTTTTGATTTTAAATAAAAATGATTTTTATATGCCACATATGATGACTTAACGGAGTTACGTGACACATCAGAAATTTCCGTCAACAATTGGAAGGGAGATGACGGAAAGGACCATTTTGTGTAACGTTAAAAAGATAAAGAACCAAAATGAATCTTTTAAAAGATAAATGACCAAAATGAATTTTGACCAAAATATAAAGGATCAAAGTATATTTTAGTCAAAAAAAAAAAAAAAAAAAATGAGCACGCATCTTACGGAAACTATTGGTGTTCTAATACATTGAAAGCAGATACCAAGACTTTGGAGAAGAGATGTCTACAATTTCCACAAAGTTTCAGTATTTCAAAGCAATGCATTTTCGTTTATTATTGGAAAATCTAGGTACTTTAGAAGAAACTTTTGCTGATTATGAAGCGTTGAAGTTGAAAAGTGACATTATATTCCAAATAGGAAAGCTTGGAGCTCTACAATTTTTTAAAGCCTGTCAGTCAAGACCTATTGAACCCTCATGTATCTTGGACTTTACCAATGGACATCACGATCAAGTTGGAGAGCAACAGAAAAACAGCAAAGTATATGACTACATGGACAAAGTTGTTGTTCATTCTAGTAGGAAAAAGCAAAATAAAAAGAAGAAAGCGAGCATTTACTTCCATGGAAGTTTTGCCTTAGTCATTGCCTTTCAAAGCTGATCAGGAAGATCTATTGCGTTTCCCACCTTCCTAATTTGTAAAAAGAAAATTAAATGGTAAAAGTAGAAGGTGAGTTTATTCTCAAGAAAATAGAGTGAGGTGGTATCATGCTTATTAATCACTTAAACATTTAAATAATGTACTACTCTAGGTTCTCACAGAGTTGGAGAAAATTAAAGCATCAATAGAAAACGATACCAAGCAAGTAGCAAGCTTGTAAAGTGAAGTTTCATTTTTAGCTTCCACATAGTTTCCGTAACAATTCAAATTTTTGAAACCTTACGTAAATTATAACAATAGTTTCCGTAAGATGTTAATTTTTTGACACAATACTGAAACTATAGTTTCTGTAAGGTGTTAAAAAATTAACACCTTACAGAAACTATAGTTTCCATACTTTTAATATTTTAACTAGGAGGTGAGAGAAAATAATTTCTGTAACATATAAGGGGTTTCCGTAAGATATTCGAATTTTGAATACCTTACGAAAACTATTTTTTTCGTAGTGCATTCAAAATCTGTAGGGTATTCAAAATTTGAATGTCTTATAACTTTCGTGGGGTTGGTATAGGGGTGGGAAGGGATAAGGGTATTTGTGGGATTTAATTGAAAAAAAAAAGGGAAATGAGGTAGGAAAAGTAAATGATGGGGTATGAAAAGCAAATGTCATCCTTTTATCTTTCTTTTATGAGAAAAGTTAAATGGTACGAATCTTTTGTCGTCAATTAGGGATGAAAGTTTTTGTTTGGTCTTTTTTTTTTTACGCACAAGGGTATCTTCCAACCGATAGTCGAAAACTAATCACTTTCGAGGCGTAGAGATCACTGAAGTGGGTTTTGTCTCTCCCAACAAAGTTTTTTCCATATACACGACAAGAATCGAACCTCTGACATCATGCTTAAGGAACTCAGTTTTCTACCAACTATTATAGGCTTTGTTGCTTTCCTTTATTCTCTATGCTTTCCTTTTTCTCTCACCTTAGTTCTCAAAAATCAAAATTTTCTTTGATTCTTAAGTGTAGGTAGATTTCGCTTTGGTACCAAATAGAATAGCTCTTTTATTCATCAATATACACTATCCCCTGCGCCCGTTACTCCATCTATATTAAAATATCACTTTAAAAGATTATTTTGTTTCAACTTATATATGGTTTTAAAACATTGAGAAAGCACTTTATTATTTTCAAAACTATAACTATCTCATAATATCACTACTAAATAAAATGAAAATAAAATAAATAAAAATAGTAATAAAATAGTAATATTTAAGATTTTTAATAAAGGATCATAGATTTTTGAGTAAATTCCCAATTTGGTCCCGAAAATTGTAAGGTCGTATCAATTTGGTCCCTGAAAATTATAAGATCGTATCAACTTAGTCCCAGATGGAGGGATTGGATTGATTAACGTTTGACAACTTCAGGGATGTTTTTTAAATTTTGAAATGTTAGGGACCTAGCTAGTAGTTGATACGACCATACAATTTCAGAGACCAAATTGTGGATTTTCTAGATTTTTAAAAGAACTGCAAGGAAAATATGCGGGGTACGGATGCCCCAATCAAATCACCAAACAAAAGACTAGACAGACCCTCAAGAGCGAGGGCAAGACTATGAAACCCCATTTCTCTAGACAAGCTCCAATTTGCCAGCCACTCAGCATAGGCATTGCCTTCACGGTAAGAATGACATAAACAAATGGTCCAGTCCCGATGCACCCAATGGAAAATCCTGTTAAAGGATTTGTTTCTTTTAGCACCCACACATCCTTTCTTGAGAGCATAAATTATTGTTGTAGAGTCAGCTTGTGCAATAATTCTTCTAAGGCCTTGAGCCCAATCCACTTCCAGACTTTTTAAGACTCCCCATAACTCAGATGTGAAACCTGTGCAGCCCCAATATTCATGGCATAACTTGCAATCCATCTCCCGCTAGCATCATGAAGAAGCCCTCCGCAACCTGCTAATCTTGGGTTGCCTTTTGAAGCCCCTTCAGAGTTCAGCTTGGCCCATCCCTCCGCTAGACACTTCCATCTAACATACTGCATTTTCGAACTCGCAAAAGGTAGAAGCTTTTTCAGACCTGCCTTTTGAATTTGATCAACAAACGAGGTTACGCAAGCAATGGGCTCCCCAGGCCTCTCAAACCCCTCTTCAAATATTTCTATATTTCTCCACTTCCAAATAAGAGCAGAGCACCACGTAGAGGTTGGCCTACCTCATCTTGTCCCAAGGCCAAAAGCTTTGAGACAAGTTACCTAACACCTAATCTTGCAGAATTAAAGAATAGAACGATTGCATCCTATCAGATGAAACCAATCTGACCCAAACTTGGCACTCATGGGGCAATCTCTCAAAACATGAAGAGTAGTTTTGGGGCTCCCAGTGTAATGAATACATTTGGGAGAAGAATGGGTCCAAATACTCCTTCTACTATTAGTCATAAACCTATCGTGCAACACCTTTCACAAATGTAACTGCAACCGAAAGGGACCACTCCATTTCCAAAGCATGCCCCAACCCATATTATTTGGATGACTTGGAACTAGATGCACACTTGGTCATCTAGGAGGAACCATCAATAATTCCTATCCAGACTATACGATCCTCCTCACTTGAAGGCAAAGGAGAGATAACAACCATTACTTGCTTCCAACAACTGTCATGCAAAATCTGCTTTAGTCTCTCAATGTTCCACAAACCATCCTCCAACACCCGGTTGCCGACTAAGCTAAAGTTCTCCTGGAGGGACGCATCAGCGGGGCACTAAGAGGCCAGACTTGAGTTGTTATCCAACCATTTGCTATGCCAAAAAAGAGTGTCCTCTCCATTACCCACAACATGCTTAATCTGAGATAGAAGTTGTGGCCACACGGAGGAGATACTTTTCCACAATTATGAATCTTGATCAGAACATGAAACCTCTGCTTTGAAGTTTTTATTTCTTGAGTACTTCCCTTTCATAACCATGACCCAAAGCTCCTCCTTCTTGGTAAGAATTTCCCAACCAAGTTTCATCATGAAGGCTTCGCTCATTTGAGCCAACCTTCTAAACCCCAACCCTCCAGTGACTTGAGGTAAACAAAGAGTGTCCCAATTTATGAGATGGCATTTCCCGTGATTAGGACTACTACCCCACACAAACTGAGATAGTAATTTTGGGTTGTTGCATTGAGTACGAGGCCATTGTTCCTAGCATTGTTTGTGCTAAGGTAACTCGACCTGCCATCGAGAGGCAATGGCTTTTCCACCCAGTAAGCATAGAATTCATCTTATGGACAATACCTTTGAACCCATCCTGTTTCACTTTGCCATAATGAGGAAGGGAGCCCATGTGTTTCCCAATTCCAACTGCCTTTGAGAATCCACTACGACCAATAATATTCTTTCTCGTTTGTTGGTTAACGTTCTGAGAGAAAAATACATTAGTCTTTTGCACACTGATTTTTTGACCCCGAAGCTTCACAGAAACGATCCATAATGCCCAGAATAGTACGTCCAACTGAATCACACTAGCTTTCGCAAAAAATAGCAAGTCATCCGCAAATAGAAGATACACGATAGAAGGCCCATGGCTACCCGCCATCATAGGGATCCAATCTCTATACTCAACTGCATCCGCATTGAGATGGGAAAGCTTCTCCATACAAATAACAAAAAGATATGGTCAAAGAAGGTCACCTTGTCTTAATCCTTGAGAAGGAGAAATCTGGCTAGCTTTATCAGCATTCCATAGAATAGAAAAAGAAGAGGAAGCAATACATTCCATAATCAAATTAATCATAGAGATTGGGAACTGAAGCTCCTCCAAGCAACTACGAATAAAACTCCAAGACAATCGGTCATAGGCCTTCTTAAGATCGATTTTGATTGACAGAAAGCATCTTCTTCCCCTTGTCCTGCTCACTGTATCAATATGCATCAACTCACGAGCTATAATGATATTATGGTGAATATTTCCACCTACCAGAAAGCTTGCATGGTAAGGAGATATACAATCACTTAATAAAGGCTTAATCCTATTTGCAATAGCCTTAGTCAAACACTTACAAGAAACATTGCATAACGAGATTGGTCGGAATTGTGCAATGAACTCAGGTTTTTCTACCTTGGGGATCAGAACCAATAACGTATTATTTACCTGTTTCATCATATGAGGGTCACACCAGAACATCATAGAATTTAACCTTATGTGTAATTGATCTTATTTAAGGAAAAAAAAAATCCTAAGACCGAACTAGTACTAATGGTAAGGAATTTGAACAATTGCTAACAACAATTAGTACAATTACAAAGATCACATCAAATATATTTAGTTGGCATTCAAATCTTATTAGATCCATGGCTAGTGAATTATTTGCTATAGGATTACTAAATTTAACTAAAATTTTCATTTCAGAAAAAGTCTAAGTTATTATAAGTTGAATTCTTAATATCTATACCTTTTAACAAGTAAATCCTTAATTTGATCTTTGAAATTGTAAAATCGTATTAATTTAATTTTTAATATTTTTAAAATTTCAAAAATATCTCTAAAATTATCAAACCTTAATCAATCAAATCCCTTCATCAAATATCAAATTAATATGAACCTTATAATTTCAAAAATCAAATTTTCAATTTAATCACTTTTTAACATTTGACATGACTTGGCCGCTGCCCTTCAATATCCATTCCATTTGATTGATTCTTGTTTCCATGTAATGTAGTGCGCCACAAAACATGCAATGCTTACCAGCAAACCCACGCACTGACTCCTATCAACCACACACACGCTTTGACTGCCTTCCAAGTCAAACAAACATCCATCATCTATTCCCTCATCCTTTTTCTTCCAATTTCCTTTATCCTCGTCAACGTCACGATAAAACAATTAATCGGAGGATTGTACTCTTATTTATTTACTTTTGAGTTATATGTTTTATGTAATAATTTTAAATGTTTATTTATATGAATAATAAATAGTATGAGTTTAATTTTGATATATCGTGAGTGTATAATTTTTTACATTATCAATTAATTAAAAATCATCATATTTATGACTTTTGAGGTAATTAAAATAAAAGTCAATTTATGATGGGTTAACATTATATTTTTTTATATAGTTAATACATATCAATTAAATCCAAATAGTATGAGTTTAATTTTGATACATTGTTCATGTAAAATTTTTTACACTATCAATCAGTCACAAATCATCTTACATATGATAGTTAAGGTAGTTATAATACTTCATCCGTCCCATTACATATGTCACATTTACAAAAAAAATTTGTCTCAAAATATATGTCATTTTCTATTTTCAATGTAATATTAAATGTTTTCTACCAATTATATCCTTAAATACCCCACTTTACATTTATGACAATAGTTAAACATCAATGATTAATAAGGTTAATTTAGTAAAATTATTACTCTTTTTCTTAAACTGTGTGATTTATCCAAATATGACATATATATTAGGACAGAGGGAGTAAGAGTCAAATAATTTTAATGATGTGACAATTTATGATTGGTTGACGTTGTAAAATATATTTACAATGGAGATGCATACCAATTAAATCCAAATAGCATAAGTTTTATTTTGATATACTGTTAGTGTAAAGTATTTTACACTATTAATCAATCCCAAACAAATCATCGTACGTATGACTTTTAAGGTAGTTATGATAAGAGTTAAACAATTTTAATGATATGATAATTTATTATTGGTGAATAGTGAAAAAATCATTACCTGACAATGCATACCAATTAAATTCAAATAGTATTGGTAATACCGTAATAACATGTCAGTTTCATATAATGTACTCCCTCCATCCCATTATATATTTCACATTGACACACACAAAATTGTCCCAAAATATATGTTATTTTCTATTTTTCAATGTAATATTAAATGATTTCTGTCAATTTTACCTCTAATTATGTTTTTAGAATTATGTTATGTGATGCATTAATTGAAGCCATCACTTTTTTATTTTTAAAGTGAAACATTTGAGTGATCAATAACTATATTTTGTTCTATTATCAATACCTACTAATTAAGTTTGGCGATGTTATTGGATATTTCTAACTTATCATCAATGATAACATTTGTAAAAATAAAGAAAATATAAACAATTTTAATTTGATAAAATTATTGTTTGTTTTCTTTCATTTATTATTTTTTTTAAATTATATAATTTAGTCAAATATAACATATATAATGAGACTGAAGGAGTAAAATACAAACACTAATTGGTAGTTACGACACAAAACTATGGACTAATGTTATCAAATTCGGCTAGAACTATTCCATTAAACCGGTTAAATTGGAAACCGGCCATATGACTTAAACCGAGATCACTCAAACATAATAGTATGGTTTAAACCCATATCGCGGAAGTTGATTTATTATTTATTTGAAAAATGTTTTATATATCTTTAGGTTCATGAGATTCAACATATAATTCACCATTTCGACTAATAACTCATAACTTACTGTCGTTGTCAAGCCGATGACCAATCCCAATTTTATAATAATGCTGCTAAGTATAGATAGACATGTATGGTTTTTACCAGTACCTGGACGTAGGCGCATACGCCAAGAATCAAACACGGTGCAACGTGGTAATCATCTTATGGTGAAGTTGGCACCGCCAGAGCAACCTGACCTGTCCATCTTCTGCCGACAGCGTGAGTGGCAATTGGCGTGAAAGTCATTGATTAGTAATTGAGTTATGTTTGTTTTAAAAAAAAATAAAAAAAATAGAGTTTGTTTAATAAATTACTCCTATTCTTTTTGAATCAATAACAAATTATTATTCATTTACATTAATAATATAATTTCATATTATTTTCATTTTGAATAATAAGCATAAGTATATTTACATAAATATTATTTTTAATTTTAAAAAGTAATTTAAAATTATGAATAACAAACATAAACATTATAAATGAATAACTAAAAATGGCAATACCCAGTTCAAAAAAAAAAAAAACATCACAAATTGCAAAATGGGAATGGCAAATGAGAAGAGGAAGATGTTACAATGGCAAATGAGAGGATTAGATTGGAATTCTAACGGAACCGTCGTTTTCGGAATACCAAGAAACAAATATGAGCCATTGTAGTCACAAGTTTATGGGACATGGATTATATACGGATGGATTAAAATGTCAGCTTTCATTTACTTTTCATTTTTTTAATAATAAATTGGTTTGATCAATTCTCTATAGCTGTTTAATTAGCTTGGAATTTTTTAAGGCTAAGCAACTTGGTATTGCAGTGTAGTGCCGCAAAAAGGATGTGGATAGAGACGAGAGGAGCGGGTTACAATCAATATTTTTAAAACGGACCCGTGATTAAACCATTTATGATGCATTGATCCAATCACGATTCAATTATAATTGAATTGATTTTAATTAAATATATAATATATATAATAATAAAATAATAAACTTTAAACTAATATACTATACATAAGTGGTAAGCAATTAAAATGGGCTGGGGTTTCTTTCATTTGGACTTCTTTCGTTCCTGATGTATCCAAAATCAAAACATATTATCCACCAAAAAGTAAAAGCATCTCCAACTTTTTTTTAGAGGAAGCTTCTGGAACGTGAGGCTTAGATGAGGATTAACGCTCTGTTTGCTTGGGGGTGATTTTGGAGAGAGAGAAGTTGAAGAGAAAGAAGTGAAAGAGAAATAAGCTACTTCTATCGTTTGGGAAAGGATAGAAAAGAGGGAGGAGAGAGAATATTTCATGAGACCCACAGCCAATTGTTTTCTTCTTTCTGAAAACGAGAAAACCAGAAAGTAAGAGGGAAAAATAAGCAATGACAACTCTAACCTTTTATTTTTAATTGTGTAAAAAGTTATTAGGGACAAATATGTCTTTATAATAAAATTCAACTTTTCTTTCTCTCCTACTTCTCTCATACTTCTTTCAATCCAAACAACAAAAAAATCTACTTATTTTCTACTCATTCTCTCTTCTCTCTCACTTCTTTCATCCCTACTTCTTTCCTCCCAACTTATTTTCTCATCCAAACAATGCGTAAGTGTTTTTGTCTTTTCCCACTGTTTGTATTCTTTCTTTATCTAATTGTACCATTAGTTTCTATCTCATTTTCTCTCGGCACTTTCTCTTTCAAAACATGAATTTTCTCTCTCTCATACATAGTCGTTGACGTCGTCCAGATCTACCACACGCGCAGTTGCCGACGCCATTCAGATCTGCCACTCAAGTCATCAGCGCCGCCCAGATCTGGTGAAGTATGTCTATGGCAGTAACATTCCACCCGAGCCCCGACGCAAAAAAAGGCTCTGGTGTTGCACTCGATTTTTTTACTTATTCTGCTTCACAGATCTGAGGATCGGTGGATAACTGTAAACGGCCGGTTTTGCCGATTCTATACCGGGTTTATTCGGTTTCATCGGTTCCATCCCAATTTTGTTTTCATCCGATTTTGAAGGTCATCTGGACCGGTACCTGGTCCGGTTCGCCCGTCCAACCATCCGGACCAGTCAGGTTTTTATAACCATGGTTACAACTTAACAAAGAAGAAATAACAAAAGTTTAAGGAAACTTAGCCTCAAAACAAAATTAAATATCTCTAAATTCATAAAGAAAAGTGATAGACACCAAAAAACATATTGATTTTAATCCATAAATTTAGATATAGGTATAGTTATAGTTAGAGTGGGGCATATGGATTTGGCGAACCCGCAAATGATACGTTTAATCGGCGATCCGTGCGGGTTAGGATCGACTTTTTAGTCCGATCGGTTTGACTCGCGGGTTAGACGGGTTGAATCCCCGGATTAGCGGACTAGTCCACGGATCAGTACTTTTTCTCATATATATATATATATATATATATATATATATATATATATATATATATATATATATGGGATTAGATTTCACCTTTATTAATAAGTCCGGTCAATTGGAAATATTATCTAATCCCGACTTCATAGTTCACACCATTTCTTTCTCTTTAATGTAGGATGTGTTATTATGCATATTATTGTGTTGCGGTTCTCAAGTTTTATTTTCATAAAAAAAAAAATGCTGGCTAGAGTTTTTTATCTTCGATTGGTTATGAAAAATTGATTTTGAGTTTGGAGAGATACCCTTTGTGAAAATAAAAAAAAGGGTTATCAAAACAAAATTTTGAATTACGTAGTAGCCTGAAAATCAATTATGGGAACACAACTCAAAAAGCGTTGTCATGGGAATTGGAATTGTAATTAGTAGTTAAGCCTTCTGTTATCCTCTTCTTTAGATTTGAGTTGTTTTACGTAGTGAACTTAAACCTCGACATATTGATGGATCCTAAAAAACACTAATAGTTTTTTAAGACTCCCACTAATAGTAGATCTTCTTAATTAGAGTTTGTTAAAGAAAAAAAATGCTTAATCCACCGGCCAATCCATTAACCCGCGGGCTAGGCGGGTTGGATGCGGACTAAGGAAAACATCGGGCCGTTAACTTCATGGGTCAACCGCTCCGGTCCATTTAATTACGAACCAATGCAAGGCGAGCTTAAACGGGTCGGGCTAGCCCATATACCCAGCTCTAGTGATAGTTATTATAGTTATAATAATTTGGTATTGCTAACTAGTCTTTTAAGAGCACTGATTAAGGAATAAAAAAGAGTAAGTCTACCTTGAAAAACTAATTAGAATACTTATCTTAGTACCAAATGTATCATTTCCAATACAAACTTTTTTTATTCATTAACCAGTATCCTTAATATTCTACAAATAATATATATAAATATGTGGGATTCTAAAACAAAATTTGTATTGTATTTTATGTGTGTTTCATGGACTGTATCACTGCCTAAATTTGAAATAACCTATCCTAAAATGTAAGCATTCCAGCCACTCTTGTTGAATGTCTCATTTACCAATTACATCATTGATTGTTTTTCTCCAAAGCTCGTGAAGTTAAATGTAACTTCAAAGCATCGTCTCCTACGTTTCTCTAAAGAGGTGGTGGTTGTTTGTGGAGGGTGGCGGCAGCGGTTGGTTGTGGAGGGCGATGACAGTTGTGGTATTAGGAATCAAAGAACGCTAACACCAGGAGATCTTCTTTCATGGACTAAGTGAAGAACCACATAAACGAGCTTGACACCACATCTTGACACAAAACTTTAAGGCAATAAGTCTATCGATCTTCCAACTTATATAGTCTCCACTTAACCCATCATTTTCCAATGCAGGTTGATACTCTGACTAATCCGAGTGTTAGAGAGAAGACGATTATTGGTGGACCCAATGCAAGGATCCCTAGTGTCAAAAGTCTCACTCGCAATGTGGAGGTGAGGCAACGTACAACAATACAAATATGAAAAGAGTGTATGTGGCCCGATTTAGAGGCAGAAAGGGCTCTTAGTGACACCGTGAAAGCCTCAAATTCTACTCAATGGGAGTTTGTTGGGAATCAAGTATAAGTGTTGGAAGTCCCATATTGGAAAATAATGAGTTAAGTGGAGAGTATATAAGTTGGAAAACCTATAGCATTGATGCCTTAAGGTTTTGGTTCAAGATATGGTGTCAAGTTCGCTTATATGATTCATCATTTAGCCCAAATGAAAGAAGATCTCCTGATGTAGGCGCTCCCTCGATTCCTAAGAAATGGAAGGAGAAAAGGAGGCGGTGGTTCTCAACTTCTTCCACAAATGACTGGAGGTTTTTTCTTATTATTTTTAATATCACTGTATATTACTATAACAGTTTGAATCACACTGATAATATCTCGTGGTCAAAGTCAAGTCTGATGTTATTAGACTCAATGTATAAGAAGCACCTCATAATATATATAAGTATGGTTCAGTATGAACACGTTTCAGCTTGTCTCCTGTGGTCTACTTAGGCTGGTCTTCTTATTTGGCTAGTTGGCTGACCTCGTTGGTCGACCTTGCTGACTTCTCTGGTCGATCTACCAAATGCACCACACCAAGCAGGCCATTTTAACCAGTGTTATTTAAATCAAACAATTTTTCCTCGTAAATGAATTGTTTTTCTTTATAATATAAAATGAGATGTTCCGTCCAAAAATCATCGAAATTGGGGTAGAAATAATGTTCCTCAACCCTTGTCGTCGAGACTAGCTGTGACCAATCTCAAGCAGCGTAGAGTGAAGTTAGTCTTCCCTTGCTTGTTTCTTTCCTTGTTATAGCCTAACCTTGCCTCCTTCCGACCATTACTCAATCTAATCATAATGGGCAATGACGGTGGCATTATGTGGAGGGACGAATATCCGGAAGATTGCAACATAATAGTTACACTCTTGTCAATAAATGAAGGGAATCTTCTGAGTTACTCTTGGAATCAAGGATTTAAAACATTTCAACCATTTAAGTTCGGATAACCTGACCTTAACAAAGTCCACAAACACATTATTTATTTATGGAGAATCCTAACGAGTGCTGTTAAGAAAACAAGGGAAGAAGTTTTTCATTGAAAATTGATGTATTTAATATTTGAAGTGATGATATACTTAGTTTTTCAATACAACGTTGTTATTTGGCTTAATTGCATTTTTGGTCCCCCAACTTTTTTAATTGTGTGATTTTGATCCCTCAAAAAGTTTAATTGCACTTTTTGTTCCTCAACTTTTTCAATTATGCGATATTGGTCTCTCAAAAAATTTAATTGAACTTTTCATCCCTCAACTTTGTGAAATTGTGTAAAAATAGTCCTTCTAGGAACCAAAATAAAGGCTTTCATTGCACAATTTTAAAAAGTTGAGAGATGAAAAGTGAAATTAAAATTTTTGAGGAACCAAAATCGCACAATTGAAAAAATTGAGAGATGAAAAGTGTAATTAAAATTTTTGATAGATCAAAATCGCACAATTAAAAAAGTTGAAGGATGAAAAGTGAAAGTAAGCCTTATTTTTTTGTTTCCTTAAAAAGTGTTTTTAGAACACTCGTTCGCATGATCCTTTATTTATTTATTTATTCATAACATTATTAAATCTTTTTTTTTGAAAAAAAAAAAAATATATGGACGATATGATACAGTAAGGTTTGAGTAAAAAGGTGATTACTCGCTTGCTGGGTTTAGAAAAAGGCACGAAATGAGAATCGGTGAACGTGGATAGAGCGCAGTCATTTTCCCACAAAAAAAGCGGCCTAATTCCCGGGTCTATCTATTTCGGCCGACTAATAATACCAATAATGCCAACATCCCTAATTACGGCCCGTTACCACGGGAACTTGGGATTAGGGAATGAATTGAACTCTCACGAATAATAAAAAGAAGCAATATTCTACGCATCTAGCCTAGTCTCTAGATTTCCCTTCTTGCCTAGGGGATGTGCAAAATCGTCTATAGTGTTGCTTACATCTTTATCCGTAAAGGCTAAAGCTCCTCGTTTAAAGAGATATATTTTGTTTTAGATATATATTTATATATATGATTTATTTGGATAATTTGGCAGAAGAGTAAAGTATCTGGGCGGGCAGGGTAGATATTATTATTATTATTATTATTTACTATTATTTATATTTTATATAATATAAGAACGTAAAAAAAGGGCGGCAGGTGCAGTTGGAATGGATATTTTTGAGTGGATTCCAAGTGAATTGGATACAGGTGGTGCCAAAAGCGGAAAGCACATCCATTGTATCGTAACGCCGATTGATTGGCCACAAATCACAATGTCAAAAAGCGGTAGCGAAACAGCAGTGTGTCTTCTAACGCGTACCAAAGGTTTCCCACTTCTTCTTATTTAATTTTAAAAGTAATAGTAATAGTAAAGTAATCCTAACAACACTCTTTTAAAAACCCTCTTTAATAAAATATATTATTTGCATTTCCCTTAATTTTAGATTCCAAACAAAAAATAACCTAATATTCTCTTTGCAAGTTCAACGTAAACAGACACATTCCATTTTCTTCCTCTTCCTTCCTACCATATTAGCTAGCTGGTGTTATGGATAAGCTTCAATCTTCATGTGCCGCTCCATACCTAGTTTCCTATTTAATAAAATAAATAAATACATGAATTTTTTTTTTTTTAAGAAAATAATACAAGTTCCTTTCGATTTCTTTATTTGTCGAAAAGTAAAGTCATTATCCACACCGAAGCGACCTTCATATTCATTCCTCGTTCTCCATGCCCTTAATGCTCCCAGTTCATACACGTCTTCATTTCATAAACCACAACCTATCTCCCATATCATTCCATTCCATTCCATTCCATATAAATACCCTTTCACTCTTCCATTGCTCTTTACAATTCCCCAACACAACTCCAACCTAACCTCACATATCAGAAAATGGTTGATTTTCATTGCAAGTCAAACATGCCAACAACCTCATCCAAACCTCCAAAATTCTCTCTATCCGATAAGCCTGAACTACAACAACCGTTCTCCACCACCGCTGATATCTCCGCCGCGTCGCCTCCGCTGTGCTCCGCCTACGACCACTACCTCCGCCTCCCGGAGCTCAGGAAGTTCTGGAGTTTCAGGGACTTTCCCAACTGGAACAACGAGCCCATCGTGAAACCTGCGTTGCAAGCACTGGAAATCACGTTCCGCTTCCTCTCCAACGTTTTCTCAGACCCCAGACCTTACGCCAACCGCAGGGAACTGAACCGTAGGATACAGTCTCTCGCCACGTCACAGATCGAGATCATCGCCATCCTCTGTGAGGACGAGGAGCATAACCCCGAGACACGTGGCACTGCTCCAACCTTCAGCGAGACACAACAACAGAAACAGAGCAGAAGCTATAGTGAATCCAGCTTGCTTCCGAGTCTCGCCACGTGGCACAAATCTAAAGACGCGGCGCAGAGGATCCTTCTCTACGTCGAATGCGCGATGATGAGGTGTCCTTACACGCTGGGCTTAGGGGAACCCAACCTCGCTATGAAGCCTAGTCTCCAATACGACGCCGTTTGTAAGCCGAACGAGGTTCACCGTCACGCACTCAAAACGGCGCCGTCGGACGAAAATCTCACGGTTCACGCGACGCATCAGATCTTGGAGTCGTGGATCCAAGCGTGTCGGAAGCTTCTAGAAAGGATCAACGAGGCGGTGGATGACGGAAAGTTCGAGAACGCCGCGAGGGATTGTTACGCCGTCGAGCGGATCTGGAAGGTTCTGACAGAGGTAATGGACGTGCATGTTTTGATGGACACGGACGATTTCTTGAGGGTGAAGAAGGAGTTGGTTTGGGTGAAAGGTGAAACGGCTGCGTTTTGCTTCAGGTCGAAGGGTTTGGTGGAGGTGACGAATGCGTGTAGGGAATTGAAGGAGAAGGTTCCGGGGATATTGGAGGTTGAGGTGGACCCCAGTGGTGGGCCGGGGATAATGGAGGCGGCGATGAAGGTGTACGTGGAGAAGAAGGAGAAGGGGTTCGAGAAAGTTCATGTGTTGCAGGCGATGCAAGCGATTGAGGCGGCGATGAAGAGATTCTTTTATGCGTATAAACAGGTTTTGGTAGTGGTGATGGGTAGCGCTGACGCGAGTGGGTTTCTGAGTTGGGAAGGCGGTGACTCGTTGAGTCAGATATATTTGGAACCTACTTATTTTCCGAGTTTGGATGCGGCTAAGACGTTCCTTGGGTACTTTCGGGAAAACGATAATCGTAGTAGTTTTGCTGGTAATAATGGGAGTGGGTGTAGTAAATGGATTCGGTGTTAGAATACTAGAAGAAGGAGGTGGTGACACGTTGGGGATTCATTTTACGTAGTAATTTATTTTACGTTGATAGTGAAACAGTGATAGCCGTTAAAGAAGAGGAAAAAAAGTATATGGATTAAATTTTGTATTGAATTGTTACATTATTTGTAAGATATTTTACCAAAAATAATTTGGGTTAACTGCTACAACATTGTTCTCTTTTCTATTGAGTACCAAGGATTTAATTATGAAATCCAAGCAATTCAAAATCAACCGATGCATAAGGGGGGAGAAGGGAAAGCAGCAACCAATAGGAATTTGAACAGGTGCTTTTTAGGAAATTCGTTTTATGTACTATGAACCACTTTTGTTTTAAGAATGAGATATAAAACGATTCAAGACTCTGAAACATTACAACACAAAAAAATCGAATAAAAGTTAATTTTTTTTTGACATATGGTAAAAGTTATTTGAAAAAATTATTCTTAACAACTGTGATTTTTACAAATGTTTTGCTTTATAGATAACAGAGTTGTCGGTGAATTATCAAGGATGGTTGTTCAAATTAACACTTTTTAAATGAAAATACTATTTTGTATATGGGATTTTTTTTATAGATGTTACTCACAATTTGAAATTAATCATCTTATAGATTTGATCACCCAGTTACGGTTTAGACCGATGAATTTGCGATTTAGGGATTCTCGACTATTACCATTAGGCTGAGTATTTGGGTTTCTGTCCATTGTTACTTGCTAAGCTCTCCATGTGCTGGCTTAACTTGTGCCGGCCTTCGATTAGCGATCTTTGCCAGGTGCATCTTAGGCCTCGTTTGGCCCATAAGTTTGGTCCTGAATAGTAAAGATTAACTAATGTTTTACAAATACACCATATATGGTGTGTCAACTTTAAATAGCTAAAAAAAATTATAAGAGGATTTGTAAGAAAATGTAAAATTTCTCTACACCAATATGAAAACAATCTCCTCCAAATTTATGGCCACCCCTCACAACTTACACTTGTGAAACCTATATCCAACGAAAAACATCCCAAGTCAATACAGTTAGCCCCTCTTCAAGTGAAAGACGGGTGATTCGAATTTTTTTTGCTAAAATATACTTGTGATTTTCTAACTTATTTTTTGATTTCAAGTTGATCCTGTAACAAATACACGTTCCGTTTTGGTCTTCCAACTTCAAAATGTTATTTCATGTGAGTTACATCTCACCATTAGTTTTTCAGAATCTCTTCTTACACCTTCAACCTCACTTTGTCCTACCAACATCCTTACTCCCAATTTGCCGTTGAGGAAGTTCAATGGTAAGTCCACCCAAAATATAAAATTTTGACCCAAAGTTAAGAAAAAAGGTTCCAAAATAACTTGGAAACCAGAAACATACGGAGCACCAAAACACAGAAGCAAAGAGGGAACGTGGTGGACACGTGTTGGGGCAAAGAGAGTTGCACATGGGTGATAGTATGCTTGGTGGAAGATGGACAGGATGGTGTTAGGGTTGAAAGAGATTGAGTGGGGACGATGGAAGGATGAGTGTCATAGGAAGAAGATAGTGGGGGATGACCGATGAAGAGTTTTGGCGAAATTCTGACGAGCTAACAACGAGAGTGTAACACTATTATAATAGAGACGATGTTGAGGACAAATGTAGAAGAACATTTTGAAGCTAGAGAATCAAAACGGAACGTTTATTAATTAAATAACCAAATTCAACCACAAAATAAATTGTAGGGGCAAAAGTTATTTTTTTAAAATTGGTAAAAGATTGAGTCTAGAATACTCAGAATTTCGCATCCGTGCAATATCAATAGATTTTTGGATTTGAATTCTATGGTTGCGATTTAAAGTTGCATTTTTAGATGAAAAAAAATTTTAGGTAATATTTAACAATTAATATTATATAATTAATTAGCAAAGGTTTACGGTAGTGATATTTCGTACCAATAACGAGGTTATCTGAAAAAAAAAAAAGGTGAAATTTAATAGTTTTCAGAATTATTTTTACAATTATAATTTAAAATAATTTATAATGTCTAAACGAATTTAAAGTTTTAAATATTAAAAATCAAAAGATTCTTCAGGCATTCCGCATTCAGATCCACGTGTTATCCACTCTGAGCACCTTTTCCTTTTCCTTTTCCTTTTCTATCTATACAAAGTCTATTAGCAACACTAGAATTCTGATGAACCAAAAACAGAAAGACTTCCTTGTTCGGAGAGGTATGACTTATCGTTTTTCTTTCAGGGACCTTTTGTTTCATTCATCTTGACCCTAATGAGCTTCTTAACCCTGCAGCCAACCTTTCAGTACATGGAATACATATCATAGCCCAAAACTTCTGCTTTGTGCTTTGTAGTGCCTTCTATTACGCTTTGTTTGGGTAAAGAGAGAAGTAGGAAAGAAAGAAGTAAGAAGAAGAGAAGTAATAGAGAAGAGAGAATGAGTAGAAAATGAATAGATTTTTAAGTTGTTTGGATTGAAAGAAATAGAAGAGAAAGAAAAGAAATTTTTTGTTAAAAAGACAAATTTACCCCTAATAATATATTTGTACAGTACAAAATAAAGGGTAGAATTGTCCACTCAATTTTTTTTCTATTTTTTCATGGAACTCTCGCCTAATGAGGGGAGAAAATTTTTTGTGTGGGACCCACACAAAAATTTTCTCTCCCCCCTTAATTTATATGGAAACAAACGGTGGAAGTGGGGAAGTTCTCTCCCACTTCCCTCTTCCTCAGTTCCCTTCCCCCAAAATCCCTCTAAACAAACAATACGTTAATGCCCATTTCCCTTGTACTGTTGGACATCTTCTAGTTACTTCCACACACATCACTTTTTAATTTATGACTTTTATACCTTTTTTTTACTACGAAATATCGCTTTCCCTTTCCCATTACAATTTATATTCCGTGTTGATGAAAAGCTATTGAGATCTGATTGGATTCTTGGTGACAGGAAAGTAGACTTTTTGTAACACCCTCTTCTTTTGGCACGGGTTTCCTGGAATTTTGACTACTTTCTATTTTGGTTTAACCACGAGTTCTGAGTTCTTGCTAGTTTTAGTGTCAACTGTGTAATCCATAGTTTCTGTGATTCTCTTGAAGAACTTGGTGATTAGACATGGGTTCAAGAATCTCTCCAAACCCTCTAAGAACCTCTTGCTCTCTTTGTCACTCCCATAAATCACCTCATGCAGTTCCTTCTTTGCCACCGAGAAATGTCACTTACACCAACTGTGACATGCCATGTTGGTTGGTTTACCGTTTTGCCCTTTGTAGCTCGAGGAATTTGAGGATGCATGGAGTAAAACGAGCATGCTTTTCCCATTTTGATGACTTCCACCATGAAGAGGAGGACCATGGAAATGCCAAGGAAATTGCTTGTGCGGTAACTAATAGAGGTTCTTCAGATTCAAAGCAATTTTGGACAGTGAAGCCTGATTTTTTGGAGCCTTCTGTGCTTGGTATTCAACCCGAACCACCGAGTTGGCCTGAAAGGGAGGAGATTTTGAGACTGAGATTTGAAAGGAAGGTGAACAGTGTTGATCTTCCTTTGTCCATTAGGATGATCAAGAAGAAGCTACAATGGCAAAGGAGTTTTGAAGAGGCAAAAAGTGAACTGACTTATTACTGTTCTGTGAAGAAGACATTTTCTTCCATGTTGTTTATCATCCACCAGCTTCAAAGTTACGCCTTGCAAACAAGGGAGAGTGTGTTCTGTGAAGGTTTTCAAGGTGTCAATGCCGGGTTGCAAAGAGAATTGGATGCTTCGTTTGTGTGGCTCTTCCAAGAGATTTTCTCAAAGACCCCAAGTCTAATGGTCTATATGATGGTCCTTCTTGCCAACTTTTCTTTGTTCTCAATAAGTAACAACACTTTTATGGCTGTCAGTAAGAATAAACAACGACATTCACAAGAAGAGTATAGAAAGGAATTGACAGAAAAGGAGGAAAAATTGTGGAATTTGATGCTGGAGGAAGCTTCAAAATGGCAAAAGGAATCAGGGAGTGAGGTTTTAGACCATGAGACAATGCTACGGTTTGTGGCACCAATGTCTGTTCAGATAGAAGGGGATCATCAATATGAGGAATATGTCAAAACAAGGCTTTATTACATAAGGCATTTAAGCCAGGCACCTTTCAATTCCCTCCTGCTGTCTAACTATGCACAGTTCCTTTATCTTGTCATTCATGACCTTGATGGGTAAGTTCTCAAAAACAAACCAATCTTCTGATAAAACCCTGGCTAGCTTTAAATGATGCTCCGTTCTGATGGGGTAATCAGTTTTTGATTTGTTTTTCCAAGCACAATTGAGTCACTTTTGAGTGGAGGGAAGTGACATTCACATTATGCAATGTTGATAGTAGTAGTAATGAAAGTTTTGTGCTCTTCATGGATATGGGTAAACTTCTTGGGTGAAAGCATGTAATAAATCCCTCAAGTTTCTTCTTTAACCTCTTTGCAGGGCAGAAGTGTACTTCAAGCAATCGGTGATGGCGGAGCCACCGGATGCTGAGGCATTCAGTCGATATGCTGACTTCTTGTGGTTGGTAAGAAATGATCTTTGGTCGGCTGAACTGAGATATCAGCAAGCATTGGAAGCAGATCCTGGCAACAATTATTATGCATCAAAGTACGCCAACTTCCTTTGGAGCACCGGTGGAGAAGATACTTGCTTTCCTCTTGAATCCTCTGATAACTTACAACTGTAACATTGTCCTTATGATCCACCCGAAATGAAATGGCACTTCTTGGTAGCACTAGCATGAAATGACCAACTATGATAACTTGCCTTTTAAGTTGTATTCGTTGATCTTTTTAGGTTTTCCATTGTAGTTGTTGCTCGAGCTAGTAATCCCTAGAACACTGATTTATGTTTATATGTTCATATGAGGATGTCAACAGAGAAATGATATAGTTTAAAATTGAAGGAAGCATGAGTTGCCAGCTCTACTCGAGAGTCCCAGCCAAATTAATTAGTTTCTTATCAATTTGTTTACCTAGAAACTTTCTAATTAATTAGTCTACTCAAGTTTTCTCAGATCAATGCACAAATTTTAACTAATTCTTTTGTTTTTAACAATTATTGTGTTAATGGGGTTTATTGTCATAATATTCTAAACTGGGCTGCTCATATGGACAAACCCCAACCTCCAAAAAAGAGATACAAGAAAACTACCAGGAGATGAAATATTGCTATCATAGACATAGATGAAGGAGTTTCTTAGCTGAAGCTGTAATATACCTTAATTCTACAATCAAATTCTGTATGTTAAGACAAAAAAAAACCCCAGGATGCGGCCTAGCATTACATGTCAAGAATACAAGAAATCAATCTAAGGAATATCCTAAATTAGCTCTCCCCGCCAAAATGCATGAATTGTGTATTAGATTCAATATCAGGCAGCTCTGCAATAGTAATCAGGTAACTCAACTAGTTATCGTGGAATTTCTAGAACCGCAGACAAAATCAAAATCTATCTGTCACCAAAACCACATGTTGCGGCTATCAACAACCTTCACTGAAGTAGACACCAAGGGTATCCGCCCATATATAGCAGTAAATCTGTTGACACACTCTGTTCTTCTATCACTGTGACCTCCCAAGCTGCTGATTCCAGTGGATCCAATCTCAAATATTTTACCTGTAACAATGAAAGAATCAAATAAATTGATACATGCATGTATTACCATAAATCAACGTGGTGGTCTTTTGAAACAAAAAGTAACAATGATCATGTGCAATGTGCTTTAACATAAATCGGCACTATTAAATCAAGCAATACCATGGAACATTGGAACTTCACTATCAGCTAACTAAAAAAAAGTAATTCCATAACCAGCAATTTATTATTGTATTGGTTACTTGAGCATTAAGACCAGAGTGATAATTATTAATTATAGAACAATTTCACAAAATACCAGCTCTGATCCTGGGATACAAAAATAAGACGGGGTGAAACACAATGCAAATCATGAAATTGTTCCAGTGATTGTCAAAAGCAATTACAGGCAATGACAACTTACTTTGATGAACTGCATAACTAGACAGCCCAAACCAGAAGCGGGGGCAATGAAAATGAATATTACTCTAGGCAATCAATTACTGCATTTCTGTCATGTTTGTTTTGAAATACCGGACATTTTTATAGATCATTTATTGGTTCTCCAGCAACACATGAAATTGTTAAAAGCCGTGGCATTGTAAAAAATTGTAATGTGAGTTCATAACTTAACAAACGAAAAAATTCCATGAAAATTATGCAATCTGTTTCTGATATATCAATTACCTTTAACCCATATTGGGGGTGCATCAGTTGCATTTGCAACAAGGAAAGACATTGCAATATCTTCACAATTCCTGGTATATGAATAGAATTATTGAGTAAGGCAGTGAGTGATAGTTTGGAAGGTTAAAGTCTGATGAATAGGAAGGCAGGGAGTGATTAGTTAGTAGAGAGAAAAACCTATTCTTGGTTACGTATTCTCTAATCGATGCTGGCATCTCATTTGTGTAGAGACTGAAATACTTTTTGTGGAAGAATGCTGCCTTGGAAAGCACCATGCTATATGTACCTGTCCACCACACAGACCACCATCCCCCATATCTAAATCTATTGCCATTACCTTCCTGCAAGAACATTGAATAACTTGAAAGATTAACATTACAAATTTGAGATATTCTTCATGCCAAGGACAACGTTCAGAAAGTTCAAATAAATATTTATATATGAACCCAACAAAAGTAGCAGTTTCTTGAAGGTTGGATCAACATATTACGAGAGTAAATAAATTTCTGATATGACAAACTTCAGCTTTCTTTTCCTTTAAATTAGATACTAGCCAAGAAAGATATGACAGGTCCCCAAAATTATGCTGAAGTTTTGCAATTTTTATTTTTTATTTTCGGTTTGCTTCATGCTCAAATTTGAAATGGATCTCCGATCCATAAGTCCCACAATTTTAAATTCTGGGTTTTGAAAAACTGCATCTTCAAAGGTGAATACTGGTAGATATCAAGCCAGTTGAAGGCCATAACTTACTATATCAAAATTTTGCAGCAGAAACAAAGAACAAAAAATAACATGAAATTTCAAATCAGGAAGGATTGACTTTTTCCAAGCTAAATTAGTCATATACTTTCTCTAATGTTGGAGCTTGAAAAGCATAGGCACAAAAAGAAATATTATGACAACAAAATTATCTGGGTCTGGGATGTTGAACAATAGCTGGTGAAAAGATAGATAAAAGCATACCAATGAATCCACCCAGTGGGCACGAGGAACAAATCCCACCATTGCATCTGGTGCACTTTGCCATACATCAAAAGCAAATTCCACTGAAGAGCAAGGAAAAATGACATCATCGTCAATAGAAAAGACAGCATCGGTCTCCAAATCCTTAATTTCTTTAAATCTATTATTCAAACTGTCTTCCTCGTTGATATCAAACTTCAATTTGACATTTCGCCCATCTGTAGACTTGGACTTCATCACGAGGTGTAGAAATTTAGAAAGAAAAACAGGAGGAGGATCGGGTTCACTCCACACGATGTGTACTGATTGAAGTCGAGGACATGATGAGTAATGCATGATGGACTGCTTTAGGAGATCATATCTCTTCCATGTGTTCATTACAATAGAATATCCTTTCCTGAGAACAAAATATAAAATTAGTTCTCTGCTTTTACGATCAACATACGCTCAATGTTCCTAAAGAAAATTAGCTCTACAATGAAGAGGCTCCTAAAGAAAATTAGCTCTACAATGAAGAGGCTCGCCTTTATACCGATAATTTTCCAAACAAAAAGATATAAAAAGGGGAGGGGGAGAGCCTCCTATTGGTTGAATAGATAATCTCTACCTAGAGTAATTTCTAAGGCAATCATGCTAGCAAGTGTTATGAGTCCCAAATTGGGGAGCCGTACCTAACAAGTGAGGTTTATAAGCTTAGGGGTTCTCCCACCTAATAGACTAGTCTTTTGGGATGGACTCTCCCTTTGGGGTTACGCTCATAACAGCAAGCAAGCACCCTGCTGAGTCAGTTATTGAGAAATGAGAAGGTATAAATGCTACAACCGAAGGATTTAATTTAAACATTGGACTCGGAGTAAAATCCAAAAGTTGGAAGGTGCTGTCATCATTCTCATTAAGCTCAATGTTGAGTCCCATCAAAGGAAAAAAATTTAGATATTTTTTAATGGCAGAAGGTAAGATTACTTAGAAATTCCATCAAGGAGTGATGAATCTCATACGCCTTAACATAAAATAATCCATCAGATACCTAATTATGAACCCTAATTCTAGCACATGATCATATCAATGGACAACCACAATAAAACTAAAGAAAATATAAATTCCAAGTAATATTATATGAATAATAGTGATATCAGAAACTCAAATTCTCAAATATTTCCAAAATTCCTAGCACGAAGTACTTGCTGAGTCGTCTATACAGTCCTTGCTTAACACGTTAACATATATGTTCACAAAACGATAGATGCTTTTCTATCTACAATTAATTCATATATAAATACAACTAGTAAACGACAGAGAGAACGAATAAACTTCACTTTTTAGCAATTATAGTAACTTTACTAACCTTCAAAGCCAGGTAATAAGTAATAAAATTCCTCACCAAAACTGAACCGATTTCGATATTCGAAATTAAATTAAAATTAATTAACGGATTAAATCGAAAAAATGAGAAGAAGTAACGAACCTCGAAGCATCGAAGCGATGCAGAGCAGGGGTCTGATCGGTCCAAACGGCGACGGTGGAAGCGGTGGTGGCGATGACGATCACCGTTAACGCAATGCAACAACAGATGAGAAGATTGATCCTCGCTGATTTAACGGTGGAGATTGCGAGTTGCCGGAACCGCTGCTCTGTGCGACGGTTCAACTTCAGGCACCAGAAGCTCCCTCTCATCACCGCTTGGAAACTCGGGACAGGGACTCGGCGCCGAAGCCGAGTCGAAGCGAGTCCGTTTCAGAAGCGAGTCGACGCGCCGTTCATGGATCGGTGGCGAAGGTTCGAGAACATGGTTGACGGATTTGAGATTTGCAGGGAGGGAAAGGAGGGTAATGATACGGTGCGGCAGAGGTGCAGGAAAGGGAGAATCGTAAATGAGTGAATTAATATTTTTTTTTTTGTTTGGGTGAAGGGTTTGAATGAGTTTTGTTCCGTTTTGGTTGGCGGTGTTATTTGCTTGGACTACTCATAACTCATAAGAAATGTTTGTTGTCGCGTGGTTGTTCACGTTTTCGTCTCTCATCAGATACAGAGGTTCGGTTCCGTTGGTTGGGCGCAGCAAAGCATGTGTCGCGGATGCACCAAAATCTCAGCGGCTTCGACACGTGGCCTCTTCATCAACCCTTAACTCGAAACAATACACCACCCTTACCTTCCCACTAGTCGCGTTGATATTTACTTTCTACGAATGCTGCAAAGCGTAATTACAAGACTAGCGCAGTTTTACAAGAACTTACCCAACTAAGGTAAGTCATTAGTGGGATCAAAGAACTGCATATAAAAATCATATATGAAATTTATGAATAATTTTTATAATCATTAAATTAAAAAAAAAAATCAATATGCTTGGAAGTCGTATAAGACTTCTAATTTTAATTCTTCTTTTTTTATGCCAAAAGCAGGTAAGAACTATAGAAAAGATAAGATTACTTTTTTTTTAAAAGATATGTGATCAAGTCTTAGGTGGATAACACGACTTTCCAAATTTATTAAATTTTTTTAGAAAAATAGACAAGTTGTATGCCTTGAGAACGACCTATATAATTTATTATTTTTTTAATATCATTTCATACAACTCGCGGATGGGCTCACTGACTTGCCTTAAGTCCATGCCACTCGTTAAAATAGGCAAGTTGAAGACTGATTCATGGTTGTTTGGTTCTCTTGTATTTGGGCAATGGAAAGCACGAAACATGATGGTATTTCAACAAAAATGTTGAGTTGCTGGTACCTGGTGGCTTTAGCGTGGATGGTGAAATGCTGAGTTTGAGTTTGCACCACTCTTGTACCATTGTATAGAAGGTTCACGAATGATCACCATATATATATATATATATATATGAGAGGGGATCAAATTATTCTAAGAGTAACTTTAAGAGAGTTACTCTCAATCTCATTCATCCATTTATTCTAATCCAATGGATCTATATTAATTCATTAAAGAAACCACATGACCTTTGTTGGATTAAAATAAATGGATGGATGAGATTGAGAGTAACTCACTTAAAATTACTTTTGAAGAAAGTGGATCCCTCCTCTATATGGTGAATGGTTCTCTTATGGTCACACTAGCGCATGCTCTTGATTTCTCATGCAGTCTTCAACCCACACTGCATTTTGACACACTATGGACAACCATGAAAAGCATGAGCAGCTGGAGTGTGACCGAAGCACTTCATGCATATTGGAAGTGCATATTGGAGCGTGACTGAGCAATGAAAGAACTTCATACTATTGGCATGTGAACTGTGTCACGTGAACTTGAAAGAATGACCAACAATGCTTGCAAAGTGCAGACCATGCAAGGCTGTGGAGTCCTCTGCAAGATTCTAAAGCACACGTTGGACGCAGGCATCGGAGCAAATTGGACGCCTGGGCGGCAACCTGATGATATGGAGTCTTTTGCGAGATTCTAAAGCACTATAGCGGTCTATCAATGCCTGGGCAGTGGGCACATTTTGGACGCATGTAGGCTTTTTAAAAATGAAGCTGTGTGATTTAGTTTGCATGGAATATAAAATTGGACACATGCATGTATTCTTAAAGATTGAAGTTGCCTTAAAATTGGACACGTGTATATGCTTATAACATTTTGGATGAGCAGTGAAGAATAAGTCATATATATATTCTACGACTTGCTTAATTTTCGAAAAAATAATAATAAAAAAAACCAAATTATGCTTCATTCCTTCTACTTGGACATAAATTTAAAAAAAAGTAGGTAGTCGTATTTTCCCTATACGACTTACCTTTTGGCATAATAAAATAAGGATTAAAAACGGAAGTCATATAAGGCTTATACGACTTCCTTGCATATTATAAAAGGTATTCGTAAGTTTTATATACGACTTTCATATATATGTTATCGATCCCACTTACGACTTATTCTAGTTGGGTAATAGTTCTGTAATTACTCCACCAATGCACTTCATGGGTTAATATGCTGACTCTATGACATAGTGTAGTCTGGTTAAACATTCAGGTGACCTTAGTTTCATGGAATGTTTTATTTAGAGGTAAACAATATTTTGGGAATCTCATTCCCAACAATATTTTTTTCTCACATTCACACATGAAAGTAGAGTTTATAACTAGCATTCACTATGCGTAGACATCTTTTTATATCTGAGAATAATTTTTTAAAACTTGTATCAAACATGAGAAACTTTTATTCTTATGTCAACATTCCCGAAAACATTTATTTTAAACTTATATCAAACACCATTCAAGGTTTTCAGGTCTACTTTTACATGTCTCTGGACTAGCAAATATTTTATATTGTACTGAATACTTTAAAATTTAAAAAATAAAAAATATTTTAAAACGTTTAAAATTCTATATGATATATATAATTAATTCAAGTAGAAATTAATAGTATCAAAGCACCAGCAAAAAAACGAAATTAACAGTATCAGTTAAAAGAGAAAATATTTATCTAAAAAGAAGATATATATGTTAATCCTAAAATTTAAATAATGAAAAAGATATTAAGAATATAAACCACAGTAAGAGGTTTTATACCTCTTAAGAGGGTATACTCACATTAATATATAAGTTTGAATATTTTTCTTTTAAAATTCTTTGTTCTAAAAAGAAGAAAAATAAATTAATACAACGTAATGATCAGTAAATTTGATGGTAATAAATGTTAATTACTAGTGTACAAGTCGAGCCGATAAGGGCCCATCACACTTCGAGCCGGATAGGACTATAAGGGCGGCAAAGCTCTCACTCATGAGTTTTAACGCTACTGCATTCACAGGACTAAGATTCGAACTCGAAACCAATAGTTAACCTGAAAGAGAGACGTGCCCTCTCACCTTTTTTATGACGTGTTATGGTAGAGATATGATTGCCCCAAACATCATATAAATTTCAAGGTTGACAATATGATCTTAAATGCTAATCTTTGTAAGTTTAACCAATCAAATCACTGAGGGAAAGATTAGGGAAATAATATCTCTTAAGTGTTGCATGAATAAAAATGTTTATAACCATACTTTGGGCTTTCCCCAAGACTCACGATCGTTATAAGAATATCAATATGAGACTTGATATGCTTTTCTAAATGATTTCATGAGAACCTGGCTTACGAAATTGTTAAAAGTACAAAAATCTAAGTTAGTTGTTGAAGGTTCAATCCTTGGAAGAATAAGATAAAGAAAAGATAGTGTCTAAAGAAGTACCAAAATAAGTCAGACATCTTGGATGAACAAGTTCAGGCGATAGCAAAAAATGACTAAAGACCAAGGAATGTCTAGACGACTCTAGACAGACAACTCGATCTGAATGAAAAACATAAAGGCGGCCTAGATCAGACGACATATACTTCAAATCTAGATAGATGGCAATGCAAAAGTCATACGACACGGCAGAAGACGAGCATTGAAAAGAATATGGATAAGAAGATTGACATAGATGTCAGATATTGTATATTAATGCCTATATATTGTATATTAAAAAATATGAATGTTAGGCTTAAAAGATAAGGTAGTTAGAATCATAACAAATTCAATTTTTGTGTTTGAGAACTTAATACATCAATTCACGTTCTTGTACATTCATGTATTAATCAAGAACTACTTGTTTTAAACATGAATACATCAATTCATTTCTTGAATAAATCGATGCATACTTCCTGTACAATGATTCATAAGTGAAGTCGGAGGGAATGTCATTCTAAGACACAGGATACATCGATTATGTACACAGATGTAGACGTGTTTTCCTTAAATTTATGCATCTGAGTTGAGATGTATATGGATGTACAAATTAAATACAACGATATATTGTTCTTTATTTTTCAGGTAAAGTCATTTTTTAACGTAGTACATGGGTGTATAAACTTATAAATCGGTGTATATTATCTTTGATCAAGATATATGCTTTCTGACTTCTGAATATATATGGGTGTATAAAAAAATATAAACATGTGTATTGTGAGTTTCTCAAAAACACAAGTTCTGACTAGAGCTATACACAGATGTCTAAATTTTGTACAAGCTAAACTTTTTTCAAAATATAAACTTCAATTCTAACTTTTTTAAAATCATTTTAATGAAAGTTTATGTAACTTTATAAATCAAGTTTTCATGCATACCGTTGAGCTATCAAATGATAAAAAATAAGCTTTTCTTTTACAAAAGCATTTTATACCCTAAGTTATTAGCTTATTGGTCTTGATGCCTTGCAATTTTGTTGCTCTTACATAGTTGAACATGTCTTGATAATTTGAGTCCTTGATTTTTGTACAACCACACTTTCTTGCATATTTGATTAGTATCATTTCATTCTTTAGAATATAACTTTCTCTTACATCAAAACATAATTAAATAAATACTTACATCACCAGATCTCTAACCTTAAGCACTAACGTTGTGTCGTTGCTTGCTGCTTTCAGAAACAAACGATGAGGAAATCGATGGCTGAAAAACCAACAGAAGATAAATTATTGTAAATGAAGAAGATGATTTAAAGTTGATGTTACAAAGTTCTAGTATTTCAGTAATATAGACCAGATCAAAATAACTACTTCCTTAGGGGGGAATAATAAGCATATTCCAACGAAAAGTAATATATAATATCCGGCATGCTGCCATTTTAGGTGAAAAACCCAAAGTCATCATATAGAAAAATTCCAAGTATAGCTAAACAAAATGATAGAAAAATTTGAAGAGTTCATGTAGCGGAAATAAAGATGTTATTGTACGGATCAAGTAGGAATTGGAAGCCGTTGTGTGCTTGCTAGAGTTGACGAAACGGACGGGCTCGAATATACTTGATAAATTTTAGGGCATGGGCTATAAAGTTTGAGCCTGAATTAGTCCTGGGCTTTTTTATCCAACCTGGTGATGCCCGTTCCAAATGCGGGTTCGGGCCAGGCTAGGCCGACTAGGCTCGGGCAGCCCGGATAACACTATTTTCTATTTATTTGTTATTTTTCTCTAAAAAAAGTAAAAAAAAATTGAAAAAAAAAATGAAAAAGCCAAAAAAAGGGACACGCTATTTACACAAAGACACGAATAAAACCCTATTTTCTTTATCAATCTCTCGTACTCCTAAATGACTACAGCTACTATGGTACCCATAGTCCCAAGGTAACCGGTGTCACTATCCTTTACGGCGAGAACGTTTCTACTTTCCTTTATTACCAGCCGTAGGGATGGCAATGGGTAATAGACACAACGGGTACCCGCAAAAATGACCTATGAAGGGTAGGTAATTACCCGCTTAATAATTATGCGTACGGGTGTGGGTAATTAACCGCAAAATTGAGCGGGTATTGGTGCGGGTACGGGTATTCTAGTACCCACCCCGCCCCATACCAGCACTATATATATATATATATATATATATATATATATATATATATATATATATATATATATATATATAAAAAATAAAAAAACTTAAACTTATTTAACTATTTTTCTTATTCCTTTTTGTCGTAACTCTGGATCTGGACTCTCTTCGTTCCATACTGTTTGAATTTTATATCACTCCTCCTGGACTCTCCTTGCTGCCACAGTGCCCACTCTCGTTCTCTCTCTAGTCTCCATTCGTCAGTTCAAATATTCGACCATTCCATGCTTAGATATATGATGATTTATATTTGTAATGTGATAACATACTAAATTAGCCTAATTTGTATTACATACTTATGTTCTCCTCTTTTGTCTTTTGATAGTAAAAATTTCTTATCCTATTTTCAAACATCCACAAATTTCTTATATTAAAGTGCGGATAATGGGTGCGTGTATGAGTACGCAGACACCAGTGGATAAGGATACGGGTATTAAAGTTTCTACCCACGCGGGTATGGGTCCGGGTACGGGTACTTTTTTAAATCGCGGGTACAGGAACGGGTACTATAGTATCCTACCCCATACCCTACCCATTGCCATCCTTAACCAACAGCGAGCGTTTAGGAGTCTCAAGAAATCGATTTTCAGTTTCGGTGGAAAAAGGATTTTCAATATATATATCGGTCCGGCCACAACAAGCCCGCATAGGGCCAGGTTTAGACACCTTTTTTACACCACGTATTGAATCAGGATCTTTTTGGCCCGGTCCGATAAGACCAAAACCCGTATCGTCGAACCAGGTAGCCCGTTTTGCCACCTCTAATGCCTGCTACTAGGGACACTGGGCCAGCTTGTAATGGCAGCATACTCAAAATTAATTAAACTATACATTACAACATTTTGTAATATATGATCTCAAAGCCACAAAACATTTTCTAACTTTTGTTGCTCAATTATGTGGTAAGGTTCGGGATTAGGAAAGGTTTTACGCTGTCATAATACTAAACAAACGAAGAGAATTTTTTATGCAAATGTAGTTTTGTATTATCTTTTCAGGAAAAGGATAGGACGTCTTGTTACAAATCCCTATCTTTTGAATGCAGTGTTGTTTACGGTGAATTATGGTATGACCAAATTTGATAGCAAAAAATGTTATATTAGTCGAGTGTGGTGTCAGAATTATGTGTAATCTCATTTCCCAAGTGGACTTTGGTGACAAAATAGTACTAGAATGATCAATTGAGAGTGCAGGTTAAAAATGCGAGAAAGTAAAAGAAAGCAAGTAACTTGCAATGAAATGTAAAATAGGCAGAAACTTAAAGCAATTGGATTAAAAATATTGCAAGAAGTTAAGTAGAACGTGAAGAACAAAAGCAAGATAAATATATGAACTTTAAAGACTTGCATTGAAATTTAAATGGCTGGAATGAAAAAGGAAGGCATACTTTGCTTCCAATTCGTTGATCTGCTACGGATGAGATGTTTAGGATTTTCACTAAAATTGCCAACCTTGATTATAGTGAAACTACTAGTATTTATAGACAACCTAGTATACCAGAAACCTACTCCAAAGATTAGACACGTATGAGGCAATTAAGCAATATCCTCTGAACGTATTTGATAATTGTCTTGCCAGTTACTACATTTTCAATTTCACATAGTCTCTACACATAACGGATGTTTCAAAGTTATCCTGACTATTTGTCACTTGAGCTCTGACGGTCAATGCTCTTTTACTTCTGTGGAGCACTTCAAGTCTTGTTTCAAAATCGTTTGCTCATTTTTCCAAGTGTTGAGGTTGGAATGACATGCTTCACTAAAAACCTTCCCTGTTGAAAAGACTTTGTCGGGTAACTTCTTTCACTTCAGTCGATTGAAATTTAACTGTCACTTCCCAACAAGTGCTGATTAAATGCATTCGCAAAACATTTATCTCATTTTGTAAGCTCTCACTGGCACTAAATTTATGTTGTTCTTTCCCAACAATTTATAAAGATATGTACTACCCAAATTAAGAGCTTTTTTAATGCATATATTAGTATGTTTGGTTTCACGTTTTCCCTCCTAGAATCACGTCTTTGATGTCAATTTTATAATTTATTTTACTGCAAACGTGAAAGCTATAGTTTCATAGCTTCTAAAAATTCACGTTCGCGTTTAGCGAGACGTGCCACCAAACGAGTGGATAGTCTTCTTCTTGAGTTATTATAGGGTTCTATATTTGGGAGGGGGAAGGTGACTCACGAGAGATGGGGAGAAGGTGGGTGTTGTGAAAAATGACATTTTTGGAAAAGTTTTGATATCAAAATTTAATGGAAAATTAGACGGAAAGATTGTTTTTCAGATCTTATCGACATTAAAGGTCAAAATATACATTTTTTCAACTTTAGAGAACAAATCACCAATGATGCCAACTTTAGAATATCAATTAAGAAAAAAGTTTTTTTTCCCGTTAATTATTGTTCCCTTTGGCCGACCGAGGTTCATCTCATATAGGTCGATCGATTAATCAAGCGAACTCTTCTACCCATTAATAATGAGTAAATTCTCAATTTGATTCTTGAAATTATAAAGTCGTATCAATTTAGTCACTGAAATTTTTGAGATTTCAAAAACATCCTTAAAATTATCAAATATTAATCTATCTGGTCCCTCCATCAGGGATCAAGTTTATACGATCTTACAAATTTAAGGGATCAAATTGACACAATAACCGAATTAATACGACCTTATAATTTCATAAACAAATTGGAATCTTAACCTCCATCTTGTTAAGACCTCAATCTCCTACTCCATAAAACTCACGTCATGTGCAATAAACTATTTTTCAACATCCTTATAAATACCCAGCCTAGCTAGAAATTAACAAGACCAGGTTACAAATACACTCTGACTAGCAAGATTGATCTCCGAGAGGACATTTCAGATGCATTTGAAAAAATTTATAAAGAGCTTATAAAAATATCATATGAAATTAAATTTATACAAATAGTTCATGAAAATAATTTGTGATCTTTTCATAAACTCTTTTTAACTTATTTTCATAAGCTTGTCAGAGAAACTTATGAAAATAAATTATTTTTAATTTTTTTAAAAATAAATTTATTAAACAAATTCTTAATTAAAATGTTTATCCAAATTAGTCAGTAGTCCACTCTACATCCTGTCTAAACAACTATAGTTTTTGATTGAGAGATACAAGCTAAAAGACAAAAAGAAATTGAGGACGCGGCAGATTGAAATCCACGCCCAGAACCCGACAAGGAAAAATTATCTTCGACAGAGAAGTTAATTAGGTACATTTGTGCAAGTTAACTTAGACACCATATTACCACAATTTTTTTTTTTTAAAAAGACCCCTTTCTATGCAAAAAAAAAGTCCCCGTTGCACTCATAACTTGCACAACCAGTAAGCAGGTGTTGCTTAATTTCGTCGCAAAGAGCACGAGTGTGGAAAATTGAAAAGGATAGAATATCATTTCTTTTAAAATTTGTTTATAAAATGATTAAATATGAATTTATTCATCCTTAAATCATAAATTAAAAAGAATGGAATATTATTTCTTTTAAAATTTGTTTATAAAGTGATTAAGTAAGAATTTATTTATCCTTAAATTATTCGGTATGTTGAAATCTTAATGAATTTTATTAAATTTATGATAAATACATTTATATTTTTTTTGTAATCATGCAGTGGATATAGAGTATGCATTATCTTTAGCACTGATTAGTTTCCGTCGGGAAATCTATTGAGTACATAAGATAAGTTTTTCCCTATTAACTAATTTTTTTTCATATACAAAAATCAGGATTCTAATCCTTGACTATTTGTTTAAAGTGTTTGAATCCTTATCATTCGAATCAATCACGTCTTGTTCTGTGATTTGTTTATATGACAGACAAGTTCCCTTTAAAAATTTGTTTTAAAAAAAAAAATAGTCATCAACTAAAACTCGTGGCCCTAATTTATTAGACGGTCCCCAGTGACTAATTATCACATACTTTAATATAGTTTTCTGTCACAAGCTTGGGAACTTTGAGTGTGTTATTAATAAAATATAAAATAAAATATACTTTTGATCTTTAATTTTTTAATCAAAATTTATTTTGATCTTTTATTTTTTAAAAAATTCATTTTGCTTCGCTATTTCTTTAATGTAACACAAATTCATCATTTTCATCACTTCTTTACATATGATGTTAATTATCAGCTGATATGATCGTTAACTCACCTCTTTAGCCCATCATAAGACAAAACCTTACAACGTGAAATGATATATGGACAAATTAAAAGGATCCCTACGTCCACAATTTTCCAAATTAGGATTATTTATCTCTCAACAGCCAGGATGAATTATATTTTGAGATTTTAGTGTAAAAATAAATTATAAAAATGAGTGTATTAATTGTTATGAGAGCAAAGGATTGGTTGTCAATCACACAATTGTTTAGTTTCAAACTTATTTGCTTAAAAAAGAAAGTGATGTGAAACACCATCCCTTAACATCTCTCTTAGCCTTTTTTCTCTTGCTTGCTCTGATTTCATTACCTCAGAGGGAGAACAATCAACTTGGTTGGTTCTCCCATTTTCCTGTGCTAGCAACCCTAAGACCAACGAAGGTGAGGCCCTAAGACAAATTCATGGCGAAAGACAAACTTATGGCGGCTATTGAGAGATGAAGAATTATAATTTAAAATATTGGGGGTGAAAGGATCATTTTGATTTGTCCACATGTCTTTTCATATTGTAAGGTCTTGCCATGCCATTGGTCAAGGAGTAGAGTTAACGATCATGTTAGCTGATACTAACGTCGTGCATGTTAGATTTCCATCCTAATGGCTAAGCTTTTTATTCTGTTATTTTCGGTTATTAATAACTGTTTTAAGTTTAGAGTTTAGCCGAGTTGGTTAAGGGGTTGTTGTGTTAGTTTAGCAGCAGTTATGGTAGTTAAGATCTCTTTCTTGGAAGTCTCTTCTTTTCATATCCTAACATGGTATCAGTAGTTACTCATCTTCCACATTCCTAAATCTCTGATTTCTCTTCTTCCTCTTTGATCTCTTCTTTCTTCCTTTCTTCACCATGCTTGACAATAATGGTCCAGAGGGTCACCAATCTCCAGAACCTCCACCCACCTTCAACCCTCCGTCTCAAGATTCTTCAAATCCTTACTATATTCATCCTATTGAAAACCCTTCCTTGGTTCTGGTTTCTCCAGTCTTGGAAGGATCCAATTACAATAGCTGGAGCCGTGCCATGCTCTTGGCACTCGAAATGAAGAATAAGGATTGCTTCATTGATGGTTCCATCAAGAGGCCTGCTGTTATAGATCCTTTGTTTGCTATTATGAGTATTGACCAGATTAGTTGAGGTAGAAGAGGAAGTTGGTGCAGTAGGAGGCAAAAGAGCCAATAACCCTTGTAGTTGACCCTTGCTCAAATGCATTATGGAGGAGGTGGTATCGGTTGTTGAAGAAGAAGATTGAGCTGTAACAACATTGTTTAAGGCTTTATTGGATTTATAGCCTGGAGGAAAACCATGTTTAAAGAAGTAGTGGTTAACAGTATGATTTGTTCTGTTGCAGTAGGTGCAGAGCCTTGAATTATTGGTTTTGGTAGGGAAGAACTTGCCTCCACCATGTCCTTGAGATTGAGTATAGGTGGTTTGTGTGGCAAGAACAGTTTGTGTTGGTAATGCCTTTCTCCATGGTGAGCTACATGAAGAGGTATACATGAAACTCCCTCAAGGGTTTACTGCCACTCATAAAAATCAGGTTTGTAAATTTCAAAAGTCTTTGTATGGCTTAAAACAAGCCAGCAGGAATTGGAATTCTAAACTCATTTATGCTCTTCTTTCTTTAGGGTATCCTCAATCTAAATCTGATTATTCTTTATTTGTGAAATCCACTGTTGACACACTCACAGTTTTATTGCTTTATGTGGATGATATAGTTCTAACAGGGAATAATTTGGCAAAAATAAATTTAGTCAAAACATATATGGATGAACATTTTAAAATCAAAGATCTAGATACTCTCAAATACTTCCTTGGCCTAGAAGTTGCTCGATCATCCAAAGGCATTATATTATCTCAACGAAAATATGCTTTGGAACTCTTAGATGATGTTGGTCTCCTCGGTTGCAAACCAACATCAACTCCAATGGTGCCTGGCCTCAAACTTAACTCAACCAATGGTGATCCTGTTGCTGATCCTACTGCTTATCGGAGGCTTCTTGGAAGACTGATCTACCTAACTCACACACGTCCTGACATTTGCTATTCAGTTCATAAGCTTAGTAAGTTTTTGGCTAATCCACTGCAGCCTCATTTGGATGCTGCAACTCATATTCTTCGATACATTAAGTCTTCTCCTGGCAAAGGACTTTATTTTCCTGCTAGTTCTGATCTTAAGCTTATCGCTTTCAGTGACTCGGATTGGGCATCTTGATCTGATTCCCACCGATCAATTACTGGTTTTTGCATCTTCATTGGCTCTGCTCTTATATCATGGAAATCCAAAAACTAGGCATTGTGTCTAAGTCCTCTTCTGAGGTTGAATATAGGGCTGTGGCTTTGACAATTTGTGAAGTACAATGGCTTTTATACCTTCTGCAGGATCTTCATCAGTTCATTTCAATGCCAGTTTCTCTTTATTGTGACAATCTTTCAGCAATCCAAATTGCTCAAAATCCAACCTTTCATGAGCGGACAAAGCATATAGAGCTGGATTGTCATTTTATTCGTGCCAAAGTGCGAGCTGGGGTCATTTATTTACTACCTATTCCCTCTACTGCTCAATTAGCTGATGTTTACACGAAGCTACTTCATCCCACTCAGTTCCAGACTTTGATATCCAAGCTGAACATGCATGATATACATAGTTCAGCTTGTGGGGGGGGGGTGTTAGATGTCCATCCTAATGGCTAAGCTTTTTATTCTGTTATTTTCGGTTATTAATAATAGTTTTAAGTTTAGAGTTTAGTCGAGTTGGTTAAGGGGCTGCTGTGTTAGTTTAGCACCAGTTATGGTTGTTAAGATCTCTTTCTTGGAAGTCTCTTCTTTTCATATCCTAACAGTGTATGTGAGGGAGATAACGGAAAAGACAAGTTTGTATAAGGTTAAGAGATAAAGGACATAAATGAATATTTTAAAAAATAAGTGATCAAAATAAATTTTGACTAAAAAATAAAAAATCAAAAATATATTTTAACCTAAAATATATAACTGGCCATAAATGACATGGCCACCGGAACCCGTAGTCTGCCGTAGAAGACCATTATTTTTTAAAGCTAAATATTAAGTGATATAATGCAAGAGCCGTAAATTCCAAATATATCAAGTTTAATATATAGCATGATAAATCCATCGTTTTAAATTTGTGCCCACAGGCCACAGCCTCATCTCATAGGAATTAGTATGCATAATTATTATGTGTTATTAGCATAAAATTTTTTACATTGATAAACAATCAGAAATTATAATGTATGTGATTTTTAAAATAGTTAGGATAAGAGTCAAACACATTAGCTTATGTGACAACTTCAGATTAGTTATCTATGTAAAAAATCTTTACACTGATAGTGTATACCAATTAAATCCTTATTATTGTTATAATCTATCTTAATCGAATCAGTTTTATATTTGAATATGTTTATTAAAAATGATTTTAAGATAATTTATTTCGTTAAGATTGTTTAAAAAAAACACTTGTTTATATACTAAATTAAAAAAAAAGTATGAAGTTATTTTTTTATAATTTAATAATATTTGTTTAGTAGTTAGTTTTGTAGGGGTGAAATGAGAAAAATGTTATTAGTTTCAAAATAATCTAACAACTTTTGAAATAAGTGCGTGTTTGGATCAGCTGAGAAAATTTGATTATTTTAGTAATCGATTATGTGGATAATCGATTATTGTTATAATCGATTATAATAGAATCGATTTTATGTTTGGATATGTTTACTGAATTGCAATTATAAGATAATCTATTTCGTTTAGGTTGTGTAAAAAAAGCACTTATATATAGTAAATTACTAAAAAGGGTATGAAGTTATTTTTATAATTTAATAATATTTGTTTGGTAGTTAGTTTTGTAGGGGGTGAAATAGGAAGAATGTTATTGGTTTCAAAATAATCTAAAAGCTTTTTAAATAAGCTTCAAACTTCTATCTTCTCTAAAAACAGTTTTTCTCATAAAAACAGCTATTTTAAAATTTAAGCAGTTTACCCAAACATACAAGCTTCTACTAAAAACACAGCTTTTATCATAAAAAATAGTTGTTTGGATAAAAATTAATCTTACTCAAACACCCGTTTTAAACTTCTAACTTTTCTAAAAACAAAATTTTCTTTCATAAAAACAGTTGTTTTACAATTTAATCAATTTATTTAAACATATCAATTTTTGATGAAAAATAGCTTTTACCATGAAAAATAATTATTTGAATAAGAGTTAATCTCACCCAAACACACTCTTAATAAATTACTCTCCAATAATACGTTGGAATATTTCTTTCTTTTTATTTTGTGGATCAATGGCAAATATGGTCGGCACCCCCTCTCTGTTGATTACATGATCACTAATCCTGTCTCTTTTTAATATAAGAGCCTCTTTGGTAAAACTAGTTGATAGCGGATAGTTTATAGTGGATAACGGATAGGTAGCTAATAGCGGATAAGCTAGCTTATTTTGTGTGAAAATGTTTGATAAAACTAATGGTTGAACTAGCTGAAAAATATAAAATAACATAAAAGGACATATTCATTAATGATTTTACATAAAAGAGAGAAGAGGATAAAGATATAATTAAATTAAGATAATAAGAATAAAAGTAAAAAAAAAACATGAAACGTTATAAGCTATAAGCTCAAATGCTACTTCAAGTAGCGTCTGGAAAAAACGTTATAAGCTCGTGAAAAAACGTTATAAGTTTATAACAAAAACGTTTGTCAAAGGAGGTTACTTTCTCATCCGCTATACCACTACAACAAAAAAAGGCTTTACCAGCGGTTTTTTTAGGCTTTCGCTAGCACTTTCAGGCGTTAGCTATCTATCCGCTAGCAAAAGGGAGGAAAGTTCGCTAACGCTTGAAAAAGCGCTGGTAAAGGTGCAAAATTGTCAGCGCTCCCTTGAAAAAGCGCTAGCAAAGGTTTACAATTGCCAGAGCTTTTTCAAGAAAGCGCTGGCAATTGTGCACCTTTGCCAGCGCTTTTCCAAGGGAGCGCCGGCAATTGTGCACCTTTACTGGCGCTTTTTCAAGGGAGTGCTGGCAATTCCCTTATTTTTTTTATTTCTATATATTTACATTTGTTTTATCTATTTCCCCTGCAAACTAAAACAATTTGCAAAATTAACACAAGTAAAACAAACAATTAAGATACAGATGATTCAAAACCAAACAGGTGAAATAAATTGACACAAGCATAATGAAAGTACGTATAATAGGAGAGAAAACTATGGCAGTAGTTGAGAAACTCAAATTTGCTAATAATTAAAATCAAAAACATTGGGTGGTAGTTGAGAAACAACCAAAAGAACAATGGCAGGAGTTGAGAACCCAAGCAGAGAGGAGTAAACCCTCGCAGTGGAAGCAACAATGGCAGCGAGAAGAGAGAGCAGCGAGCAGGAGGTTGCGCGCAGGAAGAATGGCAGGAAATTAGGGAAGGTTTGAGGGTAGCGTTGGTCCTTTTGGTGCAGCGAGCAAGACGATGGTGACGCGATGGTGCTTTTGATGCTGTGAGCAGGACGATGGTGGCACGGTGAGGGGCTTAGGGTCGCGGTGGTGCACGAGCAGAACGACGGTGGGGATGTGAGGGTCGCGAGAAGGAATACGGAGCTCTAGGCGTGCGAGACTAGATTGAAATTGAAAAGTAACCTGTAGGTGGGAAATTGAAATATTAGAAAAGGGACATTGTGTAGAACCTTTACCAGCGCTTTCTTTTGTAAAGGTTCTACACCTTTGTCAGCGCTCTCTTTAAAAAGCGTTGACAATTCCCATAATAAGAGTATTCCCAACGCTTTCTTAAGAAAGCGCTGGTAAAGTCTCCCAATTTGCTAGCGCTTTCTTAAGAAAGCGCTGGGAATACTCTTCCGTCTCATATTTTCTAGCGTTTCACGGGAAAATGCCGGTGAAGGTAGCGTCAATTATTCCCTAATGTGTCGTAATGTACCCTCGCAGGAGAGGCGTGCCAAACAGGCTCTACTATATAAACACTTCATTCTCTTTAATACATGATCCTCACGCTTTTATAAATATATAATTTAAAAATAAAAGAGAATATGATGTCTGATCTAATAAGAAAGAATATTGGGATATTTCCTTTACGTATAGAGTTTTAGTTTGGAGTTTCCCCTCCTCATAACAAATAAAATAAGAAAAGGTGTATGTATATAAAAGAGTGTATCAAAGAAATTAGGCTAAACTATACGTTTGATTTGGAGCTTTTTTTAATTTTCGTTTTGATTTTATCCTTTAAGTTTCAAAATTGTTCCAAGATGGTTATTTGCGTCAACACCGTTATAACGGATTAACGATGTTAGATCTTCGACGTTAACTCATCAGAATTTGGGTTTACCTACCAAAAATTATTCTCTATCTTCGTCCTTCTCTTCCTCTTTCCTTTTTCCCCTCCAAAACTATGGACATGAACAATAAGAGCAACTACGCACATGAACACACCATCACCCATCGAATCAAAAAACCCTGAAATTATAATAACATAAAATCAACCAAGCACTAACTACCAATAATGTCAAAAATCATAAACAATCATTGCATAGACACTAAAATTACATTGAAACATGCCATCAATGGAAGAAATAAGCAAGAAAGAACAAGAATTTCTTGCAGTACCTTGAAGAAGCAAAACCCCCCAATTTATGAAACCTTAACCATGAAATGACAAAAGTAAGACATGCGAGAGGGTGGTGGTGGCCAAAGAAGAAAAAGACCTCAAATAAGGTGAAAATTTATGGTGAGGAAAGGTGGGAAAAAATGGAGGGAGGGAGGGAGAGCATAGAGCAGGAAGAGAGTGCCTTTGGTGAATTTTTTAAGATACCAACGTCTTTTTCAAGATTCAGGAGAAAGGAGAGAGTTTCTGAAGACTATAAGGGGAAATCTAACATCATTAATCCAAATCTAATGGAAGGACCAAGTTGGTGTAACATTAACAACATAAGGGATCACTTTGGAACAAAAATTAAATAGAAGATACAATCATTAAGTCTACACACTGTTTGAGCCAATAATTTATTAATATAGGATCTGTTTAGTAAAACTAGCGGATGATAGATAAGGTAGCTTATAGCGGATGAGCTTATAGCAGATAACATACGAGGTAGATGATAGCGGGTGAGTTAGCTTATTGATGTGGAAGTGTTTAGCCAAACTAGTGGTTGAACTAACTGAAAAAGATAAAATGACATGTTCATATATTTTTTTTATGCAAATGTTGTTTATATATATATATATATATATATATATATATATATATATATAGTATCCATGGTCTATGTTTATATAATATTTTATCACATAAATAAATTATAATAAGTATAATTCAAAATAATTATGTGTAATATATATGATTTATTTTAAAATAGTTATCATTTTTAATACTTGAATTTATTTTAAATTATTTATCAGTTGTTTATATGTTATGTTAAATTATATGTGCTATTTTAAAGATTATAATATTTTATTTTATTAAATAGGATAAAGGTGGATTTAAACTAATAATAGTAAGGATAAAAACGAGAAAAAAAAGAGACGCTATAACCTGTTACCTCAAATACTATTTGAAGTAGCGTCTGGAAGAAACGCTATAAGCTCGTGAAAAGCGTTATAAGCTAGTGACAAATATGTTTACCAAATAGGGGTAGTGGTCCATCCGCTATAAGTTAGTAGATGAGACTTAATAGGGACGGATTTAGAGGGGTGCTCGCCCCTCCTTTTGCATATATTTTGTAAAATTAGTTACATATATATAATATTTTCAATAAAAAAATCTTACTATAAATATATGTACATATATTCGTATACTATTATATATTTGGCCTCTCCCTCTAATGCTTTCTGGATCCGTCCCTGCTTACCAAACAAAGCCATAGTTTAGCCAAGAATTTATTACGAACATTTTCTTATTTGCATGTGCTGGATGATACAATCATTAAGTCTACACAGTGTTTGAGCTATTACTAGATATAGAGCAACTCAATTTCTTTAGTTTATATGTAGACATGCATAAGTTGTTTGCACATAAAAGAATTTGAATATTAAAATTAGTTACATATATGTAGTATTTTTAATAAAAAAATATTTTACTATATATATATATATATACACTGTTATATATTTGGCCGCTTCCTTTAATGCTTTCTCAATCCGTTTCTACTTATCAAACTAGTTTAGTCAAGAATTTATTACTGACATTTTCTTATTTGCATGTGCCCTATGATATGATCATTAAGAGTATGTTTGGAAAAGATAGATTTTTCCCATTTCAACTGTTTTTTGACTAAAAAAGTTGTTTCATACATAATCTATCATGTTTGGTAATTAGCTTAAATTTATAAAAAAAACTATTTTTGGGAGAAAAAAGCTGTTTTATGTCATCTAATTTGTTTTAGCTTAATATTGTTATGATTTGATTATTTCCTATTCTCAAAACTCTCTTCCCTATTTATCCCTACAAAACTAACTTTCAAATAAATATTATTAAATTATACAAATAACTTCATTCTATTTTTCGTAATTTACTATGCAAAAAGCGATTTTTTTAGATCATCCAAATGAAAAAGATTATTTTGAAATCGCTTTTTAGCAAACAGACCCAAACAAAAATAAATTCTGATTATAATCGATTATCACAATAATCGATTATTCATAAATCGATTATCACAATAATCTTTTTTTTTTTCAGCTTTCCCAAACACACCCTAAATCTACACACTGTTTTAGCTATTACTATATATATAGCAACTCAATTTCTTTAGATTATATGTAGACAGGCATAAGTTGTTTGCACATAAAACAATTTGAATATTATTGCAGCTTGATTATTTAATAACGTTACCTAATACGCATTAATTTAGTTTCTTTAATAGTCCCAATGAGTTGCCCTGATACCATTGATTATAAACAAATGGTTTATGAATCAGCAGAGGTTGGTCCAAGTGATAAGAATTTGGGTACTCTTAAGTAAATAGTCAGGGATACGAATTCTGACTTTTGTGAATGAAAAAAACCTAGTTGAGAGGGGACTATCCATCTTATATGTCTTTTGATTCTCTGATGGAGATTGACCGTCGTTAATGACTGTAGATATTTCGTACCTATCACACGGATAAAAGAAAACAAATGGTTGATGGTTATTTTGAATTGTATCTCAAAACTTTAGGGAATCTTTTGATGTTTTCTTCATTAATCTGCTCTGGCAAACTAGGCCATCGGTTAGAGGCATCACTCACGTCCAGGTCGAAGTAGGGTGGCATGCCCCTCCTTGCTCCTTTATATCTCTGTTTTTGTGGTTTAAAATAAAGAAACTGATCCGGACAAATTTTGGTTATTGACGTTGTGCTTTCCGTATGAAGGATATGGGACAGCAATTCCACTCATATGGTTTAGGTAAAATAGGTTAATTGGTCCTATACGTTTATTTAATTTTTTAAATCGGTCCTATAAGTTTTTTTTTTCAAGTTGATCCCACACGTTATATTTTATTTTCATGTTAATCCTTTTCCTCAATTTCAACTTTACAACGTCAAATCAAGAGCCACGTACCGCACTAATATCATGCCACGTCAACTTAAAATTAATGGCGTTAGGTCGAAATTGACGGAAAGGACTAATGTGAAAACAGAATATAACCTATAGGACCAATTTGAAGAAAAAAACTTATGGGACCGATGTGAAAAATTCAATAAACGTATAGGACCAATCAACCTATTTTGCCTATGATTTAAGATGTTTAAAATGATATTCTCACATTTTAACAAATTGCTTATTTCCCCGTATAAGCACCTATGGCTTTTTTCATTGAAAATAGACTTTGGAGACATGTTTTTGGTATAGGAAATAAAATGACGAATAAAGAAGCCATACTTCCATCTCCTATTGTATAAAAAGCTAACTTTAAAATACTTTTGGAAAAAAAATTGTTTTTGATCGATCTGATTGTTAGGACCAATTTTTAAAATCGGATCAATTATTCAACCAGTGAAAACATTGAGTCATGGTTCACTGATCCTATCGTGATTGATCCGTGGTCGAACTAATTTTAATTAAATGTATATTTAATTTTATATAATATATTCAATAATAAAATGATAAACTAACGTACAAATAAAATAGTTTACCTTCATAATCAAACAATTAAATCCAAACATGCATAATGTTTTTACCAATTAATCAAGACTTCTTTAAGAACAAGGATAATGAGTAATATGTACGTGTAATTAATAATTAAACATGTCAATATATCCAAAACAATGCTAATAGAAAGAATTGCAATGCTAATAGTCATAGATATTTAGACAACGTGGTGGTTGCGTAAGTTTACATAGTGAAGATAGAGGAGGAGGAAGAGAATAAACATTGTTTCGCGGGAGAGAAAGAGGAATGAGGAATTGTGCAGCTGAGATGGCGGATAAACGAGGAAACCGAAGAGTGCTTCCATAGCATGGTTGAGAATGAGAAATGAAGAGGAGGAAGGGGACCGATCCATAAAATCAACGTCGTTTCGCATTTTTTTTAAAAAATTGATTATTTGGGCAAATCGTTGGATCGTTTGTTTTCACCGGTTTGGTCGATTTTGCCTCACTTTGTCCGATACTCCACCGATTTTCAACACAAGCAGTTCTTAGGGGCGCTCAGACCGGTGGTAGGATCTGTTCACCAGTTGAACCGACCGGTTCGGTTCGATTTTGACAACCATGGTTAGGATTGTTGTATTATTTTCACTAGATTAATTTTTATCTCAAAACTCTCTTTCCCATCTGAACCCTGCAAAACCAACTACCAATCAAATATTGTTAAATGATATAAATAACATCATATCTTTTTTTGTAAATGACTAAGTAAAACTGAATATTTTTTACCACATCCAAACGAAATAAGTTAGCTTAAAATAATTTTCAGAGAAAAAGATCCAAACAAAAATAAATTCTGATTATAATCAATTATCAAAATAATCAATTATATATATAATTTATCATTGCTATAATATTTTTTTGTAGCTGTCTCAAACACACTCTAAATCGCTGGTATGTGCTTTATATATATATATATATATATATATATATATATATATATATGTATATATATATACAGAAAAGTTCTTTGATCATTGTAGTGTTATTTTTTAATAAAAACCTAATATGTGTACTAACTATTATCCATATTTTTTTCGTTGTTCAATTGTTATATGTTACACCATGAACACTTAAAAAGTGTACCTAAGATTTGTCTTGTTTTTTTTATTTTTTTTTTGTTTTTAGGCTATTTTTTTAAAAATCAATCCAATGGGAGGATCGGGAAAAAGAGCGGTTTAATGTTTAACCAATTCAACCGGTTTCACCGGTGGTCGAACCAGGGTTTACATATATATAATTACAAATATGCATTAATAAAAAGATCAGTCAACAAGTCATATTTCAATCTAAGTTTCAACTTTCCATGTCAAGCCCGGATTGTTCAATTGCAAACTTAATAAGCAGTTATTATTTCAATATTAAACTACATTAACTGTAACATGTAAGAGCCCTCAGCCTAGGTGAATACGGTATGGACTGGAGACCTCAACCTCCAAACAAATCTGATAAAAAGTATCTTCATAAATTTTTTTTAAAAAATTAAGTGACACAATGAAGCAGTCGATTTTGAAAACCGATTGTACACCATTTTACCCGTTTTTACGTTGGTTTAACCGATTTTTGCATAGTCGGACCACTTTCCCGATTCTCTAGTCCGATCAGGATCGAGGAGGCATCCCGATTTTTGCATGGTCGGACTCGATTTGGTTATTTATCTTATTTTTTGGTTTCGATTTGGTCCTCCCATGTGGCTCTAATACATACTGCCATGTGGATGACGTGTCAACTCAACTGTCCAGATCATCACTTAACTGTCATGTATGCTAATATTAATGTTGTTAGTAACAAACATATATAAAGGAAATGATCATTTTGTATAACATTCGATAAATAAATAAATATAAAGGATCAAAACCAATTTTGAAAATAAAATGAGACATCAAAAGTATATATTAACCTATATAATACTAATAAGTGTACCTCTTACGTTTATGTCTTTTGTAATCCATCTAGCAAGCACATTTTTGTTTTTGGTTTTATAGACAAACTTCAAGCTATATGCGTAAATTCCTTTTGTTATGTGACATGAAACAAAGTCATCAATGTTTCTTTGTTTTTTTTTTTTTTTTTTGACAAGGATCAATGTTTCTTTGTTAAAAAATATGATTTAATTGATATACATAATCAATGTAAAAATTATTTTACTTTGTCAACCAATCAACGCATTAGTTAAAATATTTTACTCTTATTCTAATTATCTTAAAAGTCACTCATAACATGATTTCTGATTGGTTGACACTGTAAAATTTTTTATAGTAACAATGCATTGCAATTAAACTCTAAAAAATATGGGTTGACACAATATTAAAGATTAAATATTTAATTTAATTCTTAATGTAGTCTAAGTATGAATAAATACTCAATTTGATCCCTAAAATTATAGGGTCGTATCAACTTAGTCTCCCATATTATCAATATTCCAAAATGATCCCTGAAATTTCAGAAAATTAATCAAATTCGTCCCTCTATTGATATTTGCATGGACTATAATGACATTAAGTTGGTAATGTCAGGAATGCATTTGAAACTAAATGAATAATGCCAAGGATATATGCGCTACATTTTACGATTCCAATGATCATTTTGAAATATTAACAATATAGGAAACTAAATTAATATAATTCTATAATTTTAAGGATCAAATTAAATATTTACTTGTTGAAAATATTGGATAAAATACAACTCAAGAAATAGTATAAAACACTTAAATTTTGTTATTCTAGATCGAGTTACAAAATTTTTGTCCTATTTTATCTGTGCTCTTACTTGATATGAATAAAACGCACACACCCTCAAGAATACTCCTCAATTTATCAATAATCAATAATAATAATAGTAGCAGTACTTGCGTGGTCAGGCCTGGCCCAAAGGTAAAACAAGTGAAGCCCTTGCTTTAGGCTTCTCAAAATAAAATAATTTTTTCTTTAAAAAAAAGGCCCACTTTGTATTTTTATATATTAACTTTCTGATATGTATAATATATCAACAAACATAAGTTAGCCCATTTGGTATAAAAACTTATCATTAGGTTGAAGGTCCAGGGATCAACTCCTCATTGTGCACAAAATAATTAATTTTTTATTAAAAAATTATTGGATTAATTTATTAAAAAAATCTCACCATAAAATTTGCTTCAATGGGTGTTGGATCGGCCCTATGCGTGGCGTGTTCATTTGTGATTCAAGAATCCGCACCCTATGTCCCTATGGCACATTGGCACCACACAATAAGTAAAAATGAAAGAGACACGTTAATCTCATATATTTAACTAGTACAAATTCAATCAGAGAATAAAAATGGTAAAAATATGGAATTATAAATGATAATTACGTGAAATAAATGCATAATAACACAGTTTCTAGTAGGAGTAGCTTATATCATGACAACAATCGGCACCGCTCAGGACTGCAGGAGTCGAGAGTCTCCCGCTGGCTTCTACTCACCCAATCAATAGATAAGGTTGGAGTAAATATCCTTCCATCCTATTCTAAAATTATAGGATCCTATTAATTTAATTTTTAATATTATTAATATTTTAAAATAATTTTTAAAATTATAAAATATTAATTAGGTTCATTTTTTTATTTAGATTTATTAGTAAATGTATCTTGATATTATTAATTTAGTTTCAAATATATTCTTAATATTATCAACTTAATATCATTATAATCCAATAAATATCAACAGAGGGATGAATCTGATTAACTTTCTGTAATTTCAAGAATCATTTTAAAATATTGATAATGTTAGGGACTAAGTTAATACGATCCTATAATTTTAGGGACCAGATTTGATATTTACTTGATGAAATCCTTTAAAATTAGCTTGAATATAAAATGAGAAAATAAAAAAACATTTACTCTTAATTAATTAAAATATATTAAAATTTTAAACCATTAAATAATTAAATATATTATTATTTTCTCACTTGCTTGACCTTCTCCCCCACCCAAATCATGGAACACACCAGAACATATGGAATTTTACACTTGAATACTTCCAAATTGAATATGTTTATGTCTGTGAGCTACAGAGAACATGATGGACCTGGCAATGAATGGTGTGAGTTGTGCCAGCTAGGACGGTACCATTATTTGTTACGGCCAATCATATCCATCCAACTAGGCCCCTGTCAATGGGATTCAATTCATGAATAAACCGGAAAAAACGATTGGGCGGCCAAAAAGATAAGAAAAACAAATAATTCATTCCATACTGTATATTACACGCTGAAAAGGACCCACCACCTCACTTCCATTGTCATTATTTTCAGTCTGTTTATAAATACTCACATTTAATACCCCATCCCCCACACTCATCATCATCATCATCATCATTAAGCAACACAACACCATCAGCTTTTTCAGCTTCAACACAAGTTTTAATATGGAAGGGAAGGAGGAAGATGTTTCGTTGGGAGCCAACAAGTTTCCTGAGAGACAGCCTATTGGGACTGCGGCTCAAACCCAAGACGATGGGAAGGACTACAAGGAGCCTCCCTCGGCTCCACTGTTTGATCCTTCTGAGCTCACATCATGGTCCTTCTACAGAGCTGGGATAGCAGAGTTCGTAGCCACTTTCCTTTTCCTTTACATCACCGTCTTGACCGTCATGGGTGTCCAAAGGTCCCCCTCCAAGTGCCAATCCGTTGGTATTCAAGGCATTGCTTGGGCTTTTGGTGGCATGATCTTTGCCCTTGTCTACTGCACCGCTGGCATATCTGGTCACCTACCCTTCTCATATTATATTATTACTACTAATTTAGTTTTGATAATATGCCATTAGAGTGCACCACTTCAAATACAGTGTTAGATATAAAACTTTTTAGCTTCTCTAGTACTATCCGAGGTAATTTTTATTCTATCATAGCTGCCTCAATGAGGTGGTAAGAATTTATTTATATATGATATTGACATGATTTAGTTAATTAAGTTTAGTTAATGCATTCTGATTGGAATGATAATTTTTACATCAAATTATGGGGTACTAGAGAAAAACTAACTTTCTAATGCGTCTTTGGTTTAGATTAATTATAACACTTTCTATCAGAGAAACACATTTTGGTTCAGTCAACAACTGATTGAAATTACTGTATTGAAAATCATTTTTTTATATAGAAAATCTACACGAAACAAGCCCTTAAACTAAACCTTAATTTTACTCTAGTTGAATTTGTAAGAATGAATCATATTAACTTTTTACTTTAGAAAATTATTGTTTGGTCTCTAAAATTTTGATATTAGGTAAATAAGTCTATAAATTTAGAAACTAATATAATAATTTTTAAAAATTATGTAGTCCTTACAAGAGTGAAATAGCAGGTATATGTGAACTATTTAGGAGCCTCACACGACACTACTATATATATGGTTCTTAGGATAGGTGTTTCTTTACATGCTCTTGTGTTTCTTCCAAATAAACAAAAATAGAAAGCGGAAGTTATATATGGTTGATGATAACATGGTAGTGTGTGATTTTCAGGGGGTCACATAAACCCGGCTGTGACATTTGGACTGTTTTTGGCAAGGAAATTGTCCTTGACAAGGGCACTGTTCTACATGGTGATGCAAGTCTTGGGTGCTATCTGTGGTGCTGGTGTGGTGAAGGGTTTCGAGGGAAAAACCAGATACGGCCAGTTCAAGGGTGGAGCCAATTTCGTCTCCCCTGGTTACACCAAAGGGGATGGTCTTGGTGCTGAGATTGTTGGCACTTTCGTTCTTGTCTACACCGTCTTCTCAGCCACAGATGCTAAGCGTAGTGCCAGAGACTCTCATGTCCCTGTATGTGCCTCACTCTCCATATATTCTATCTCTCTTCTCTTCTTAATCAAGATTAAAATTTAAAATTATATGTATATTTATGAGCTAATATAATTTTATACAGATTTTGGCACCCTTGCCAATTGGGTTTGCTGTGTTCTTGGTGCACTTGGCTACGATCCCAATTACTGGAACCGGTATCAACCCTGCTCGCAGTCTAGGTGCTGCCATTATCTACAACGAAGACCTTGGCTGGGATGAACACGTACGTTATTTCATATATATCAATCTTATCTATTTTTTAAATTGTTTGTTGACGTTAAAGTAGGAATATTATAGTCTTTTTTATATATTTCTGAAATATGCATATAAAAAAAAGAGATAGACATATAATTCATCAACGTCCGAATTAATTGGTATTGGAATGTAAAGATTTTTTATATTAATGTTAATGAATTATAAATTATTATATCATTAATTTTTTTTTTAATTTTATATTAATTACATCACAAATAGAATAATTTCTGATCGATTAATTCTATCAGTTTTAAAATTTAATATTTAAATAAAAAGTTTTTTTTTTTTCCAATGATGTTATAGTTTTAAAATTTTCTAGAGCCGTGAATGAACCCCAACCTTGTGGAATGTGGATCTTTGATGTGCAGTGGATTTTCTGGGTGGGACCATTCATTGGAGCAGGTCTTGCGGCTCTGTACCACCAAGTTGTAATCAGAGCCATTCCCTTCAAATCCAAGTGATTGGATCCAACGGTTCGTGATCGTTGATGTTCATCAATCATCAATCATCACTCAAGCTGGTTTAAAAAGCCAAACCATGCATGCTGAGTTAATTTATGGGTTTCATTTTATGATTATCTGTCTTTTTTTCCTTTTTTTTTTTCTTAATTTCTTTCTTTTTATTAAAACCTTCTATTTTGTATGTAAATTACATGTAACCTAAATACCTGATGTTATGGTTAGGTGGTGCATGTTGCTGGGTCAATTTTCCTCCACTTTTAAGTTGGAAGATGGACCAGCTTATGTGTGATGTATGGCTGTGATTGTGCACTTTATCAAATAAACAAAAACACGCTCTGTCCCTCTTTTTCTCGAGCCTGTCTTGTCCTTAATGTAATTTTTGGCTTCTTCCCCAAAGTTTAGTGGAGTATATGCCTGGTCTTGCGCAGTGGTGTTATTGAAAACCGGGGGTGACGTTGGTGGTGGTTGGGTGATGTTGCCTAACTTGAGCCCACGGCATTCATCGGTAAGGCACATCGCATATGGAGTTCACGGATTAACATTGATTTGTATACAATCTTAAATTAAATGAAACGCATTAGTTTTAAAAAAGAAAACCTTCAATATAAGATCTGCGTCGAATATTATATATCATATACAAAGTTTGAATAAGTGTATTATACATGAGGTGTTTCTAAATGTAGTATTCAAATGATAAGGATAAGGATGAGTATTCAAACAGCAAATGGTGCGTCCTATCTGCATCTGCATTGATAAGGACATGCGAATTATGTTATTGACAAGGCGACACAAACAACAAATTGCGTCACCTTTATACTATAGGACTAGTTTGATACATTGAAAAGATATATGATCTTTTTGGTTTGGATTAATTCCAAATCAAAGGACAAAAGGTAGTGTATCCAGACAATTTTATGGAAAGCTTAAAGTGTGAGCTTTCTATTAAGGTGGTTTCAAATTTGGTTTCTCCATAAAATAAACAAGCTTATAGTAACTAATATAAATTAAATGTTGAGTGGACAACATTTTTAGTTCATGTATATTTGAGTAAGTGAAGACAAAAAGACAAACACAAAAAATCAATGCCTTATATTGTGGAGAATGCAGGTGACACGATCTAATGATTTTTATTATTATCATTTAAACATTACCGACCCTTTTGGTCAATATTCCATGATAAAAAAAGAAATCATCACTGATAATGTAAAAAATAAAGAAAATTTCATCATTAGTTCCAAAAGTACTTATATGTTTTAAACTCGAATGATAATATTTTAATTTTGATACACTATTGGCATAAAATTTTTTACACCGTCAACGAATGTGTGTTATTTAATATAGTTATAATAAGAATTAAACAATTTAAATGATGTGATAATTTATAATGGGCTGATAATGTAACAAATTTTTATATTGACAATGCATCCTAAATAAATCCAATTTGTATATTATGTTATTCTTAAGATCATTAAATTGGATGGATCTATTTTCTTTTTTTTGATATAAAAATTGGATGGATGTAAGAAAGGCAACAGTGAGTTTACTTGGCCCGAGTGGAATTGGGCTCGGATCCCTTAAGCAAGGTCTCGAGTTCGAAACTTGTGGATGGAAAAAACATGGTTGAGAGGGGAGACCTCACTAAAGGTGGTCAACCAGGTTCCCCGGCGAAGCCGGTGGGTACTTCGCACCTATGTCATGGTAACAAAAAAAAAAGGCAAGAGTATATATATGAGAAAAGTGCGTACACCCCCTTAAACTATAACCCATTGCAAATAAGCATCCTCAACTATTAATTCTTGCTAATTAATCCTCAAACTAAAACAATTGGTGAAATTGGTCCTTCAGTTAACACAAAGTTAAATTACTAATGGTGATTGAATCTCTACATAATTTTTAAATCTTTAACAGATGATTATTGTTTTATTTTAATTTTTTTAAATTTTCAAAAAACTAGTAAAAGAAATCAGAGAAATAGGTTTTTGCGATTCGAGCGTTTCCTCTGGTTTGAAACCATTTCTTCATGTTCTTTTCTGTGTTCTTCCTTGTACCTTTCTCCTCCTCCTCCTCCTCTTCTACACCACACCACACAGGTGGCTTAGGAATTGCTTTAAGAGAAAGAATGGCTTTTCCTTCACTGTTGTCACACTTGATAAGATTTTCAAAATGCTTGGTCAACAGTCCTTGCACACATTGCAAAAATGCTTGCCTAACCACGAGACAGGATGAAGTTCCCAGACATCACAACTTAGTTAATATTAGAAGCATATGACCCCAAACATATAGTACCTAACCCAGCGTAAATTAAAAATAACAAATTTAACCAAAAAAATCTTTTTAAATAAAAAAACAAATAAATCTTAAAAGCGAAGCTGGGAAATTTGAATCTTGAAGCTTGTAGAAACTGAAACAAATAGGAGAACACAACTAAGAAGAGAAAAAAATGGAAAAAGGAGAAAAGATGAAAAGGAAGGACCAATTTCACCAATTCTTTCAGTTTGAGGATTAATTAGGAAGAATTAATAGTTAAAACTGCCTATTTGAAAATGGGTTATAGTTTAAGAAAAGTGTATGCTCTTTTCTCCTCTCACACACACACTCTCTCTCTCTCTCTCTCTCTCTCTCTCTCTCTCTCTATATATATATATATATATATAATGAAAGCGTGAGTGTGCAAGTAGCATTATTTGGGGCCTTTTTCCAGACAAAAGAAAGATATTTGGGCTTTTACAAAAACAACGACTGCTTGTTTGGGCCTATTAGTCCACTTCTTTTGAACCGAAACAAATGAAAAAAATATGATCAGCCCAATGTCTAAAACCCTAGTGATATAGTTGTCGTGCTCTCTTCCTCTCACGTTTTGTTTGGTGCAGTGAAAAAGTAAAGCTTCCGAATCAAAGCTCCGATTCTGAACATGGCGGCGAGCAATCGCACAGTGTTGCAGTTCTCTTCTTCTTCTTCTTCTTCTTCGACGACGACCTTGTCCGCAAAGGTTCACCCTCTGGTTATTTTCAACATCTGTGATTGCTACGTTCGACGCCCTGACCAAGCCGAGCGCGTTATCGGGACACTCCTCGGCTCCGTTCTCCCCGACGGAACCGTCGATATCCGTAATTCTTACGCCGTTCCTCACAATGAGTCCGTCGACCAGGTACTTTATTCTCCTCCATCTACATTCTTTATTTATTTTGGATCTGAGATAAGCTCTTTTTTTTTTTTTTTTTAATTTTCATTTTTGAGTTTAATTAATTGATCTCAGTCCATGTTTTTTTATTTGTACGATTTGGCTCTATGTTTAGGTCTATGTATGTATCCTCCAATTTGTATAATGCATATGTTAATGCGTTATAGACTTGTCAATTGTCATAGCCATTTTTTTTCTATTCGCAACTGCATTTGAATATGATGAATGATGAACTAAGATGTCATTATTTATATGATTGTTATTACTATGCAATCTATTATGTATTGTTAATTGTTGCTTCAAACATGTAATTTCTAACTTCATACTTCTTGTGTCTATTATGGTAAGATTTGTACAGCCTGGTTATGATTATTTATTTATAATGGCCTAAATCAAAACAAAAAATTTATCTAGAAGTTACTTCATATTTTGAAACTATAACTGCAAGGAAGTTAGAGAAACAAACATCGCCAAAGGCGCGTTTGGGTAAATATAGGGGAGTACACTGGTTGGGTTAGGTTGGGTCTGACCAAACCCGTTACCCGAACCAATTAGAATTCTACGGGTCGGATTGGGTCGGACTGAAAAGGGAAAGAAATTTGACCAAATGCATTGGGTTGGGTTGGATCATCAGGTTGACCCGGACCTCTGAACATCCCTAGATAAATAACTTAATTAAGTGCATATTCAATAAGCTTTTTTTAAATAAGCTAAAACGAACTTATTTTCATAAGCTTGTTTTATATTCTTACTGAAATTTTGAAATAAGCTAAAAAAGTATTTAAAGGTCATAAGCTATTTTTATATGTCATTCTCAACTTGAGAATAGCCTCTCCGCTTGCGATGTAAGGTTGTGTAAATCTACCCTCCCTAGACTCTACCAAGTTGGAGCCTCGTGCATCAGGCCGCCCCTTTTTATTTTCAAACCTCAAATAAGCTTTTTATAAGCTCTTTCAAAGACCCCCTAAATAGGCAGTTAGCTTACGCCTCTTATAGGCAAATTTTTGGTTTAGTCCTTATGATTCATGAACCCTAGAGCTGAATTTTCTGAACTTTATCTCTAACAGGAGGAACAACTTTATTCAGTTCAGGCCTTCCGCTACCTCTTTTCCTTTTGAGGTGGTTTGTTTTTCTCTTTGTGGGTCGAGTTAAGCCATTAGGATGACTGAACTATGTGGTTTCTTTTAAAGAAAACAGTGACATTCGTGTTTAAAAACTAGTTTTAAATTTTATATGAAAATGTGGAAGTACATATATTTGGTACTTGTATAGATGACACTATTATTTAAAGCCAAGAAAAAGTCGTATAGTTGAAATTTACTTTTGACTATATTGTTGATCTTTTCAATGTCTTGCCTTTTCAACAGTTTATCCTGTGGGTGTGGCGTCTATTTCTTATAAACATCAGCTAAATTAATTCATTTTCTGTTCCAAATCTCATAAAAGAATTCTTCTAATTTTTATTTTCTTTTTTCAGGTTGCTTTGGATATTGAATATCACCAAAATATGTTTATATCTCACAAAAAAGTGAATCCAAAAGAAATTATAGTTGGATGGTAAGTCCACCTCTTTTAAAATTTTATATTTTTCCAAAGTTACTGCTCAATTGCTTTGAAATCCATAGGGCAAGGTTAAAAATGTTTACTATGGTTTTTGGAAGTGCATTTTGTTTGTTAAGTATTGTGACCTGTCTGGAGCGGAATGCAATATTTTCTCTCAATATTTGTTTTATTTGTAAATTATTATGGGATGGAGTTAGTTTTGTTGCTTCCTAGTGGATATAGCAAATGGGTTCGTTATGGCAGCTTCATTGATTGATATACGAAGGGACGACTAGAGAGTTTTTTGTGCTAAATTGTTTCTTCTGTTTCTTCTTCACTTTTATGCTCTTTGGAGGATGACTTATCCCGTGTTTGTATATCCTTTTTTGGTAGAGAGCTATGTTAACTTTGGTTAATTCATGCAGGTATTCAACTGGTCTTGGAGTAACTGGTGGTAGTGCATTAATCCATGAATTTTATTCTCGAGAAGTACCCAATCCCATACATAATTCTCGAGAAGTACCCAATCCCATACATTTGACTGTTGATACAGGATTCACAATGGGTGAGGGTACCATAAAAGCGTACGTGTCCAACAATTTATCTCTTGGAGACCGGCAAATTGCTGCACAGTTTCAAGAAATTCCTTTAGATCTTCGTATGGTTGAGGCTGAGAGGATTGGATGTAAGTATTGACTGGACTTAATCTTTATTATCATCCTCTATTTTTTAAGATTTTTTTTTCCTCATATAATATATTTGCATAACCGTGTGCTTGCTTTCATGGATGCATCAGGCATCTGCAGAGAGCACTGTTTTGAATTTCCGGTTACTTAACAGCTGTTATTTCTCCAAGATGTATTAATGAAAATCTTGCCTGATATTAAGTATTTTGAAATAATTTTAGCTTTTAATTATGTAGTAGAGTTATCCCATTGATGTTGCTGAAAGGAAAGGACGAGTCCAAAAACTCTCTTGTTCTTTATCTTCTTTTGAGTTCTTACTGAAGTCATTTTTTATGGCAGCATGTAATGAATTAATATGTAAACTTCCTGTTAGAAGTTGAGTTGTTAACTTTCATTAAGAGAAGGAAAGTTAGTTTTATGGGCTATTTTAGAGTTTATAGCAATATTTATGAGAAATATGTAGTTGAAATACTTCTTGTGTTCACTCAGTAACATATTGGTGACACTGTTTTATCTTCTTTAATAAGAATGCCTCTATTTGACGTAAGTTAGAGAATATAAAGTATCACAAGATAGACTAATTCGGCTGTGGTTTATGTCAAACATCAATTCTTTGCCAGTTTCTATACTTCGTTGAGTCTTGAAAGTTAGGACTCCTTACCGTCCTACTGTCCTCAAGTTCTCTTCATGAATGATATATTTACAAACTGTTCTCTTTCTGTTTCTTATGTATGCATGATGAAGTGTGGGGTGTTTTCACGCCCTGTAGTTGAAAGACTGGTTGGAGTCTCACATGGACTGATGGACAGAATTTTATAGCTTTGTCAACAGTTAATTTATTTATATTTATAGGGTAGAAGAAAGTTCTTGACTTTTATGTCTTATTTCTGGGTATTCTCATTCTCACTTCTCTACCATGCAAATGTCTTATCGATATCATTTTTGGTGTATCGTTTTTTGGTTGTGAATTTCTTCTATTATATATAGTTTATTACCTTGTTTTGAGATACCTATAATGGAACCACAAATGTTCTGTATTTTGAATGATTGAAGCTGATAGCATGCTTATTTTGGTAATGGCAGTTGATATCCTGAAGGCAACCAATGTTGACAAAATCCCCTCTGATTTAGAAGGGATGGAAGCATCTATGGAACATCTACTAGCTTTAATTGACGACATGTATAAATATGTTGACGATGTTGTGGTATGATGGTGGTGCCTTCTCTAATTACTCCCTTGTTTTCTGAGATTGTATTAATTATTTTTTCATCTCAGGAAGGGCGTGTTGCACCAGACAACAAAATTGGGAGATTTATATCAGATGCTGTAGGTTCCCTTCCCAAATTGGCCCCATCAGCTTTTGATAAGCTTGTGAATGATAGCTTGCAGGTAAGATTGTGTTTTGTGTTGTAGTGATCTAATGGTCGCTAAATAAAGTTTGCGGTTTTTTATTTTTGCTGACAATTGCTAAATATGATTAAACAGATGCTTTTTTGTTATGTTATTGATTTATGAACGTGTGTTCTCAGCTTGGCGTTCATAGTTTTGTTGGGCTGACAAGGGTGTTTCATCCATTTCAGGATCGCTTGCTCTTGCTATATTTGTCAAGCGTCACAAGGACACAGCTTAGCTTGGCCGAAAAATTGAACACAGCTGCTCAGATTCTGTAATTCTTCTGTCTGACTATGAGCGAATGCAATTTTTTCTGATGGAATTTATATCTCGCCATTGTTTCCAGAAACGTGGAATATATTTTATAATTTTTTTGCTTTATTTTTTTAATATATTGGGCATGACATTGCATAGGTACTAGGTAGGTTGTCTTCTATCTTGTCCAAGGTTGCAGTGTAGCGTCTCTTGTCAATTGTCATGTAAACTGTTACATTTGAAAGAAAATGAGCGAAATCCTTATTCCCTTCCGCCACTACCTTTGTATTTGCTTGTGCTTGAAAAAAAAAAAAAAAGCTTCAAATTTTTTTCCTCCGCTAAGGTCTCCACTGTTGGATTATGTTAAGTTCCACTATGAGGTGGACATAAATTTGACGGTGGCGAAAAATATTTCATTAAAGGAGATGTAAGGATTTTTAGGTGTTTCAATCAATCACGTTTTGATGGTGGTAACATTCTGTGAACGAGAAATTAAAGGGCGGCAGCGAAGTATTTATTGCTGGTGGGAACAGAATCCGTGTCATAGATGTGATAAGTGGGAATATCTTATTTATCTTACGATGAAAAGAAGAATGATTACAATTATCGCATGGTACCAAAAACAAAAAAACAAGAACTGGGGCATGTATTTTTGGGTGCTTCTGGGGCATCCTTTTTTAATAAAAAGACTTGTGCCTTTGAATTCAGACGTTAAACTAGGAAATGAAAATGGCTTTTGTTTAAATTTGATAATTTTCAACTTTTCCCACCAACAGAAATTTTTTTTAATAATAATGCAATTAAATTATTCCACTCCTCCCCCAGTTATTATTTTTTCCCTTTTACTTTTTATGATGTTTATTTTGGCTATGTTTGGTTCAAAGGAGATGGAAGGGGGATATTTTAATTAGATATTTTGTTTGATTGAGAGAAGGGGAAATGAGAGATTTTAATGGAAGGAAGAAGAAATAACTTTTCTTTGGTTCACAAGAGGAAGGGAGAAAAATGATTTTAAAACTAATTTACTTTAATATTCTTATAGGTATGGATATTTTAGTCAATGTTTTCAAAATGTTTTAAACCTCTTCTCCTCCCCTCTAGATCCCCCAATAGACCAATACATGGGGAGCCGAAATTAAGTGATGAGGGATTTTGCTTCCCTCCATTGTCTTCCTTTCCCTCAAAAAAATTGAATCAAACAAGAAAGATTTAAAAAAATCATCCCTTCCCCTCCATTTTTCCCAAGCAAACACTACGGATATGTTTTCAATAATGTTTTTATGGAAGATTATTTTTCTGGTAAACAAATAAAGAACTATTTTAATGAAGAAAATAATTGTAATCATTCTTTTCATAGGTCTGTAATACTAAGGGAACCTGTGAAAAAACTTACATAAAAATTACTTGGGTTTATGAAAATAACTTATAAAAATAAACTTATAAAAATGGTTTATAACCTTATGAACTCTTTTTAACTCATTTCATTAAATTCATTAAAAACTTATAAAAATAAATTCTTTTTAACTTATTTAATACAAATTATTGAATAAATACTTAATTGAAAATCTATTCACCAAAAAATAAATTACACTGAAAATCTTAATTGATCATTTTATTTCCTTTCGTCCTAATGAATGACCTGGTAGGAGTTTCAAAGTCAATGTTCATACTTGGACTGGTTTCGTTTGGGTGCAATTAATCATTTGTTTTTTCGAAAACAGTGATTTTGATTTAATATTGGCCAACGTATCCCTCATAATAGTTGCTCGTCTTTTATTCCGTTTGAAACAAAACGAGTAAAATCTCGATGGAGAATTGAAAAAGAATAACAGGTAGCTCGGTGTCCCTGTCATTAACAGTTACATAGATTGGAGAATCCATTATTAGCATTTTTAATCTTCAATTCACGCCCTTCTCACAATTATTTGGTCGGTAAAATGGCAACATGGGAATGAGGGTATGTAGTGTTCTGTTTCACTTCCGGGATTTGTAGGACTATACACTCAGCACTCACTTCGATTTGTCCACAGCTTTAAAGGCAGTCAGCACTATTCACATGCATATGGTTGCAACTTATTTTCTTTAGTGTACTGATTCTTGGGAAGTGTCTGCATTCTCTTCCAAAACCAATAACTCCATAATTGTTAGGTTAGTGTTGCTAATAAATGAATGAAAATGAAGATTTGAATCATATATAGATATCTCTTTCATTACGAACAAGTTGTCATAACAATATGCTATAAGTATTTATGTGTCTACATGGGTACATTCTTCATTTCTCATCCAACCTGATCTAATTTTACTGTTGGTAAGAATATGAACTTGAATATGAATGATTGACTAACTCACTCACTCTTTTTGAAGGAATCAGAATGTTTTACTTTTGCCTCCTGCTTTATGACTGACTCATAAGCATATCCACATCATAATTAAGGATTATCTTATTGTATTTTATATCTAACAAAAATAGAAGGAATAGTCCTATTTAAGAAGGAATAGTGCAATGCAAATATGTAATTGTGACTGTGATGGCAAGTGCCCATGGTTTTGATTGATGGTAGGTAGTGGTTAACAGAAAAGCAGAGACAAAGGTGGTGGAGACAAGAAAGTATAAAAGACACGGCTGATACGGAGAGAGAGAGGAGGCGGCGTCCTGCATTAACATTTCACGCCTGCCCTAGTTCCTATTCCTAGTCCTAGCCTTGGACTTCTACGAGAGACGATCACAAATACGGAATATTTTTAGTAATGTATAATTTTTTTTGGTTTGTGAGACTATCTTTTGCACGATAAGGGATAAATTAATCTCTGAAGTATAATTAAAAGTCTAAGGGGAGATCCTTTCCAAAACTATAATTTTAATATGATCAAAATCAAATAATTAATTAAGTTTAATACTCAATTTATATAGTTACATTTAAAAATTGAATAACATGTTCTAATGTTTTTTTTAACTTCTACCCACTGAAGTACTCAAGGAGATTGGGTTTTGAACTTAATTGAGTCTTCTATCTTTGTGGAGACCCTTGGATCAAGAATGCTGTGTGAGTTTTTTTTTAAAACTATTTGGTCCATTAATGAGATTATTATTATTATTATTATTGTTATCATCATCATCATCATCATAATTTTGTACTTAAAAAGTTTTTTTTTTAGTGAGTTTCTCTTCTTCAAATCATAACATTCAAAAGACTAATATACCATAAAAATGTAGTTGGCAAACAAATATCTCATCAGAAGTACCTTGTGTAGAGGGGAATCACATTCCCACCTTCAATCGTTCAGTCTTTTGAAGAATCCTACATCCTCCTCTTCACAAACATTTACATATATAAATAAAAGTAAGAGTTTAATTTCTATATACTGATAGTATAAAGTTTTTTACATTGTCAACCAATCACCAATCATGATATGGATGACTTTTAAGATAGTTAGGATAAGAATCAAACAAATGTGCTGACGTGACAATTTATGATTGGATGTCTGTGTAAAAAAAGCTTTACACTGTCAGTGTATATAAATTAAACTCTAAAAGTAATTACAAAAAATATAAAAATTAATCACGCATAAGGTTTAATGTGATTCGACTTAATATGTCTATATGACTATATCCATGCATGTATTAAAAGTCAACTTCGTCGTCATAATAAATTTAGCTTGGAGGCTTAGAAGGTAATCTATTTCTAGATTTGACTTCTCTAAAGTGAAAAAGTAAGGATGCATCCACCCTTGATTTAATAAATACATAGAGATCTTAACCCACTAAAAATAATCCAAGGATGAATGCACCTTTACTATCTCACTTTAGAGATTATCTCAATTTAGAGAAGCCAAATTCTCTTATACTCTAATTTTATTCTCAAACCCTACCAATTTCCAATACAAGTATTTATAGCTAGCTTTATCACTCTTCCTCATCAAGCGGACCAGCTTGCTCTTAGAGTAATTTTACTTGGTCTCCAAGCCTCTTTCTAGTTTTACTAGCTTCTATTAATAACAAATATAAACATATTTCTCCCTTAATATTTACTAAAATTTGAAATTCAAGTCTACCAATAGAACAAGAAACTACCAATACAAGATTTTAATGGAACCTGGTTCCGAGCTAACACTTTGTAACGGTGTTTGCAGTTTAGTTTTGATCGATTTTGAGTTAAAATCAATCAATATAATAAATAATGTGTTTTATATTAATTTGATTTAGATTATTTTAGTTGGAGAATGTTAGCCAATACCCTAATGGCATTAATTAAGAAATCAAAAGAAAATTTTTGTTATTGAAAAATGATCTATTTAATATTCTGAAATATTAGACATTCAGATTTTAAATAAAAAACTTACTTTTTATGGATTCATTAAACAGTATTCTTAAGATATTGATTAAGAAGACCCATTTTAATTTAGTTTGGATCCTAAAATGGAAAGGGTGGTGTTCTCTCGAACCAACCTCAAATGATTACACTCAAGTTCAGCAAACCATTTGAGCTGACTTATTTTAGTTTAGTTTGAAGTCAATTGAATAATTTTTTGGCCAAAAATAATTTAAAAAATAAATCAGGCCATCAAAAAGAAAATAAATAAATAAAAGAAAATAGAAATAACAGCCAATTTAACATGCATAAAATAACATTTAATTACGAACAACACATAAAATGTGATAAGTATGTGAGAAATTAACGTTTCAACTTTCTATGTAAAAGTTTAACTACAATTCACAAGATTATATATAATTTTAATAATTAAAATAATTATATATATATATATATATATTATATTATATAATAGTAATTAGTATACTTTCCCTACCCAAAAAATATAATAGTAATTAGTATAGATTAAATTGTCAGTTATGAAAATTAAAAACCAATCTAATCTAATGATCAGCTTTGAGAAAATTAAACAAAAAGTAATTAAATTTATTCATTTTTAGTTAAAATTTGGTTTTTAGTTTGATTTTCAATTTGAGTTGGATTTAAACACTGCTGGTACCATGGATGTCTCAGACATCATGTTTGGCAGTGGCACACGAGTATGCAACCATCATGAACATCTAGGATGTACGTTCACTACTGAATTTATATGCGCATTGTCTGAGGGCATAATTGTATTTGTCTAAGCTTGATACTTGATTTTTTTTTTTTTATGAATTTATCTTCCCATAAATTTAAGTTAATTTTTATTAATTCTCAATTATATTTATAAATTTATTCTCTTATTAGTTAATAATATATTGACAATAAATAATCATTACTTTCATGAGGGCTTCTTTTAAATGCAATCTGATATGAAAGATTGAGTGTTCTTGTCTAATCTTTTTTGAAAGGCTAACAAATAAATTAATAAATTATATGTCAAAAGAAAATAAATAATTAGTAGTTTTTTTTAACAAATAATTAGTAGTTATATATTAAAAAATTGAAATATAGTATTTTAAGAATTTATATATATTTTATACTTTTTATCATAGCCTATGAGTTTAAAAGGAAAATAAAATTACACACATAATTGAAAATGAGACAGTCTCAATCTGCTACGGCTAACATGACGTTGGAAAGGGCATCTACAATCTACAATAGTACAAAAAAATGAACTTAAACTATCCAACCTGATAAAAAGACCACATATTCATGAAGTTGTATTAATCTCAATTAGTCAAATAGAATCTCCTAAATTATCTTACATATTGCTCACATTTTTATATAGGATTTTATTATAACTAAAATCCATATTTCTTAACCTCCTAACAAATAAAATTTCTTAACAATTCGAATTTTTTCTTCTCCTTATTTATGCAATGCAACCTTTAATTATTATTAAAAAAAAAGTCCTTTAAAATGAATAAAAGTATAAAATGAGAAAGTAAAGATATATTTATTATTGATTAGTTGAAATGAATTAAGATCTCAATATATTTTAACTAATAAAGGATGAATATACTTTTACTTTCTCATTTTACAAAAATAACGATTGCATATACAATTTTCTTTCACAAGAGGTAAGATATTTTAATTGTTTCTTGGGACGTTGGACAATTAGAAGAAGACAGAGCAAGCTGTAATTAAATTAAATAGTTTAATAAAAGGCGCTTTTACCTATCTTAATTTTGCCTTTCATATTCTTCCTATCCTACTCATTATCTTATGCAGAGTTTGATTCAGAATTCGAAAAATATGGGTACCGGGTACGTTACTATGAAAATTACCCCCTTCATAACGCTGCACTACAATTTGTTTGATCATTAATTACAGTGCACATTTACGCTCATTTCCATTTTCCATATTGATTCAAAATCTGTTCTACACCATATTTTCTTCATGAAATCATCAGACAGATGTACCTGTGAGTTTAGCATCAGAATTTAATTATGTTTACCAAATGTCACCTTCATAATTCCTGTGTGGCTGACTTACTGGAATGACTCTTTAGTTGTTCGACAACGCTTTGTTTGGTATTAAAAAAAGGCGGACGCAAGAATTAAAGTGATACAACAAAAAAGAAAAGAAAGAAAAGGAAGAAGAAAAAAGGTGAAAAGCTTTACTTCCTTTTTTTTTTAGCATTATTCGGGAAATTTTTGGGAATAACACAAAAAAAAAATTTATTTTCCTAAATATCCCCTTTTCCCCATTATATACATAAATACCCCTTTTTTTTCCTTTCACTTTCCCCTCCCTCTATTCACGACTTCCCACTTTCTTCTTTTTAATTTTTTTTTTTTATGTTGAGAAGTCGGGTTTGGTGGAATCGACTTCTCAATAGACAGTTAAAAAAAATTTTCATTTCATAGGTTGGAAGTCGGGTTCTCTATGTTAGTTAATTCAGTTAATTCAGTTAGTGAGTTTGTTAGTTGAAATATAACTGAATATTGAGAGTGAGTAGTGTGAGAAGTGGTCCATATGGGACTTTGATAAAGTGTATAAATACATAGTGATGCAATAAAAGTTTTTCAGTGTGTTCATTACTTTGTTCCCTTAATCTCTTGATCTCTTGATATTCATTCTAAGTTTCTGTGAGTGTTTGATAAGTCATAGCTTATCTCTAACAAATTGGTATAACAGAGCTAGTGTTTCTGGGACCCTGATACAGTGAGAAGGGTGGTTTCATTAAGCTGAGGGTGCAGGTGCAGATTGTTGAGCTGAGAAACAACAATGGCTGGTAATGGGAATTTCGCGATGAATCTTCCTGTTCTTGATGGCAAGAATTGGGAGAAATGGTGCACACAGATGAATGTGATCTTTGGCTATCAAGAAGTATCCGATGTAGTGAAGAATGGATGCCAAGAACTGAGCAAAGATGCCACTGAGCAGCAACGAGCAACATACAAGGAGGCTAAGAAGAAAGACTGCAAAGCAATGTTTATTATGCATCAGTGTGTTGATGCAGCTCATTTTGAGAAAATTGGTGCAGTAGGGACTTCGAAAGAGGCCTGGGACATTCTGCAGAAGTGCTACACTGGTGGAGAGAAAGTCAAGAAAGTTCGGTTGCAAGTGCTGAGAAGGCAATATGAACTGGTGCAGATGGAAGATAATGAGAAGGTAGCTGACTACTTCAATAGGGTTCAAAGTCTTACAAACATGATGGCTGGATGTGGTGAGAAATTATCTACTCAACAGATAATTGAAAAGGTACTTCGAACCTTAGCTCCCAAACTTGATCACATCGTTGTTGCAATAGAGGAATCTAAAGATCTTGAAACCATGAGATGTGAAGAGCTTCAAAGTTCTTTAGAAGCTCATGAAATGAGAATGAATGAAAGAAGTGCAGGAAAGTCAGCTGATCTAACTAATCAAGCTCTTTCTGCACAAGTCCATCAGAAAGGTGCTGGTGATAAAAGCAAGTGGAAAAAGGGTAAAAGAAAGTTCACCAAAGGAAATTGGTCTCTCAAACAAGAAAGATCAAGATCTGATGGTGACAGACCTGAATCCTCTAAAAGAGGAGGAGGGTCTGCAAAACAGAGAGGAGGAAAAGGGAAATTTGACAAAAGAAAAGTCCAATGCTACAATTGTGACAAATGGGGTCACCTTGCAGACGAGTGTTGGCATGGAAAAGGCAAGAAGAAAGGAAGTGATGATGATGAGGCTCATATTGTTCAAGAAGACTCTGATGAAGATCCTGTTTTGATGATGGTAACAACTAGTGAAGAGTCTTGCAATACTGAGCAGTGGTATCTTGATACTGGTTGTTCAAACCATATGACCAGTAACAAGAAATGGCTAACTGAGTTGGACACTTCAAGAAGGAGCAGGATCAGGTTTGCTGATGACAGGACACTATGTGCTGAAGGTGTAGGCAATATTGTCATTAGAATGAAGAATGGTAACACTGCTGTAATCGAGAATGTGTTGTATGTACCAGAAATGAAGTGTAATTTGCTGAGCATTGGACAATTAATTGAAAAAGGCTTCTCAGTAGTTATGAAAAATGAAGCACTGGAGATGTTCAGTTCCTGTGGAAAACTGATAATGAAAGCTCCTCTTTGCAAAAACAGGACCTTCAAAATTCATCTCAAGAATGCTAAGATTCAATGCCTGAAAGCTACTACAATGACTGAAGGGAGTTGGCTTTGGCACTCAAGGCTTGGACATCTCAATTTTAAGAGCCTACAGCAACTTGGTGCAAAGCAAATGGTAACTGGAATTCCAATTACAAAGATACCAGAGAAGGTATGTGAGGTGTGTGTAGCTGGCAAGCAATCCAGAAAGGCATTCAAATCATGTCTTCCAATGAGAGCAACAGAATTGCTTGGAGTGGTGTACTCAGACATTTGTGGTCCTTTTGAGATACCATCTTTGGGAGGTAATAAATACTTCATTTCCTTTGTGGATGAGTTTAGTAGAATGATGTGGACTTTTATGCTTAAATGTAAAAATGAAGCATTTGATTTCTTTCAAAGATTTAAAGTGCTGGTTGAGAAACAAAGTGACAAGTTCATAAAGATTTTAAGGACTGATGGTGGTGGAGAATACAACTCCACTGAATTTGAAAAATTCTGCATAAAGCATGGCATTCAACATGAAGTTACAGCACCATACACACCACAGCATAATGGCCTTGCAGAAAGGAGAAACAGAACAGTGCTAAACATGGCCCGAAGTATGTTAAAAGAGAAGAGTTTGCCCCCTTCATTCTGGGGAGAAGCAGTCACAACTGCTGTCTATATGCTGAACAAGTGTCTTACAAAGAAATTGGGTGATCAAGTTCCAGAAGCTGTCTGGACTGGCAGGATACCAAAAATTTCTCACCTGAGGATTTTTGGCTCATTGTGCTACAAACATATTCCCGACCAGAGAAGAAGCAAATTGCAGGACAAGAGTGAAACTATGATTCTAGTAGGATATCATCCTACAGGAGCTTACAAGCTCTATGATCCAGTCAAGAACAGAACTGTGTTCAGTAGAGATGTAATAGTAGCAGAAAAGGAATGTTGGGACTGGAAGCAAGAGTACACCACGCCTCAGCAGAAACCATCACTAGTTCTTGATAATTGGCACACTCAGTCAAGTGCTAATGATCAGGAACATGTGACTCAGATACAAAGACCACAGAGAATGAGACAACCTTCCACCCGATTAGCAGATTATGAAATATTTCCTGACAGTGCTATCACTGCTGAGGGTGATCTGGTTCACTATGCACTGCTTGCTGATGCAGAACCACTCAGTCTTGATGAAGCAATGAAAGAAAAGGTGTGGCAACAAGCAATGCTAGAAGAATTGGCTGCAATTGAAAGAAATAAGACATGGGAGTTGACTCACTTGCCTTCAAATAAACATCTCATTTCTGTCAAATGGGTATATAAAGTAAAGCTCAATCCAGATGGGACAATAGCCAAGCACAAAGCCAGATTAGTGGCAAAAGGCTTTTTGCAGAGAGCTGGACTGGACTATTCAGAAGTGTTTGCTCCGGTAGCAAGGATAGAAACAGTCAGGTTGGTAGTGGCTTTAGCAAGTGCAAATGGCTGGTCATTATTCCAACTTGATGTGAAATCTGCCTTCTTAAATGGACCTTTAGAAGAAGAGGTCTATGTCACACAACCTCCTGGTTTTGCAATCAAAGGTAAAGAGGGAATGGTGTTTAGATTGAGGAAGGCATTGTATGGCCTTAAGCAAGCCCCTCGGGCTTGGAACAAGAGAATTGACTCCTTTCTTTCTCAACATCAGTTCAATAAATGTACTGTTGAACATGGTGTCTATGTTAAAAAGGAATTTGGAAGAACACAGCTGTTGGTGTGCCTTTATGTAGATGATTTACTCATCACAGGTGACAGTCTGGAGGAAATTGAGAGCTTCAAGTCTCTTATGAAAGCTGAGTTTGAAATGACAGACCTAGGGAGACTAGCATACTTTCTAGGAATGGAATTTGCAAACACAACTGAAGGCATTGTTTTACATCAGAAGAAGTACATTTCAGAGGTACTCAAGAGATTCAACTTAACAGGCTGCAATGCTGCAACAACACCTGTTGATGCAAATGTGAAGTTTGAAAAAAGTGATGAAGGAGAGGTTGCTGACAGCACATTGTACAAACAGATTATTGGCTGTCTACGATACATCTGTAATAGCAGGCCAGAAATTTGCTATGGTGTGGGAATGGCTAGCAGGTTCATGGACAATCCCCGAAAGTCACATTTGGTTGCAGCTAAAAGAATATTGCGATATCTCCAAGGAACTATGGAGTTTGGAGTATTATTTCCAAACAGAACCAGAGGTAAGGAGGAGAGTATGCTGCTAGGCTACTCTGATTCTGATTGGAGTGGCGATAGGACTGATAGAAGAAGTACCTCTGGTTATATGTTTCAACTGCTGAGTGCTCCAATTAGCTGGTGTTCAAAGAAACAATCAGTCATTGCACTGTCTAGCTATGAGGCTGAATACATTGCAGGCTCCTATGCAGCATGCCAAGCTATTTGGCTCGAAGCTTTGCTAAAGGAGATGGGAATTGAAGTAACACTGCCTATGAAGTTAATGGTTGATAATAAATTAGCCATCAATCTAGCTAAAAATCCAGTCTCTCATGGAAGAAGTAAACATATTGAGACTCGTTTTCACTTCCTGAGAGATCAAGTTACTCAAGGAAAGCTAGAACTGATATACTGCTCCACTGATGTGCAGAAAGCTGATATCCTCACCAAAGCTTTGAAGATAGGCAGATTTGAAGAAATGAGAAAGGAGTTAGGTGTTGTATCACTCTCAAAATTCAGTCAAGTATGATATGTGGCAAATGAATGGTGAGGTCTAAGGTGCCAACCTAGTTGGGATGTTAGACTTCATAGTGATGCCCATTTGCATATCAATACTTGTTCCAAATATAACTGAATTACAGGGGAGTGTTAGTTAATTCAGTTAATTCAGTTAGTGAGTTTGTTAGTTGAAATATAACTGAATATTGAGAGTGAGTAGTGTGAGAAGTGGTCCATATGGGACTTCGATAAAGTGTATAAATACATAGTGATGCAATAAAAGTTTTTCAGTGTGTTCATTACTTTGTTCTCTTAATCTCTTGATCTCTTGATATTCATTCTAAGTTTCTGTGAGTATTTGATAAGTCATAGCTTATCTCTAACACTCTAAACCCGACTTCCCATAGGAAATTTTTATTTTTATTTTTTCGAATTTTTTTAAAAAATACGAATTTTTTGGTTTTTTTTTTATTTTTTTGGATTTTTATTTAAATTTAATTGGTTTTAGAGTTTAAAAAAGTGTGATTAATTTTTTAATTAACTAATAGTGTTGGATGTTAATTATATGATATCAATAATCGTTTTATGATTTCAATATTTAATTTTATGAAATTTTAATAAAATTTAAAGATTTTTAGGGTTTAAAAATGTGTGATTAAATTTTTTTTAATTAAGTAATTGTATTGGTTGTTAATTATATGATAACAGTAATCGATAATGCGATAATAAACATCAATTAAAATTTATAACAAGAAACTATTACAAAAACTCGTGAGAACGTTGCTAAAAATATTGCATATATAATTTATCATATAAACGTGAGAACGTTGCTAACTGTGTGCTCAAGTGTGCAGATTGATAAATCAAAGATAAGTCTTTATAGTTTAATGACGGTAAGGACTGCACGAAGAGTCCAATGATATCAAAGGAAGTTATATAAGTCCAAAGCTTAAGCACGTCCAACATATCTCAATGAGCAAATATCTTACAAGTTGAAGCTAAGTAGCTGAACAAGGAGAATATACCTTAAGAATATAGTAAATGTTCTAAGTCCAATATAATGAAGTACATACTCCAGGAAAACAAAGACTGAAGGTCCGACGTAACACTTATAAGGAAAGAAGCTATGAAGGTCAAAAAGATATCAATGGTCAGAAGCAAGATTTGACATATTATGTGATAAACTTATCCAAATAAGATGATCTTGGTCTCGTTGGAAAGATAAGAGAAAGATCTACATCTTTTATGAAGAAGTCGAGATCTTAATCAATCTCTTTCGGGGTGAAATTTTGTCTACAAGTTGGAGACGTAATGTTGTTCCTGACAGCCAGACCATTCATGCTTCCAATGGAAATATCTGGAGCTGTAGGTGTCCAAATTGGACTCAACACAGTTTGCGTCCGATGTAATTAGACTCAGCATAGTCCGATGTAATTGGACTCAAGACAATTTGCGTCCGATGTAATTGATAGTCCGATGTAATTAGACTGAACACAGTTTGCGTCCGATGTAATTGGACTCAACACAGTTTGCGTCCGATGTAATTGATAGTCCGATATAATTGGACTCAACACAGTTTGCGTCCGATGTAATTGGACTCAGCATAGTCCGATGTAATTGGACTCAAGACAATTTGCGTCCGATTTAATTGATAGTCCGATGTAATTGGACTCAAGACAATTTGCGTCCGATGTCATTGGACTCAACATGGTCCGATGTAATTGGACTCGAAGAAATTGGCAAACTCTAAGTTATTTTGTATTACAAAATATGTTAGTAAAACATCTCTGATTCATCTCAATGTTCCTTGAACATATTCAGAATAGAGTTTTTGGTGCTGGTTATCTGTTTTGAAGAAAATTTTTTAAAATTCCCACATCACCCAATTCACCCCCTTCTTGTGTGATGGTTGCTTGACCCAACATACTCATCCGATGCAATCTCGTCCGCTCCTTTACGTCGATGCAATCTCGTCCGCTCCTTTACCTGGCGCAAAGGACAAAGCTAATTATGATGCCCTGACGCGCGCACAGTGACGTTTACTCCCCCGATGCAATCTCGTCCGCTCCTTTACCTGGCGCAAAGGACAAAGCTAATTATGATGCCCTGACGCGCGCACAGTGACGTTTACTCTCCCGATGCAATCTCGTCCGCTCCTTTACCTGGCGCAAAAGACAAAGCTAATTATGATGCCCTGACGCGTGCACAGTGACGTTTACTCCCTCGATGCAATCTCGTCCGCTCCTTTACCTGGCGCAAAGGACAAAGCTAATTATGATGCCCTGACGCGCGCACAGTGACGTTTACTCCGCCGATGCAATCTCGTCCGCTCCTTTACCTGGCGCAAAGGACAAAGCTAATTATGATGCCCTGACGCGCGCACAGTGACGTCTACTCCCCCGATGCAATCTCGTCCGCTCCTTTACCTGGCGCAAAGGACAAAGCTAATTATGATGCCCTGACGCGCGCACAGTGACGTCTACTCCCCCGATGCAATCTCGTCCGCTCCTTTACCTGGCGCAAAGGACAAAGCTAATTATGATGCCCTGACGCGCGCACAGTGACGTCTACAAAGCTAATTATGATGCCCTGACGCGCGCACAGTGACGTCTACTCCCCCGATGCAATCTCGTCCGCTCCTTTACCTGACGCAAAGGACAAAGCTAATTATGATGCCCTGACGCGCGCACAGTGACGTCTACTCCCCCAATGCAATCTCGTCCGCTCCTTTACCTGACGCAAAGGACAAAGCTAATTATGATGCCCTGACGTGCGCACAGTGACGTTTACTCCCCTGATGCAATCTCGTCCGTCGATTTCGTCGGTGGAATCTCGTCCGCTCCTTTATTGATGTCTATTAATAGACCTTCACTCAGCCTCACTCAACACTACTGACACTTCACTCAGCCTCACTCAACATTACTCACTTCCTAAGTCATGAGTTCCTCATTTGCCTTTCTTTCTGTCTATTACAATGGACAAATTGTAATGGACTGCCCAGAGGGTGTGATGTTTCAATGCGACCATCCAAAGTTGATGAAGGTGAAGACCAACATCAAACTTGGTCAATTGAAGCAGTTTATACAGAGGAAGATACAACTCGACAACAACAAGAGGGTAGTCGAAATTGTTTATCGATACCCTACATCCATTGCTCAAGGATATGTCCGATACCAACCGCTAAATCTTGAAGGAGATGATGATGTACAGTTGATGTTCGACATGTTCGACAACTGCAGAAGCCTCGGCGTTTCTACCATTGAGCTATACGCAAAGGTGGAGGATGTGTCCGATCTTGTCCCCCAAGCCATTGATCTTAATGCCCCAACACACCCCTTCCACACATCATTTCCTCAAACAGAAGACTACCACGTATCTTTTCCTTCATCCTCTGACTACCACCCATCTTTTCCTACTTCCTCAGCCTGCCACTCTTCATTTCCTCAAACCCAAGACTACAACTCTTCATTTCCTCAGACCCAAGACTACACCCCATCATGTCCTCAGACCCAAGACTACAACTCACCATTTCATCAGACCCAAGACTACAACTCATCATTTCATCAGACTCAAGACTACAACCTATCATTTCCTCAGACCCAAGACTACAACCCGTCCTCGTCTCATGATATCCCCGTCACTGTTGTTGCCGGTTTCCACCACGAAGAAGTCGGTGATTTCAGTGAAAATGAAGACAACGATCTTGCCCTGTCTGGCGACGACGACGATGATGTGGACGACGACGAACCTGTCGTTGTGCCCTTATCAATTGCACCTGCTTATGACCCACCGTCACACATGCATACCTTGAACTTTGACCAAATGAATGAGCCTAGTGAATTCGGGCACACATTGACCCGCCAGAACTTACAGTCATTCGATACGATGGGAAACCTGGTAGTAGGGATGAAGTTCCCTACTAAACAAGCTTGCATGTCCGCGATTAAGCACTTCCATATCAATCGCTCTCTGGATTTCTCGGTAGTGCAATCTGATCAGGCAAGATTCGTCGCCAAATGCCGGATTGATGGGTGCATGTGGAGATGTAGAGCAGCATTGGGAAAGAAGAGCCAAATTTGGGAGATCCGAAAACTGGGGGCGGATCACACATGTGCATCAGCAACTCTTTCACAAGATCATCGCAAGCTTGACAATAACCTAATTTGTGAAAGTATCAGGGGTATGGTTCAAAAAGATCCATCAGTAACCGTGCCAGTGTTGATTGCACACATACGAGCAACATACTCGTACACCACCACGTACAGGAAGGCATGGTTAGCTAAGCAAAAGGCTATTGAACTGATCTACGGGAACTGGGAAGAGTCATACAATCAACTACCAAGATGGCTCCTCACAATGCAACAGTTTGTTCCAGGAACAATCGTAGAGCTAGAGACACTGCCGGCCTACAACGGAGTGCAACTAATTCGTGATAAGCGAATATTCCATCGAGTGTTTTGGACTTTCAAACCGTGCATTACTGGCTTTGCGTTTTGCAAGCCCGTTGTGTCCATCGATGGCACCTGGTTGTATGGAAAATACAAGGGGACCCTTTTGATGGCAATTGCTCAAGATGGGAACAACCACATATTTCCTATAGCCTTCGCCATAGTCGAGGGTGAGACGGCGGACGCCTGGTATTTCTTTCTCCGAAACTTGAGAGGGCACGTCACACCCCAACCTGACATATGCTTGATTTCGGATAGGCATGAATCAATTAAAAGTGCCTTTCGGCGAGTAAACAGTGGATGGTCGCATGTTTATTGCATTCGACACATAGCCCAAAATTTCATGAGGCAATTCAAGAATGCGGATATGCGAAAGCAAGTTGTTAATATGGGTTGGTAGTGCATTCATTTATATTATTATTAATTTTTGTTTCTTTTCTCTTCATATCAATTTGGAACTTAGTTTATTCTGACTCTTCAGGATACGCCATGTCATATCCGACGTTCAATTATTACTATAATGCTGTCAAAGAAGAAAACGCAGAGGCCGCAAGGTGGTTAGACAGTATCCCTAAGGAAAAATGCACTCAAGCATGGGATCAGGGGAAGCGTTGGGGACACATGACAACCAATCTTGCTGAGTCCATCAACGACGTACTCAAGGGGACGCGAAATCTACCAATCACTGCGATAGTCCAAACAACCTCTTATAGGTTGGTTAGTCACTTCGTCAAGAAGGGAGAGAAACTGCAGGCAATGATCAGATCCGGCCGTGTTTATACTGAGATTCTCACTAAGGCCATTGACGAAGAACGAGCCGCATCCAACTCTCACGAAGTCATTACTTTTCATAGGGACAAGCAAGTTTTCTCGATCCAGGAAACAGTACAACCACGCGAAGGCCGACCTGCAGGGAGATTTAGGGTGAAACTACTTGAAAAGTGGTGTGACTGTGGAAAATTCCAGGCATTACACCTCCCATGCTCACATGTCATCGCTGCTTGTTCGTCTGTTTTTCATGACTACATGTCGTATGTGGCTGATAAATACAAATTGCAGTCTGCATTCAACGTTTACAACGAAGAATTTGGCGTGGTACCCAACGAAGCTTATTGGCCACATTATGATGGAGTTGAGGTGTGCCACAATCCTGCCATGCGAAGAGATCCACGTGGTCGTCCACAGTCTACTCGCATTCGTACTGAGATGGACCTCAGGGAAAGGGGTCACCCAAAATGTTGTGGACTTTGTCGACAACCAGGGCATACAAGGAAGAACTGTCCTCACCGTGCTGGAACTTCTACGCAACCATAGCGTAGAAATCAGGCACTATTAATTTCAGTGTACGAGTTTTTGTAATAGTTTCTTGTTATAAATTTTAATTGATGTTTATTATCGCATTATCGATTACTGTTATCATATAATTAACAACCAATACAATTACTTAATTAAAAAAAATTTAATCACACATTTTTAAACCCTAAAAATCTTTAAATTTTATTAAAATTTCATAAAATTAAATATTGAAATCATAAAACGATTATTGATATCATATAATTAACATCCAACACTATTAGTTAATTAAAAAATTAATCACACATTTTTAAACTCTAAAACCAATTAAATTTAAATAAAAATCCAAAAAAAAAAAAAAAAACCAAAAAATTCGTATTTTTTAAAAAAATTCGAAAAAAAAAAAAAAATTTTCCTATGGGAAGTCGGGTTTAGAGAACCCGACTTCCTACCTATGAAATGAAAAATTTTTTTAACTGTCTATTGAGAAGTCGGTTCCACCAAACCCGACTTCTCAACATAAAAAAAAAAAATTAAAAAGAAGAAAGTGGGAAGTCGTGAATAGAGGGAGGGGAAAGTGAAAGGAAAAAAAAGGGGGTATTTATGTATATAATGGGAAAAAGGGGTATTTAGGAAAATAAATTTTTTTTTGGGTTATTCCCAAAAATTTCCCGCATTATTCATTTACAAAAAAGAAATGCATATTTTCTTTTGTTTAATTTCTATATATATATATATATATATATATATATATATATAAATGCAAATTTTGATAGAACAAACAAAAAAATTTCATTTCCCTCTCACTCATGGAGGGATAGAATTTTATAAGACCAAAGTAATTGAATCCATTCACCTCCCTTCCATTCTCTTCAAAAATTATGCACTCCCGTCATACTTATATATTAGAGCAGGCAAAACGTTTGTGCCAAGTATGACCAGACAAAATGACACTCGTGAATAGTAGAACATCCTCGGGAATTGTAGAAAGTGCACAGAAGAAAGTGGGCTCTGTCCTTTCATAACTAGCATACTACTAATGTTTTTTTAATAATACTAGTATAACTAGTATTGTTATATTACTAATATACTCCCTCTGGACAGAATCTTAAAATATACTGATAAAAAATTATTGAAATAAATTATTTATAATGAATATTTATATAAATTTATAAAATTATCTTTTATAATTAATAAATAATAATATTATCTCGTAAATATAAACTCCAATATAAATAAAGAAATGTTAATCAGTATCCTAAGAATATTGATTAAGAAATTAAAATTTTTTTTATTTTTGAATTTCTTAAACAATATCTTTAGGACTACTTATTAGCAAAACCCTTCTAAATGAGGATAAAATTGAAAATGAGCCTTTAATATTTATCAAAAATACATACATATTTCTTATATTTTGGATAAAAAAAAATAATCATTTGTCTGATGGAGCGGTGGAAGTATTAAGGATCAAAGACCCACATTCCATATTCCATACATACTATTTCTTATGTAGTGGCCATATTTTTTCAAAAATGATATTTGTATGCTAGTTTTTTTACATCGATTCTACATCAATCAACGATATATAAACTTTTTTGATTTATAATTGCAGGATGTTGTTAAAGAGTGTTTTAAATAGGGGTGGGCATGGGTACGGGTCAACCCGCGAATCCGGTGTACTCAATCCAACCCAACCCACAAATATTGGGTTGGTTCGGATCATTGGGTTGGGTTGGTTTCTAAATAAGGAGACCCATAGCTTATGGGTTGGGTGCTGGGTCCAAAGATTGTAAACCCACTCAACCCAACCCAACCCACATATTGAGAGGAATATTATAAGCCCAGCTATTGGAGCGTGGAGTGACTCTTCTATCTTGAATTTGATGACTCTTCTTTAATACTCAGCCGCCTAAATTGGAGTGACCATTTTTTGGTTACATGAGCAGAAATAGTTTGAAGACATGCAGAAGTAGCTTGAAGACATAATCAGTGAAATTGTTTAGGAATTGTTTGAAGACATTATTATTTTTTTATTTCACTTGTTTGTTTAATTTTGATGGATATTGTGCTCCAAATTGAAGTTGAATGCTTCATTTTGTATTTGGAAATTCAAATTAATGCATTGGTAGTATTTTTCTTCCCTATTTTCCCCCCATTATTTGCTTTTGATAAAAACAAAATAATTTACTACCAAACCCGGTCACTCGACCCAAACCAACCCGTATGAGGTTGGGTTGGGTTGGTTTGGGTTACATGAAATTTTTTGACGAAACCGATCCAACCCAACCCATATTTATTTGATTGGGTTGGATCTTTAAATGCACCAAAACCCACCCAACCCGACCCATGCCCACCCCTAGTTTTAAAGGTATTTATTAAAAAATCAATAAAAGAAAAATTTGTATTAGAAAGTTAAGTATAATATTTTTTACTTTATTAAATACATCAATTTTTCCTTAAAAAATTCTTTTGTGATTCCTTAAACAATGTCCTAAGGACACTCATTAACATTTTCCTATAATGTATATTATTTGATAAATGGGTTACGAATATATTATAATTATATAATAATTTATTATTAGTTAATTAATTAAGCAATATACATGGTTAGCAATATATATATATATATATATATATATATATATAGATAAATATAACTGGTATGTATTGGCAGTGTAATTTTTTTTACACTGCTAGTTAATGATGAATTATCATATTATTAAAAATATTTGACTCTTATAATAATTAACTTTAAAGTCATACATATGATAAATTGTGATTAGTTGATCTTGTAAACTTTTTTACATTAATAGTGTATCAAAGTTAAACTCTCTTTCTATATATATATATATATATATATATATATATATATATATATATATATATATATATATATATAGAAAGAGAGAGATGCTTCATTAAATAACACAAAAAACACAGAAAAAATAGTATGCGTTATTTTTTTGGATTTTTTAATTGGTATATATGATCTATGATTCATCGACAGTGTAAAAAATCTTAACATTGACAATATATCGAAATCAAATTCATTTTTTTTTTGCATTGTGTTAATTTCATTGTGATTTAAAACTCACGAATAATCACTTAGTGTCTTAATCATATTCATGTGTGTTTGGAAATTAGCTGCGAAAAAATTTGATTATTTTAATAATCGATTATATGCATAATCGATTTTATTTTTGGATGTTTTTATTGAAAATCGATTTTAAGATAATTTTTTTCATTTGGGTTGTGTAAAAAAATACTTTTATATAGTAAATTACAAAAAAATGATATGGAATTATTTGTATAATTAATTTAATAATATTTGTTTGGTAGTTAGTTTTGCAGGGACAAGATGAAAAAAATGTTATTGATTTCAAAATAATCTAACAACTTTTTAAATAAGCTTCAAACTTCAAACTTATCTCAAAACATTTTTTCTTCATAAAAACAGTTGATTTGCAATTTAATCAGTTTACCAAAACACTCTCTTCATGTTTGAAAAACATATATTAATTGTTTATGGATAATATTCTTCTAAAATGATTTTTTTAAAATAAATAAATAAAAGTATATTTATCATTAAATTATAGTAAGTAAAAATTGTAATTCAATTTAATTTAAATTAAAAATAAATACATTCTTACTTATTTACTTTAGAAATAAGTTTATTTTATATTATTTATAACTGTCAAACTTAAATTTTTTATTTTGGTAAAGAAAAGTTTAGATTAGAGGAAGACACACCTCCTTCAATGTTAGGGAAGATCACCAACCTCAGTGAGAATTTATAGTGAAATTTACATATCGCCTATCAACAGTGGAATTTGATAATCTAATCCAAGCCACACCGAGTGTGACGGAAGGCTTGATATGATGTTGTAAACCCCGTTGGTATCATCAAACTTAAATTGGGTCCATATATCTTTTTTTCTGATTAATTTTCTTAGGTTTATTTCCTTAGGTTCACATATCCTTAGTTTTTTTTCTAATTGATTAGATGTGGGACTTTGAAACATAACACTTCCCTCACGCCCATGATTGGACATCTGAAGCGTGAAGTTTGCAGGATTAGACTTCTGCTGGTGGCCCAACACCGTGATAAGTTCTGATACATGTTAGAATAATTGAGTTTAAATGAATCCAAAAGTTAACTTATAAAGGGACGATCGCCCAAATTATTATAAATGATTCATGACTTAATTACTCAACTAATATATCACTCTTACGCTTAACGAATTTGGAAGGCTTCTCATTTCAAATCTTAGGGTCTCATAGAAGCACTTATTTCTAGCACAATTTCAAACTTCACCACGTGTTTCCCTCATCCCCAGAACATAAATATGAAATACTAACATATATAGCCAATTAGACTAAACCAAAAAAGAAGAGGTTTGGAGCCCCTTTTTGAAGGACAATTACCACTGACAGGAGAAAATGGGCATAAGATAAGCCGAGTTGCTCCCCTTTTAGATGGTCATGAGTTGTCCCTCCAAATCTCTCAATTGGGTGGCTTTGTTGTCCCTTTGTTTGTGTTCCCACATCTTAAAAAGAAGATTTTCATGAAACCTAGTCAACCTAACTTAGTATCTCTGTCAGTCTCTATATTGCGATCACAACCGTCCAACAAAGATCAAACAATGTGCAAGTTTGACTTTCACTCCCCCCTGCCACTCCATTCAGACTTAAATATATAAAAACTTTGAACTATTCTTAAGAACTTTAGCAGACAACCACTTCTTTTAAAAACAAAATTTGGCTTAACTCACATGTCTTGATGGAACTGGCTTTATCTGATAAGTATGTTGATGAAGCATAAGGCATTAAAAATTACACAAAGATACATATATAGGCCTTTTTAATTTATATATAATACAATGTTTAATAGTATAAAATTTAGCAGCAAGTGCACACTTTACTGAAAAACACATTGTGTTGTGTCTAAGCAGATGAACTCGAGGAAAAAAAAATTAAATTATATTCATATAAAATAAACTATATATAACCACTATGAGTGAAACTTACATGTTGTCTCTAAGACCAAAACGTTGAACAGTGGCTGCTTTTACGCATGTCTTTATCTTTCTATTTCTTTATTAGCACAAAAAACCAGGCTAAATAAATATATAAAACCGATCAAATCCGCATAAAAAGTTCAATCTCACATTCGATCTCTAAATTCAAAGAAGTGACAGAAGATGAATTATTATATAAATATATTAGGCTATTATTATGTGATGCCCAAAAAAGCAATAGAAAGAGAAGAGGGAAAAGACAAAGAATTTGGCATTAGATTATTCAGTTATGGTATTATAAATGCACACGGACTGAGATCGATCTTTATGGTTCAGAAGCTCAGAGGTAAAGTTTTCAGTTCAGAGGCACAGAATCATTGAGGGGCCGGGCATAATAATCTGGAAGTGATAAACATGGACGAGGGCATATCAGGGTTTTGTATTAGAGCTGGAAGCTGTGTTCGTGGTAATAATATTGGTGGCAGTACTACTGGCACTAAGTGTGGGCGTTGGAACCCCACTACTGAACAGGTTAAGCTTCTTACTGAACTTTTCAGTTCTGGACTCCGAACTCCAAGCACTGATCAGATTCAAAAGATCTCCACTCAGCTCAGTTTTTATGGTAAGATTGAGAGCAAGAATGTTTTCTATTGGTTCCAGAACCATAAGGCTAGGGAAAGACAGAAGCGTCGCAAGGTGGTCTCTTTTGATGATAAGGATGTCATTCGTCCAGAAAACTCCATCAATTCTTCTTCTGCACAAAGTAAGTATTCTATCAGATTGAGAATATCTTAGGTGCTCCTGTGTACCATGTTATATAAGTTTTGTAAGTCATTATTATCTCACACTATAACTTTATAGTTTTGTTCACCATCTTTTGCAACCACCCAACATGTATGTTTGACCCTTTTTCCTTCTTTTGGCAGATTTTGCTCAGCTGTATCAGGTTTCAGAGCCTGAGAGGGTGATTGAGACTCTTCAACTCTTCCCCTTGAACACTTTTGTTGAATCAGAATCAGAGAAGCCGAGGGTGCATGCAAATGAATGCAGGGATAATACAATGTTTTCATACACGATGGGGGAACAAATGGATCACCCGCCACTAGATCTTCGCTTGAGTTTTGTGTAAACATGAACCTTTTTGGGAGTGGTGGTTGGAAAGGGGGTGGGGAGATGTGGCTTTAATAATTTCATTGTCGTTACTAACAAGGTTTAGCATAAAAAAGATATCATTTAGGGCTGTATGATCGATGGAAAGTTTTTTTTTTTTTTTTTTTTAAAAAAGATTATGCATCTTGAAATTAATATTTACCTAGTGATCACTGATAAGCTTTAGTTCCTTCTAAAATATTGAAAATTAATTATGCTTAGACGTTCTCCTCTGCATGCTCGTTCAACTTGGTATTTTTCTCTCTGAGTATACTCTGTTGGATTAGACTTGGATATTATGAATGCTTGGGATTCTAATTCGCATCCTCTCCTGAGAGATGTCACCTTGGAATGCACATAAAGGATAACATAAATACTTTTACCACACCATTACAAATGAGTCATGCCTCGGGTCTGCTCCCATCTTAGAATATCATGAAGCATTTACAACCCACAAGAGTATACCCGTATACTCCATAGTTTAAATGTAATTGGGAATGTCGTTCATCGTTATTCTCTAAAATTAATCCAAGTATTCTTTTAAAAGATTGACTTTGAAAATTTGTGAAGACCAGTGGTCTCACTCTGATTTGCATGTAAGGAAGCTAACTAGTTGCGTGAATGGGCAACCTAAATTAAAAATCACTTGACAATAATTTCTGTGGGAAGAACATTTTAAAATCGAGGTAGAATCATTAATTAGAGCAGAGATAGAAGATTATTGTTGATCATACAAAAAGAGAACAATACTCTCTCCGGACTCAATTATAAGCAAAAATAGATACTTGCATACTGATTAAAAATGATAGTTACATCTATTTAATTTTCTTGGTTTCATGTAAAAAAGTAAATACATTTACTAAACTACTCTTAATCATAATGATGCTCACAACATAGATGAATTAATAACTTAAGGGTGTTTTTGGAAAAACAACATCAAATATGGATAGATTAGTTGACATTTGTTTATATTTAAGTCCACTACATTTGATCATTTTTTGCTTATAATTGAGTCCAGAAGGAGTACTTTATTTGAAAAATTAAATTAAACAATTTATATATATTTTTTTAAAAATCACATCTAAAATTTTTTTTGGCCAATGAATTGCTTTTAGAAACAAATTGAATTATCCATGCCTCTAAAGGCTATGTGTGAGTTTTACTCCCTCCGGACCTATATATAAGAGAAAAAAACTAACTTCACGTGTATTAAAAAAGTTAGTTATATTAGTTTAATTGTCTTGATTTGTGAAAAAAAAAAAGTAATAGTTACTAAACTACTCTTTCTTGGGAGTGTATAATGTTCTTGAAAGTTAGTTCTTGGGAGTGTATAATGCTCTTGGAAAAATAAAAAAACAATTAACCAAAGGGTATTTTTGAAACACTGACATTAAATAGAGTTGATTTGGTTGGCTTTTGCTTATATTTGAGTCCAAAAAATTTAGATACTTTTTTGCTTATAATAGATCTGGAGGGAATATTTTCTAATAAACACTTCAGAAGTAAAACCTAATTACGGTGAGTTCCGAAAAAAAAAACACTTTGAGAAGTAAAAGAAGAAGCAACAAACTTGTGAAAATTGGCAAAAAAAAATTCCATTGAAAAAATATGTTCATTGTAATTCTTTTGCACCTACATGTCTATTCAAGTCTTTTTAGCGTTGATAAATATTGACCTAACACTTTAAAATAGGTAATTGGGAAAGTAAGGGTATGTTTGTTTTAGATTATATTGTAAAAAATCATTTTTTTTTTAAAAAAAAAAAATCACCTTTAAGGATTTCCTATCGGTTTGTTTCAGCTTTTGAAAATAATCAGAATTTGAAAAAAATCTGAAATCTGATTATAACGAGAAACTATTTTGACTACCTTCTTATATAAATCTCATGCTATAGATGGGAGAGTGTTCAAAAAGTGATTTTTATGATTGTAAATAAATACAAATTAGCTTATGCTTTAATTAAAAATATCTAAAAAATAATCACTAAATTTTTATAGAAAAATAAATTTTTTTAATTTTAAACAAACGAGCCTAAATTTCAAATTTTCTTACCAAACACTTTTTTTCTCTATAAATCTTAACAAACACATTAACTTGTTGCACAGCCTCAAATCTTAATTCCCAATTTAGCACAATTATCCCACATCTTAATTGTCATAAATAAATTGAACAAAAAATTAAGTTCCCTAAAAGATGAGTCCAAAAAGATCCTTAATAAAGTTCTTTATCTTGAAGAGTGGATAGAGCACAAACTAATTAACAAAATTAATTTAAAAAGGCCCCAATGAAATTTAAGCTTAATGACTAGGTTATTGGACACTTATATTTGGGCCATTAGGCCCATAATAATACTGAGCCGAGGCCCACATGAAGCAAGTATGGCTATCGTGTCCAACACGACACGAGAGGCGAAAACGAAAAGAAAAGAAAAGCAGGTGGTGAGGAGAAATTGAATTCCGAAGGAAAATCGAAGAAGAAACAAAAAAAAGGGAAAAGAAAAATTTGATATTGGAGGAGTGAGAAATACGGAAAGGATCGAAACTGTTTAGTTTGCAGTTGTAGTTGGAGTTGAAGAAGAGCAATCAATGGATGTGATAAAGACGCAACAAATCTCATCTCGATCGATCGAGAAAGTTATAGTTCACCCGCTCGTGTTGCTGAGCATAGTAGACAACTATAACAGAGTCGCTAAGGACACTCGAAAACGCGTCGTTGGTGTGTTGCTTGGTTCCACTTTCAAAGGCACCGTCGACGTTACCAACAGCTACGCTGGTTTGTGTTTCTCTTTATCTTTCTGGATCTATAGCTGATTCATTGATTAGTGCCAATGCTATGTTGTTAGGATTTTGTGCCCTAAAATTAGGCAAAGTAGGGTTTAATTTTGTTCGTTCAAATTTAGCTGATCTATTCGAATTATGTTCATTCAAATTTAACATATTCTTGTTAATTATTGTAATATTTTGCACATGTTCTCTATTGATTCCTTTTGCACATACTTCTAAGAAACTTCTTTGAAGCATGAGTTAGCATTGTGCAAATGGCTTAAAGTGTTAGAGCACGTACACTTCAAAGTATCTGTATCGGATACTTCACGGACACTGTAGGATACTCCTTGCTATATTTTAATTTTTGACTTTTTATACAAATATAGATGAAAATATTACAATAGTTAGATAAATCGTTAGCGTTTTATTATATTTTCAATGACTTTTGCTAACTATTAAAATATTATTTCTTTCTTTTAATTTAAGTTTTGTGCTTTTGTATTAATTTTATACTAATTTTGTATATTGTACCATAGTCATGCCGTTTATTATAAACGGCGCGGACCAGTACACGAGGCTCCCACCTAATGGAGTCTGGAGAGGGTATATGTACGCAGTCTTACCCCGGATCATGCCATGTATTATAATTTTTAAAATTTTCCATATCCCCGTGTCCGTGTCATATTGTATCCATGTTTCATGTTGTACTTGTGCTTCCTAGTCATGTTGACTTGTTTTAGGTGGTAGTTCACAAAGAAGTTTTTAAACTTTAAAGTTTTGTAGAGGAATTTTAATATGTGATACTTGAAAGACAGATTTTATATGTTGCAAGTTCTTATTAAATGAACATATTGTTTATTCATTAAATATAAGAGATAAACTTCAAGTGTCCCTTCAAATTTGTTACTGCATTGGTATTTTCGCTATTTTGGACATCCAATTGAATGTGCAAGATCATTAGTTCGGAGCATAAGTTTTGTTCAAGTGATTCTATTTCCATGCATGATTTTGAACTCTCGAGTCAAGAGCTAAAAGGATAAGTGAATTGTGTATCTCCCACTAATTGGTTCTCTAATCGACATTCAACAGTGCCCTTTGAGGAAGATGACAAGGATCCTAGCATCTGGTTTCTCGACCACAATTATCATGAATCAATGTTTTCCATGTTTAAGAGAATAAACGGTATAAGTTGATTAGTTTTTCCTTTTCTTGTATTTTCTTTCAATTCAATATCTGATTTAATAAAACATGGAAAATATAATTTTTTTTACAGCAAAGGAGCATGTCGTGGGGTGGTATAGCACTGGTCCAAAACTGCGTGAAAATGATCTCGACATTCATGGGTTATTTAATGAGTATGTTTATTAAGCTGAAATCTTGAGTAGAGTGCTATTTCAATGTTGTGTTTTTACTTTGAGTGTTCATACTTCCCAATTTTTCATTTTAATGGTTGGCAAAGTCTTCCCTCCCCACATTTGCCCCTTTGAGTCTGCGATCATATGAATATAGTTGTCATGAACTGATTGAAACTTATTTAAGACATATTCTATGTGTTGCTTTATCCAAAGTGATCAAGCTTAACATTGTTGCAGCTATGTTCCAAATCCTGTTTTGGTTATAATTGATGTTGAACCTAAGGAACTGGGAATTCCAACGAAAGCTTACTATGCAGTTGAAGAGGTTAAAGAGGTAGAACTGAAGTCCCTCTATATCTTTGATAAAAATATTTTATTGATACTACTGTTAAAATAATTCTGCTTTGTAAGATGGTGGGAGCTAGTTTTTGCCTAACACTTAATCAGTAGCCACAGGAACTGACTGATTGTTTATTCTTACAGAATGCCACTCAGAAAAGCCAAAAGGTCTTTGTGCATGTACCATCTGAGATTGCTGCTCATGAAGTGGAGGAAATAGGTGAGCCAGAATGCAAACTGTTGCTATTTTTCTTTGATTCATTTCAATGTTGTTTGTTTTTATTTATTTTTTTAATACTGAAGTTTTTTAATTTTATCTTCTTTGATTGATTTTAATATTGTTGGTTTTTTTTTTATTTTTTTAATACTGAAGTTTTTTAACTTTATCCACATAGTTGTCTAAACAATTTCTCCTGTTATTTTAAATTTTAAAACGCCCTTGTGCAGGAGTGGAGCACTTGCTTAGAGATGTGAAGGATACAACAATTAGCACACTTGCAACAGAGGTTTTTTTTTTTATTCTTCTCTTTAATTATTAATTCTTTTTCTTTGTTTTTTTATCTTAATGCTTTTTTTAATATGTTTTTCCCCGTCATACTTTTGAGTGTTTTAGATGGTTCTTTTTGACAAAAGAATGAATGCTAACATTGTAATTTGTTACATAGGTGAGTGCAAAACTCACAGCGTTGAAGGGCTTGGATGCAAGACTTAAAGAGATTAGGAGTTATCTTGACCTTGTTATTGATGGAAAGCTTCCTCTAAACCATGAGATCCTGTATCATCTGCAGGTTTGTTTCTCATATTCTTGCTTAGTAAATTCAGATCCTTTCCCTTTGTTAGTAATCCGTGTATGAATTTAATTGAAGTCTGTTTTTATGATTCCATCATTTAGTTTGACTTAGAACCATATTTTAACAACATATAGGCAATCAACCATACAACATTGATGGCTCGATAAAATAATTGCTTGGAGTTGTCTGTTTTTAAATTTCTTTAGTTACTTTTTTTAGTGGACTTGCTCCATTATTGTTTTTCACCATTTCATGCCTTGTTGCCATTTGTTAGGACGTGTTCAACCTGCTACCAAATCTTAATGTCGCTGATCTGATCAAGGCTTTTGCAGGTTAAGATTCTTTATTCTTGCTAAGTGTGAATATCATATTTTTCTGTATTGTCCTTTCTAGATTGTTGATCCCTGGCCTACATGTGCAGTGAAAACCAATGATATGATGCTGGTAATATACCTTTCGTCTCTCATTAGAAGTGTAATTGCACTCCACAACTTGATTAACAACAAGGTTAGATACATTTTCCTCAATCTTGCTGCAATTACGTTAGTTGATTTTGGCTTTATAATTAGGGTTTGTTATTATATTATTAAAATAACAATTTTGGCAAGGTTTGAGAAAAAATCAAGTTTGTCCTCCTTTAATGTTTCACAAACCTCTGTTTCTTGAGCTTCGAGTAATGTCAGACTATGGTTTCTAATTTGTAATATACTTAGATTCATGTTTAGTTTGCTAGGCATCTTTATACATGCTCATCCTCTTTTTCCTGTATGAGTTACTGATTTACAGTTATTCCTGTCTTTTAATATTGGAAATTTAATTTCAGATGCTCAACAAAGAACATGAAAGGGCAGAAGACTCCAAACCAGTTGCCGTACCTGGTGCAAGTTAAGGTTTAAAGGGTTGTGAACTTGTGATGCTTGGAGATCTAAGGGTACCTGTTACTGAATTCAAGTACCAAGACTATTACAGCTACATCCTTTTGTCAATCTTCTAGAACATTTCTGATAGGGTTAACGAAATACATGTAACATGGCATAATGATTCTTTTACATTTTCCCCATGCTTCATTCATGTATTTTACTCTTCAACACTCTGCTCAGTTTCTTTGTTTGCTAGCTTCGTTAACAACTTAAAGAGTAATGCTCACTACCATAAAAACAAATTGATCAGGGTTCACGATTTCAGAAATGGACCTTTGTTCCGCTATTTTTTGCTGATTCTCGTATGCGCACCCAGTAGCACTTCAGATTAGTTAAAGGACGTGTTATTGTAAGTTGCAACTCGGGACGCATCCTGTACAGGCCGTTGTATAATTATGACCGGGTTATGTGCATAAGATTGGACTATTCAGAATAAAAGCTAAAATATGGCTTGCAAAGAATTTAAATAAGTAACCTTATTCTATAAATGTGCATATCTTTTGATGGTAATAATAAATAATGATACCTCGTTCTAGTGATTTTTTATTGTTGTCAAATGTTTGATGAGAAGTGATTTTGTTATACACACCAAGTCTATATCTTAATGTCTGTTTGATTTAGATTATTTTTAACGCAAACGTAAAAATAACGTTTTTCGAGGTAATTATTTTGAAAGTTATGTGTGGGGAGCGTTCTCCCAACGTGATTTTGCATTTGCAGAATCTAAAATAAAAAGGTCCTTAATAGTTTAAGTTGCTAAGTGTATGCATAAATATCCGGTATATAAAATATTTAAGTCGGTTTATATAAAATTTAGGCAGATTTGATGAGGTGAAAAGAAAAAATCCATATTTGTAATGAATTATATTATTATGGAATGTGCTAATACTGACTGGTCATTGATGTTTGTAAAAAGGGGTAGCACTTACAGGTATAGTGGTGTTAAAACGGGTCAATCTGTCCCGATGGTAGCACTTACAAGTAGTGATGTTAAAATGGGTCAATGGGACGGGTTGATCCGTTTGAACAAAATGTGTTAGATCTCCTAACCCATCCCGTTTAGTAGTGGGTTGACGGATTGGCCCATTAAAAAAAAACTAGAAAATTGGGTTGATAAATTGACGGGTTGACCCGTAATAAAAAAAAATTGAAAGCAATTATAAAAGATAAAAAATTAGGCATACAAAGCGAAAATGGGCTGGCGAGCCAACTCGACCAGCCTCCAAACTGTTAAAAAAATAAAAAATAATATATATATATATATATACCCGTCTCTGACCCGCCATCTTGGTGGGTTAAGTGGGGGCGGGTCAAAACGGATTGATGGGTTCATAACCCCAACCCAACCCGTCAAAAGAGACGGGTTAAACAGGTTGGTCCGTTAGGCCCAATCCATTTTGTCACCTCTACTTACTGGACACATGATTGAGCTTAGTATTATTTTCATCTTAAGTAAACAATGCATCTACCGGAGAACAAACAAGATTGAATACATCACCCTCATAAGTGGGAACATTTTCAATCCTCCGACTAAAATTCGGAGATTCCATCCTCCCTAATTTTTGGACCATAGATTTAATATTAAAAAAAAAGCAACAGTTGAGATGAGAAACTTGTAACCGGGATAATAGGTATGAGATTTGTGATAAGGAAATTCCAATCACAGCCACTGCCACCGAAGCCTTCTCCTTCGTCGTTGCTGCCGTCCGCCTTCACCAATGAAAATCGTTTTCTCCACCGTCGGTTGTAACCAGACACTTACCTTCTTCTTCTTTCTCCTTCGTGTAACATCCCGATTTGCTTAATCTTTTTATTTAACTAGTATTTAAGTAATTGTATTTTCTTAGAGGGTCTAGAAAATTAAATAAATTATTCCGAGGCTATAGTCACGCTCTACGCTATCGTAGGAAGCTATGGTTAAGTTTTGGGTCGAAAACTCAGATGGAGCCCGGTCTGCGTTTTTCCTTGACAGTAGTGCTTTACTACTATCGAGACCTAATTTGGACCCGTGAACGAGATAGTTAGTCTTAGAATCACGTTTCCTATATTTTTGAAAAAGTTCGTCCTGACGTTCGAAAATGAAAATAATATATTATATTCGGACCGATAATCGTTCTAGCAGACGATTCGAGCTATCTTAGGGTTTTTCGAGAACCTTGAGCCAATAATTTTCATACCAGGGCTATGATAAATTATTTGGGAACTCCTACTAGTGTCGTGAGGATTTTCAAAATATTGGGACGCGAAATGATCAAATTGCCCTTGATCTTTTTACTAAATTACCTTTTTACCCTTTTCTTAACTCTTCAGTTGCCTCAAATAAAAATATCTAAATTTTTATGACTCACCTCATTCTCTCTCCATAATTTCGTGCAGCCCTCTCTCTCTCATCCCCTCCAACTTCTTCTTCTTCCTTCCTTTCTTCTTCCTCCTCCATTTTCTTACATTTTTCTTCATCTCCATTTTTCTCAAGCTTCCTCAAGCTTTTTCAAGAAGGTTTGTGAAGCAAAGTTGCTCCTCTCATCCTCCTCTATCACCTAAAAGGTATAGATTTCATCCTTGAGCTCTCAATCTTTATTTTCTCCATTTATTTTCATGAATTTCAATTTCTAGATCTAAACTTCAAAAATCTCTAGAAAATTGTAGAAAAATCATTTTGAGACCAAACCAATTCCTATGAGCTAGTGTCATACCCTACTATCATAATCCAAGAGCTTGTAATGAAATAAGATCTGTAGCCTATTTATCAAAAAGGGGCCGAATGTATGTGTATGTAGGAAATAGGTTTTTGTTGTTCATTGTTCTTGATTCCACATGTTTCATCCCTCAATCATTTAATCCAAGTGATTAGGAGGCCAAATCAAACTCTCACCTATTTTTCATGGTGATGGCTGAAACCCTACTTTGTTGGTTTAAGGGGTTTTGGTTCAAATCTTTGATAATTGATCATTGATTATGCAGTAGGTATGCTTAAGGGTCATTAATCCAAGAGTTGGTAGAATTTCAATATCCCTAGCCTATTTAATTAATTAAGGGCAGTAGCTAATCCTAGAGATTAGGTAGATTATGGTTTCATTATTTTAATTTTTGGTTATGTTTTACTGTATAGAATCTGACAGGACTTGAACGCTCGATCGCGCACTCGATTGATTGTTGCGGAGCCACATTCAGAATCTCTCGGGAAAATCACTAAGGTGGGGGAAAGAACCACAACATCGTCGGGGAGGCAAGCTTCAAATAATATATATATTGATATGCATAGGGTGACCCAAACCCTACTAGAGGTCATTTGACCGTTAGGTTGATTTTACCGTATATCATGGATGTATGTTCTGTGATTGGTATTTAATGTGATATATGTGATATATGTTATGCTTGTTGAGTCTCCAAATGTCTAATGTGCATTTACCTCAGTTTTGATGAGATTAAAACAATTATTCAATGATTTAATTGAACCCGTCTGTGGTATTTAACTCGTCCACTTAGTGTGCAGATTATAACATTAAGCGTCTATATGAACTGTTCACTCGTCTGAACTAAGTTCACTCGTCTGAACTAGCTAAGGTTCACTCGTCTGAACTAAAGAGAAGTTCACTCGTCTAATGAAGTCTTCAACCGTCTAATCAAAGGAAGACTCACCCGTCTAAAAGACTTTGCAACTGACGTCATCTCTTTGTTAAAGAGGTAACCCGTCTAATGAAGCTACTCATCCGTCTAGTGACTAATGTTGAAAAATACATTGGATGAAAGCTGTCTCGACTGTGATAAGGAACTTCAACAAAGTGCTTTGCCTGAACACAACTGCATCTTACACCAAAAGGGAAAGTCTTCCCTCTGCAAACAAAAAGCACGTATACAGACCTGCTGAGACTAAAGGTATATCAGAAGTCTGTATCACTCTGATGAAAGAGAATAAGCAAAGTTCCCCATGCTTTAATGGCTGATCAGAACGACTCTATTGCATTTATTGAAGATCTGTAAGAAGCCAAGACTTCAGACTTTGTGTCCAACGGCTTTAAAATTTTGAAGCCTATTTAATGAAGAAGACTTTGAAGATTCCAGTAGACAAGAGAACGATCAAAGCAATTAAGAGCAATTACTCTGTACATTTATATCTTTATTCTTTCATTATTTATTCTTCAATCATTTGAAGTTAATACGCAGTCTTTTAGAACTTCACATTTAATACACTTGTCTGAGTGCTTGTGAAAGACTTGCAAAGTGTAATCTTTTTACAACTTCTCTCAAACAAACCCGTCGGAGCCTGAAGAGGCTAAGTGTGCAAATAATACTTGTCTGGAGCCTGGAGAGGCTAGGTGTGAAAACAATACTCGTCTGGAGCCCGGAGAGGCTAGATGTGAAAATAATACTTGTCTGTCCTGTAACCTAAATCAGTTATAGTGAGAAAACTTGGTGCTGCCAAGGACTGGACGTAGCCTCATTGTTAAGGGGTGAACCAGGATAAAACCTGCTGAGTGATCTCTCTTTCCCTTAACTCTTTTGTTTTATTATTTGTCTTAAGTATCATCTAACTAAAGGGATTTATAATTGTGTTTATCAAAACTTTTCTTATCTTGCATGATTGTGTGTTTTCTGTGAAAACCTTCAGACGAGTTATCAGTCTGATTGACCTGTCTGTGTTTACTCGTCTATTATAACCCGTCTGTGCTTGCGAAAAAGTTTCTAAATTCCGCATAAATTTGGCAAACACCATTCAACCCCCCTTCTAGTGTTTGCATCTGTCTATTTCAGTTGGTATCAGAGCTCAACCTCTCGGTTGAGCACCTAACAGTGTAGAGAAAAGATCCTGAAGAATAGACAATGTATTCTGGAGCAAGCTCAAGTGGGAACCCCCAACCTAAAGGAGGCTCTATAACCAGACCCCCTTTCTTCGATGGTGTAAACTACAACTACTGGAAAGAAATGTTTCACTAGTTCATCTTGTCAACAAATTCTGATGTATGGGATGTCATTACTGATGGTCCTTACACTCCTCAAAATAATGATGGCTCAGACAAGCCTAAGGCTCAGTGGATACCTGCAGAAAAGACAAGATGGGATCTAAACCGTAAAGCCAGATATGCTATAATCTGTGCTCTCAGTCTAGAAGAGTTTGAAAAGGTTCATGCTTGTGATTCTGCTAAAGAAATGTGGGACTCCTTATCTGTCACACATGAAGGAGAAGAGACAGAAGTGGAAGCCAATCTCTGTCTGATGGCCAATATGGATTTAGAACCTGAAACTGAGGTACATTCTGAACTTGAAGAATTGCATGATGCTTATGATGAGCTGGTAGAGGAATCCAAAGGCTTATCTAAGGCCTTCAAATCCCTCAAGAGAGATTATGTTAAACTCCTCAGTGAGCATAAACAAAAATCTCAAGAGTGTGAGATGCTGGCCAAAGAGAATAGCCAGCTGAGGACTGAAAAGTCTGATGAAGCTTCGATCTCAAGTGAAACATCACATTCTGAAGAAGTGGTCACACTTCAACAGAAAGTGAAGGAGCTCACTTCTGATCTTGCTAGATTTGTTAATGGCAGAGATAATCTGACAAAACTGCTAGGATGTCAGAGACACTCTCTTAACAAAGAAGGCATTGGATATGATCATCAAGCTGATCATAAAGTATCAACAAAATCTTCAACTGTCTATGTTGAACCCACTTCAGTTAGAATTAGACCCGTCTGTAACTTCTGTGGAAAAGCTGGACATGTTATGTCTAAGTGTTTTCACAAGAAGAAGAGGAAGTCTTCACAGACTCCTAGAACTAACAGAAAAGGACCCAGAAAAATATGGGTACATAAAGATAAAATAATTTCTGTTGCAGACATCCTTAATAGGACAAAGCAGACGCCTTTGCTGGTACCTGGACAGTGGCTGCTCGCGACATATGACAGGAGAAAGGTCTATGTTCCATGACCTCCAGTCTAAGAATGGTGGATTTGTTGCCTTTGGAGGCGCAATCAAAAAGGAAGAGTAATTGGTGTTGGTATAATTGGTGGTAAACTCCCTCTTCCCTCTATCTCAAATGTGCTTATGGTTGAAGGACTAAGACACAATTTACTTAGCATAAGTCAATTACGTGATAGTGGATTTGATGTCTCCTTCACTAAGAATGAATGCATAGTCAAAGACAAGAGTGGCAAGACCCTCTTTTCAGCTAATAGACAGCAAAATCTTTATAAGATTGAGCTAACTGAACTCTTAGATCAAAGTGTAACATGTCTGATGTCTAAAGAAGATGAAAGATGGTTATGGCATAAGAAACTAGGACATGCTAGTATGAAACTTATTTCGAAATTGAAAAAGGATAACCTTGTGAGAGGACTGCCTGATATTAGTTTCAAGAAAGATGTTTTATGTGATGCATGTCAGAGAGGTAAACAAGTAAAATCAAGTTTCAAATCAAAAAACATTGTATCAACCTCTAGACCTCTTCAGTTGTTACACATGGATCTGTTTGGACCAGTTAGTGTTGCCAGTTTAGCTGGAAGGAAATATGGATTTGTCATTGTTGATGATTATTCTAGATTTACGTGGGTACTTTTCTTAACCCACAAGGATGAGTTTTTTAAGGCCTTCTCTGTATTCTGTAAGAAAGTACAAAATGAGCAAGGTTTCTGTATTTCTACCCTTAGAAGTGATCATGGGGGAGAATTTGAAAATGAGCAATTCAAACTGTTCTGTGAAGAGAATGGAATCTCTCACAACTTCTCTGCACCAAGAACTCCATAGCAAAATGGAGTGGTTGAGAGAAAGAACAGATCTCTGCAAGAGATGGCTAGATCAATGCTTAATGAAAATAATCTCCTTAAGTACTTCTGGGCTGAAGCAGTAAACACTACATGTTATGTGCAAAATAGAATACTTATAAGGTCTATCTTAAAGAAGACTCCTTATGAATTGTGGAAAGGTAGAAAACCCAACATATCTTATTTCCATGCATTTGGATGTGAATGCTTCATCTTAAATACCAAGGATCAACTTGGAAAGTTTGATTCCAAGGTAGACAAAGGTATCTTCATTGGATATTCTGAAGTGTCTAAAGCATATAGAGTTTTTAACTCTAGAACCTCTGTTGTTGAGGAATCCATTCATGTAAAATTCAATGATAATCTAAAGACTGATAGGGAACTATCAGATCTAGGAGATGATCTTGCAGGACTTGATCTTACCCAGCAGACGAGTCAACAGCCAAACGTATCAAAAACTGAGTCTGGTGAGGAATCTATCAGACAAGTGGAGCAGACGAGTCATCAGTCAGATCAACATCAAAATAATGATCTCAGAAGAGACTGGAAGTTCAAAGCTCATCATCCTGAAGATCTTATCATTGGAAGTCCCTCTGAAGGTGTTAGAACCAGATCTGTCTTAAGAGAGTCAAGCAATATGGCTTTTTTATCTGAAGTTGAACCAAAGCATATTGAGGAAGCTCTTGAAGATGAAAGCTGGATTCTTGCTATGCAAGAGGAACTTAATCAGTTCAAAAGGAATGATGTCTGGAAACTTGTCTCCAAACCAACAGACAAGTCTGTTATTGGAACAAGATGGGTTTTCAGAAACAAGCTAGATGAAGATGGCAAAGTTGTCAGAAACAAAGCAAGGTTAGTAGCTCAAGGCTACAACCAACAAGAAGGTATTGACTATACTGAGACTTTTGCACCTGTAGCTAGAATAGAAGCAATTCACATACTCATGTCATATGCTGCACAACATCAAATTACTCTATTTCAAATGGATGTAAAAAGTGCATTTTTAAATGGAATAATTGAAGAAGAAGTTTATGTTAAACAACCTCCTGGTTTTGAAGATAATGAAAAACCAGATTATGTTTTCAAACTTAAAAACGTTTTATACGGTTTAAAACAAGCGCTTAGAGCATGGTATGATAGACTTAGTTCTTTTCTTATGACTAATGGTTTTATAAGAGGAAAAGTTGATACAACTTTGTTTAAGAAATGCTCAAAAGATAACTTCATAGTAGTTCAAATATATGTTGATGATATTATTTTTGGAGCTACTAATGAAAAATTGTGCAAAGAATTCTCTAAGTTGATGCAAGCAGAATTTGAAATGAGCATGATGGGAAAATTGAAGTTTTTTCTTGGACTGCAAATCAAGCAGACGTGTGATGGAATCTACATCCATCAACAAAAGTACATCAAGGAGATTCTAAAGAAATACAAAATGGATAGCTCAAAGATCATGAAAACTCCCATGCAAACTAATGCTAATCTAAGCAAAGATGATGAAGGTAAAAAGGTAGACCAAACTGTCTGCAGAGGTATGATTGGATCTCTTCTTTACTTAACATCTAGTAGACCTGATATTCAATTTAGTGTCTGTATGTGTGCTAGATTCCAATCTGATCCCAAAGAATCTCATCTTAAGGCTGTTAAAAGAATCTTTAGATATTTGCTTGGAACCACTAATCTTGGTTTAATGTATTTGAGAACACAAGATTACAGATTAGTTGGCTTTTGTGATGCTGACTTTGCTGGAGATAGACTTGAAAGGAAAAGCACCAATGGAGGATGTCACTTCATTGGAGCAAACTTAGTCTCCTGGTCAAGCAAAAGACAGACGACTATCGCCCTCTCAACTGCAGAAGTAGAATATGTCTCTGCTGCAAGTTGCTGCTTACAGCTATTATGGGTAAAACATCAACTCGAAGATTACTCTATATTTGAGCATAATATACCTGTCTGGTGTGATAATTCTAGTGCTATTTGCTTAACCAAGAATCCCATACAACATTCTAAGGCTAAGCACATAGAAATTAAACATCACTTCATAAGAGATTATGTTCAAAAATGTGTTTTTGATGTTAAGTTTGTTAAAACTGAAAATCAATGGGCTGATATCTTTACAAAATCTTTAGCTGAGGATAGGTTTAAGTTTATAAGAGACAACTTGAACATACATTGCTTTGCTGAATAACCTGTCTGATGAGTGTTTATGATACCTGTCTATGTTTAATCGTTTGACCTTATGAGTCATTCCCTCTTCTTTTAAAATTCTTTTTAAAATGGCTATTTTCTTTTAAGTGTCATTTCTTTCTCTGAGGCAAAATGTGTACATGGCTGTTTTTATTTTAAATCAATTTTTTTTTTTAAAAAAAACCTCCATCTTTTTGTTGTTTTCGTTTAAAATTACAACTGTCTTTGGTCTTTAAAAGGGAAAACTTTCTTTTCTTTTAAAATGTATTTCGTTCTTACGTTTTCAAATCTCCTTCTTCGTTTTTTAAAACCATCAAAGAGGATGCATCTGCTCAGGGGGAGCAGTTGAAGAAGCCTTTAGACAAAACCAAAGGACAAACTTGCTTTTAACTCTTTTTGATCTTTTTAACACTTATATGTAATTTTATTTTTTTTACAAAGTACCTTGTACACAGCCAATGATGGCTTAATGTTACAATTACCTCTTCTGTTTCTCTTTTTTGATTATGACAAAAGGGGGAGAAAGTTAAATGAAAAATGTTAATGTTACAACTGTCTGATATGAACAAATGTTTATCTTTAAATATGATGTATCTTTTCTTTTCTCTCCGTTTATATTCTATTGCTTTTGATAATGTCAAAAGGGGGAGAAAATACTAAGATAAGACTAAGATAAAAAGTTAAATGCTTATCTGTCTGAGTATGTTATAATTATGGAACAATGTTTTAATCTGACTAATCATATACATGACTGATTTATGTGAATTTTCTTAAGTTTATTAAATAATTTAACATGTTTTGTCATCATCAAAAAGGGGGAGATTGTTGAGTCTCCAAATGTCTAATGTGCATTTACCTCAGTTTTGATGAGATTAAAACAATTATTCAATGATTTAATTGAACCCGTCTGTAATATTTAACTCGTCTACTTAGTGTGCAGATTTTAACATTAAGCGTCTATATGAATTGTTCACTCATCTGAACTAAATTCACTCGTCTGAACTAGCTAAGGTTCACTCGTCTGAACTAAAGAGAAGTTCACTTGTCTAATGAAGTCTTCAACCGTCTGATCAAAGGAAGACTCACCCGTCTAAAAGACTTTGCAACTGACGTCATCTCTTTGTTAAAGAGGCAACCCGTCTAATGAAGCTACTCATCCGTCTAGTGACTAACGTTGAAAAATACATTGGATGAAAGCTGTCTCGACTCTAATAAGGAACTTCAACAAAGTGCTTTGCCTGAACACAACTGCATCTAACACCAAAAGGGAAAGTCTTCCCTCTGCAAACAAAAAGCACGTATACAGACCTGCTGAGACCAAAGGTATATCAGAAGTCTGTATCACTCTGATGAAAGAGAATAAGCAAAGTTCCCTATGCTTTAATGGCTGATCAGAACGACTCTATTGCATTTATTGAAGATCTGCAAGAAGCCAAGACTTCAGACTTTGTGTCCAACGGCTTTAAAATTTTGAAGCCTATTTAATGAAGAAGACTTTGAAGATTCCAGTAGACAAGAGAACGATCAAAGCAATCAAGAGCAATTACTCTGTACATTTATATGTTCATTCTTTCATTATTTATTCTTCAATCATTTGAAGTTAATACGCAGTCTTTTAGAACTTCACATTTAATACACTCGTCTGAGTGCTTGTGAAAGACTTGCAAAGTGTAATCTTTTTACAACTTCTCTCAAAAAAATCCGTCTGAACCTACAGAGGCTAAGTGTGCAAATAATACTTGTCTGGAGTCTGGAGAGGCTAGGTGTGAAAATAATACCTGTCTGTCCTGTAACCTAAATCAGTTATAGTGAGAAAAATTGGTGCTGCCAAGGACTGGACGTAGCCTCATTGTTAAGGGGTGAACCGGGATAAAACCTGCTGAGTGATCTCTCTTTCTCTTAACTCTTTAGTTTGATTATTTGTCTTAACTATCGTCTAACTAAAGGGGTTTATAATTGTGTTTATCAAAACTTTTCTTATCTTGCTTGATTGTGTGTTTTCTGTGAAAACCTTCAGACGAGTTATCAGTCTGATTGACCTATCTGTATTTACTCGTCTATTATAACCCGTCTGTACTTGCGAAAAAGTTTCTAAATTCCGCATAAATTTGGCAAACACCATTCAACCCCCTTCTAGTGTTTGCATCTGTCTATTTCAATGCTTACTATATGCTTATGATTGATTAAACATGATTTATCTGTAAGTTGATTTTGATGTTGTGTATATGCTGTTGTGACTGTTGATGTCTGAGTAGAATTAGGAAGTGATTTATGAGAAATCGGATGATAAATGTGTGGTGAGAAAGTCGAGGTTATATATATATATATATATATATATATATATATATATATATATATATATATATATATATATATATATATATTGTAGTGCTCAACCTAGTGATATAGTTGATCTGTTGTTGTTGTGATGTGAGTTGATGCCCGGTTGAACCGGATGAAGGTTGGTCGTGGTTGTATATAAGTCGTGGTTGAGGCACTAAGTGTTGATCCTGAGATGAGTCAGCGAGATTTATGTTCCATAGTTGTTATTCATCACTATGTTGGCATACGGGCGATTTCGATTTTACCTGCGGGGAGATGGTAGTACCGATTAGTTTGGCGTAGGGGCGATTTCGATCTTACCTGCGGGGAGGTGGTCGTACCCGTTAGTCGAATTGTAGACGGACGGGCGTATATCTCGACCTAGCCTGCAGACGGGGGGATATGTCGTTACCGAAAGTTGAGTTGTTAACGAACGGACGAATTCTCCGACCTAGCCTGCGGGCGAGGGAACATGTCGTTACCGTAAGTTGCGTTGTTGACAGGCGAATATTCCGACCTGGCCTGCGGGCGGGGGAATATGTCTTATCCATGAGACGATTTGGGCTTGCGGGCTTTAGACCGAACCCTACTTTATGGGGGTGGCATAGTGATGATTGGGACACCTTGATCTGTTGGGGATGTCGCGTCATGATCGCCCATATAGTCGTTAGTTGCATGAGCGTGAGGGACAATAGTTAAGGGAAAAATTATTCGAAAGTCGTTTGGTTGTAACTGTCGTGTTTGTGAGTGTGCTATCTGTATAGATTATTTATATCATTGTTTTCCTCATGTATGACATATTACTGTTTCTTATCCCTTGTATTTCCTCTGTCATATTCTCTTTACTCTCGACTGTACGAGAAGATCCCGTTGAGGATTTGCCAGAGGAGATTGATGGCATACCCGTAGAACCAGATGCTGGCGGGAGAGCCCTGGATCCCAGTGCTGGAGGACCGTAGGCATCGGGGGTTGGTAGTTGTAGTTGTTATGGCCAGTACGGGAGATTGAGTCGTCTGTATCTTCATTTCCGCTGCTATGCTTTCAGTTTTTATTTACTGCATACTCTGAAGTCTTTATATTTGGTATCAATGTTGTAAGCTATACTGATGGAGCCAATACTATTATGTATGTATACTTTTATTATGGTATCAGTATGCATTGTATGTTTTGATGTTTTCACAAATTTTATACTACTACGCTACGCTATAACGCTAATAATTATAAGTGGGGTCACCAATGAGACCTCCTAGGAAGGGGTTGTCTCACTTCGTCTCCCTTCTTCTCCACCGTTCCGTGCTCCTCTGCAACCACTGGAAATCTCCGTCAAGCAACCACTGGAAACACCTTCGCTCTATTCAATCCTCCAACATGCCAACAAAGATTTAATTTCAAAATAATATCCAGAAGCAAATCATAACAGAAATTTTCAACAAAATCCAAAATAACAACAACAAAAATCTTCAAGGCATAAAAAACTGAGAACGTTGAATTTCTGGGCATCCTTCCGACACCAAAACAACCTCCAAAATTCCTAGGGCTCCATCGAAACCTTCTTCGGAACAAGAGAAAAAAAACAAAGAACCAGACATCGAAAATCGCATCAAGATAGGGAGAAAAAGGTTGGGGATGAGTCAATTCGTCGTTGGAAGGTTGGAAGGTTCTAGATCATGTGGTGTAGGAGAAGAATCGACAATAAAGAGGGGCCGTGGAAAGTGGAGTTGAAATCGGCAGCAGAGGATAGATCGGCGGGCGACTAGTCGGATAGTGTAGTCACCGGCCGGGAAGGACACATGACGACGGGTGCTTGACAGAATGACGGCGACGATGCTTGACTGCTGACAATGCTTCCCCAAAATCAAAGTTTCTTTTCTTCTATTTTTTTCCTTACTGTTTGGGTAAGTAGTAACCGGTTGTGATAGGTCAAGTGGCAAGGACGATGCAAACACAACGTGGGAGATGGAGGATATTAGAATCGCCCCTCATAACCTCATTGTAGAAGCAACCATTTAGTTGTATTGACTATTAAGAGCGTTACAAAAAAAAATTTAAGATTAAATCTTGTAGATGGTCCATCATGGATAGGTCGTCTGAAAGTATCACAGAAAATTCAGGTTGAGCTTTGTCGCATGTCAGAATAGGAAATCTCTTCTTTTTATCGAAGTGTGTACAGACTTTGTAATATACAAAGTCGATTGGCTATCATCTTCTTCATGTAAGACTCAAATTTGGTTCACAATGTTGTTTTTTCTGATAAAACTTCCTGCAATACATCATCTGTGAGGTATAACTAAATATTGGAGTGAGTTTTGTCATCAATACCACCCCACTCAGAATCCTTCATTGTGGCAGGTTTCTTTTCTTTCTCAGAAAGTGCTATCTTAAAAATAATTTGTGTCAAAACAATCATCATACAAACCTTTCACAGTCCGAAGTTGATGTGCCCATCGAACTATTGAATATCAAATTTTGCAGTCATCAATTTTTTTTGAACAAATCTACCCAGAACACTATAAGTGCTCTAATACCAGTTTGTTAAAAATTAGTAGAAATAAAGCGGAAGTATAAGCACAAATGTTATTCAGTTTAGAGCCTAGGTCCACATGCAAAGACGACTGCCATATATTTTCAATGAGAAAATGGAAGATTCTATGGTACCCCTTGGGTACCCTGCCTTTTACCTTGTAGTCCAATCAAATGGTGAGAACTTAGCCCCTTTTTTCTTAGACATGACTCAATTAATTGAGGTGACACATTGTGGTTGGACATAAGGTACCCAAACCCTCTGCTTTTCAAGGGTACCATGGCGACGCCCTAAGAAATTATGATGGAGAATACAAAAGAGTTGTCACTCTTAACTCAAACCCAAATTCCAAATATACTCAAATACCTCACAATATTTACGCACCGATGTATACACTCAACTCTCACAATAAACAAAGAAGAGAATATACGGATAAGTAAATCTCCTCCTTTGAAAGATAATGTTTTTCGACGATCTAAAAATTCCTTCAAGCAATGGAATTTATAGGATGAACTCTACTCTCCTAACCGTTCAACAGGCTACGAAAGAAAATATTTTCCTCTATAACATTAATTTCTGTCAACAATAATGAAGGAGAAATTTCTCTCTTCCTTTGATTTCTTTCAAATATGGTAAAATTAAGTTAAAGCCACACATCAACACCAGGAAATAGGGACTCAAGGTGCAAGGCATGGTGGTTTAATGCACACCTTGAGTGATGGGTGACGGGGACAAGAACTGCGGTTCTATGAGAGGGGGAAAATTGGTCGGGGTTTGGTTGGGGTAATGGGTGGGAGTGGGCGTGTTGAAGTGAAAAGAAAAAGTATGGGAGATGATAGGGAGGAGTGAAATTAAAATATAATAGAACCTTTTTTTAGATGTTATAGATTATGAATTTCAACCATTGATCACCGATAATGATTGATATTTAAGATGCATAAATGCACCTTCTTTTACAAGGCGCATGTTAGACATATATTTTTTAACTCTACTCAACTTATAAACCTAAAACAAATTGAATTAAGTTGGGTCAATCAACCAAGGTCGGTCCAGTTGGTAAGGATACAACTCATATCTCACTAGGACGTGAGTGTGAACCTTGCTGCCGATGTGAGGACCTCGTTGGTAGATAATCTATAAGTACCTTTGTAAGCGCTTTTTAAGCCGTGAGGCTTGCCCTGGTCCTAGTAAGCCCTTGGGAATCCGGGACCCAACTCACCTAAACTTTTTGTAAAAAGAAACTTGGGTCAAAATCTATGAAACATGGGTCACGGAGTTGAGTTATATGATGATTTGCTTCGAAATCTAATTTGGGCCAATAGCGTAGTACAATATTAGAAGGCTATTAATTTAGTACCCCATCAATTAATTCCCCCACCTTCCTCGCCCATTTTTTTTAATTTATTTCCCAAAATAATTCTTCTTCTTAGAAAAAAGATTATACTATATAATATGATAATAATATTTTAAGTATTTCAATAAATAATAATTGAATCACATAGAATTATTTCAATTCATAATTGAGGTTAATGACTTTTGTAAATTTTGGCAACAATATTAAAAGATTGTCGTGATTGTAATTGCGAAGGGGACCACGAGAAAGTAAAATTTTAGAAAAAGAGTACTTACAAAGATAAGGTAAGATACTTACATGCTTTGCTTTGGAGGAAGAAGTATGAGGGCGGAATGGGGTTTAGAAGATTCAAAGCCTTTAATGAAGCTCATTTAGCAAAGCAAGGATGGAGAATTCTAAAACATCAAGATTCCCTCATTGCTAGATGTCTCAAGGCAAAATATATCCCGAATTCAGACTTTCTTAAAGCATCAGAAGGATACTCTCCAAGTTATACATAGAGAAGTATTTTTTACGCTAGCTAGATCCTAAAAAAAGGAGGCTTTTGGAGGATAGGAAATGGTGAAAGCATAAACATTTGGGAAGATAATTGGCTCCCTCCCAAGCAGGTCACAAAGTCTGGAGTCCTAAGCCTATGAACTGTGATCTTTCCATAGATGTTTCTCATCTTATTAATCATGCTTCTCGATCATGGAATCTAAATCTAATCAAATCTATATTCCTTCCTTTTGAAGTACCTCAAATATCTCAAATTCTTATTCCTTATTTCAACCAATCAGATTCTTTTATCTGGAAAGGGAACAAGGATGGAGAATTTTCAGTAAAATCAGGATATGATCACAAAATCAAGCAATGGGAAATACAACAAGTTCCATCTTCATCCAACTCTCATCAATGTGTTGATTAATGGAAAAAAAATTTGGAAAGTCAAAATCTTACCAAAGCAGGCCCATCTTCTATGAAGGATTCTGAGGAATGTGATTCCTGTTAGAGCAAACTTGCGAAAGAAGGGAGTTTCTTGTCCACTTCTTTGTCCTAGATGCAACTGTCATATTGAAACTGTCTCACATTTTCAGGGATTGCATTTGCCCGACTCGGATTTGGTTCAGGTCTCCATTAGGGGTTTGATTTCAGCAATAGGAGGATGCAGGTTTTGTGGAATGGTTGGCATCTTTTTATCAATCATGCAAAGGAAGAAACGTTTGAAATAGGATCCTCCATCATCTATGGGATTTAGTGGGCTCGGAATTAGAAATGCTTTGAAGATCGCTAAATCCTAATTCCAATTACCATCTTAAAGGCGCTCTCTGTCTTGCAGAAATACAAGCAGACCGGCATGGCTCTTCCTCCTCAAAGTGCTCCACTTCCAGATTTGATTATCCATTCTTGGCAACCTCCGCCCGAAAAAATTTTCAATCTCAACACAGATGCCACGAATGGGGCTGTGATTAGAGATAGAGATAGGAATGTCCTAGCCGCTGCAACTTGGAGTGAATCATGCCTCGACGATCCTTCCCTTGCGGAGGCCATGGTAGCTCGATTAGGGATGTGGTATACTGCTGAAAAGCTATTCATGAATTTGGTGGTCGAGTTGGATGCGCTTCAGATTGTACAAGAATTACAAAAATGGCCCAACCCTAACTCTTATTTGGGTCTAGTCTTATCTGATTGTGTTGCTCTAAAAGTCCATTTCCATAATATCGAGTTTAACCATGTAGGAAGGAAAGGAAACCAAGTAGCTCATGTTTTAGCTAAATATGCCTTAACTCATCCTAATCAAAGTGGGATCGAGAAAATTCTCCCTATGGTTACTTATTGTATCATTGCAAATTTTTGCCCAATTATATAATATAAGTATTCTTTTGTCAAAAAAAAAAAAAATACTTACATGCTTTGCACGTTTTAGAAGGAAAGGATCACAATTGTGATTTCATCGAGAGAATTTTGGCCAATTTGTTGAGAAATTCCCTATAGATTTGAGCGAGTGTATGATAAGTGACAACTAAAGTTATAAAAAGGGAGAGGAAGAAAAAGACTATAAGATGGTTGGGATTAGGGATGTAAATGGGGCAGGGTGGGTATGGGTAGTAGCCCCCCGCTACCCGCCCCGTTGGATGAATTTCCTATCCGTCCCTCCCCATATCCGTGCCGGTACCCGTCTTGCGGGTTTTAAACAAATTTATCAATATTTGCGGGTATCCACGGATATCCATGGATATTCAAACACCTCACAAAATTATTGAATATTACGCTAAATTTTTTATTTAAACACCCCTATCTTTACATCATTCACACATAGTTTAATAAACAAAACAAACAATAATCCGTAGCAAAACAATAGACCATTCATTAACAGGAATTGTTTGACATCATTCACACTAATATTCACTAATAGGAATCGTGTAAAAACAAAAGCATTCATTCTCAACAAATAAAAACCAAACAAACAATAATCAAGCATTTGGTTTATATATATACAGGGTATTTTAGTAATTTTACTTTAGCGGATACTCGCGGGTATGGATACTACACTATCTGGCCCCGCCCCATTAATAAACGGGTAGAGAAAATACCCGTTTATTTTACTCGCGGGTACCCATTAAGGTACTCATTTTCTACTCATTGCGGATATTATTTGTGGGTATCCGTGGGTACGGATAAAATTTATATCCCTAGATGGGATAAGTATCTTTTTATTTTTATTTCTTATTTTTTTTATCTTTTTTTGAATTTAAATGAAAACCAACGATAATAATAAAAAATTAAATTACACTAAAAATACACATAAAATAAATTAATATAACCTATAGACATAAATAAAATAAAATAGAAAGAAAAGTAAAATAAATATAACCTCCATTAAAATTAATGAGGTGTTCACATTGATACAAAAAAATTAATGCAGTACCTAAAGTAGTGAACATTTTATGTTCATATTCAATTTCATTCACGATAAGAGCTGGACTAACCGATAAGGGGACGATCTCATGAGAAAGAGCAAAAATGATTGCAGAAGTGTCTTTTAATCACGAGTACAGGATTTAATTTTACAATTAACCCAAGTATAAAAAAAAAAACTCAATTTTTTTCCTTCACGCATACGGTTCCTCTAAAGTGAAGTTGTCTCTAAAGTGAGCAAGTAAGGGTGTTTCCACTTTGATTTAATAAAGGGTGAATCCTATGGTACCTCAATTATAACTTACTCTATCTTGGTGGTCCAATCAAATAGTGATAAAATCATTTGACTTGATCCATTAACATGACTCATTTAATTGAGTTGGCATATTCTGGTTAGACAAGGTAATTTTTAACCCAAAATTATTAGGGGTATTGGAGAAAGCACCTTAATAAAGTGCATAGAGATTTTAATTCACGTTATTAAATCAAGGGTGAAAACACTCATACTTATTATCTTGTAATTCAAATAAGTGGTTAGTTAGTTAGGAAAGTTAGTTAGTTAGTTACAAGTGATTTGTAACTATGAGTGTATAAATAGAGGTGAGTGCAAAGGAATAAAAAGAGTGAAGTATTATTCAGTAATCAATTTTTTCTGATATCCGTCTATGCACTGTTCACCCGCCTATACTCAGTAATCGTTACCCGTCTGCATATTGTTCAACCCGTCTGTATCCGTCTGTGCACTTATTCACTCATCTATACGTTGAGCGTGTGTTCTGTGTACTGTTCACCCGTCTGTGATGAGTGTGTGTGTGTTCTAACAATTGGTATCCAGAGCTTTTTCTTTCTTGGACCTAAACACGAGTGAAGTGAGGTAAAACATGAGTGAAGTGAGGATATGGGCTCTAATGGCAATTTTCCTGCGCAAATGCCAATGCTTGATGGCAAAAATTGGGATCGGTGGAATGTGCAGATGCGAGCATTATTTGGATTCCAGGATATGCTGGAAATCATCAAGAATGGCTACCCAGAAGTGAATGAGGGTGCCACCGATGCTCATAGGGCTATGTACAAAGAGAACAAGAAGAAAGATTGCAAGGCAATCTTTACTCTGCATCAGTGTGTCGATTTGGCTAATTTTGACAAGATTTCTGGGGCTGCAACAGCAAAGCAGGCCTGGGATATCTTGGAGAAATGTTACACGGGTGGTGAAAAGATCAAGAAAGCAAGACTTCAAGTCTTAGAAAGGCAATATGAGCTATTGCAGATGGAGGATCAAGAGAAGGTGGATGATTTCATTGCAAGAATCAGAAACATCACCAATATGATGGCAGGGTATGGGGAAAGATTATCTGATCAGAAGATAATTAAGAAGATATTGCGCACCTTGCATCCTCGATTTGATTACATAGTGTGTACAATTGAGGAGTCTAAAGACATTGCAACCCTGAGTCTTGAGGAGTTGCAAGGGACTCTGGAGGTTCGGCGATGAGGATGAATGAGAGAGGGGCGATTGAGAAAACCCATGATCAAGCACTGCAAGCTCAAACCGACAAGAGAGGGTTTGATCACAAGAAGAAATGGAGGAAAGGAGGAAAGGGGAAATTTGTGAAGAGTTCTTGGAAGGGTGATGACAGGTCTGAATCCTCAAGTAAAAGGGGAGGAGGATCTGCCAAAACCAAAGGAGGATTCAAGAATTTTGATAAACGAAAGGTGCAGTGTTTCAATTGTGAAAAGTTTGGTCACTTTGCAGATGAATGTTGGCATGGCAAAGGCAAATCGAAGAAAGCAACTAATGAGGAAGCATGTGCTGCTCAAGAAGAGGATTCTGATGTTGATCCAGTTCTACTGATGGTGATCACAAGTGAGGAATCCTTTCAATCTGAGCTTTTGTATCTTGATACGGGTTGCTCAAACCATATGACCAGTCACAAGGAATGGTTGGCTGATCTAGACACAACAAGAAAGAGCAAGGTTCGATTTGCAGATGACAGAACCTTGAATGCTGAAGGTATTGGCAACATCGTGATCAAAAGGAAAAATGGGAAATCAGTCTTGATTTCAGATGTTCTATATGTACCAGGTATGAGAAGCAATCTTTTGAGTATTGGTCAACTGATTGAGAAGGGTTTTACTGTGGTGATGAAGGATGATCAAATGGAGATGTTTGACTCCACTTAACGGTTGATCTTAAAGGCTCCTCTCTTGAAAAATAGGACCTTTCAGATCAATATGCAAGCTGCTGAGATTCAGTGTTTGAAAGCAGCTGCACAAGTTGAGGACTGTTGGCTTTGGCACTCAAGGTTTGGACATCTGAATTTTCGAAGTTTAAATGATCTCTCTTCCAAACAAATGGTTGCTGCCCTTCCCATGATTGCTGTACCAGAGAAGATATGTGAAGTGTGTATGGCAGGAAAGCAATCCCGAAATTCTTTCAAGTCATATTTGCCAATGAGAGCAACAAGAGTGTTAGCAGTTGTGCATTCTGACATTTGTGGACCATTTGAGGTACCTTCACTGGGAGGTAATCGGTATTTCATTTCATTTGTTGATGAATTTAGTAGAATGATGTGGTTATACCTGATTAATACAAAGAATGCAGCACTTGAAATCTTTAAAAACTTCACGAAGCTAGTTGAGAAACAATGTGAGAAGTCCATCAAGATTTTGAGAACTGATGGAGGAGGGGAGTATACCTCAAGTAATTTTGAGCATTTTTGTGTAGAGAATGGCATTCAACATGAGATTACAACCCCTTATACCTCTCAACACAATGGTTTGGCAGAAAGAAGGAATAGAACAGTGCTTGATATGGCAAGAAGTATGCTGAAAGAGAAAGCTTTACCACATCCTTTTTGGGGTGAAGCTGTCTCTACAGCAATGTATATACTGAATAAATGCCCCACAAAGAGATTAAAGGAAGCAGTGCCAGAGGAGACATGGACTGGGAGGAAACCGTCTGTGAGCCATTTGAAGACATTTGGAGCACTATGCTTCAAACATGTCCCTGATCAGAAAAGAAGGAAATTGGAGGACAAGAGTGAGTCCATGATTTTGGTGGGGTATCATCCGACTGGTGCATACAGGCTATATGATCCTATTAAAGAGAAAATTGTGATTAGTAGAGATGTGATTGTGGCTGAAACTGAATCTTGGGATTGGAATCAGAAGTGCAGTAGCAGTAGCAGCAACAGTCTTACACAGGTGTCCTCATCATTGTTAGATGAGGAGCAAGTTCAACAAGAAGGTGAACATGGCATACTGGGAACTCAGACAGGATCTCAGACAGTTCAAGTCAGGCCACACAGGCATAGATAAATGCCACCTACATTAGCTGATTATGAGCTGTTCTCTGATAGTACAATAGCTCATGATGGTGATCTGGTGCAGTTTGCTATGTTTGTTGATTCTGAACCACTGAATCTTGAGGAAGCTATGAAGGAGCAGGTCTGGAAAAATGCTATGATTGAAGAATTGAAAGCCATTGAGAGGAATCAGACATGGGAATTGTCCAGTCTACCTAGAAACAAGCACCAAATTGCTGTTAAGTGGGTTTACAAGTTGAAGCTGCATCCTGATGGGTCAATTGCTAAGCACAAAGCAAGGTTGGTTGCAAAGGGTTTTCTGCAAAGGGAGGGAGTAGATTACTCAGAAGTATTTGCACCTGTGGCAAGGATAGAGACAATTTGGTTGGTTGTTGCTCTAGCAAGTGCAAGAGGTTGGACTCTATCTCAACTTGATGTCAAATCTGCATTCCTAAATGGACCTCTTGAAGAAGAGGTATATGTTTCTCAACCACCAGGATTTGAGATTAAGGGGAAGGAAGAAATGGTATACAGATTGAAGAAGGCACTTTATGGCCTAAAACAAGCTCCTCGGGCTTGGAACAAAAGAATTGATTCATTCTTACTTCAACTTGGATTCAGCAAGTGCTCAGTTGAACATGGTGTTTATGTACGATTTCAGAAGAACAGGTCAGAACTATTGTTGTTGTGTCTCTATGTTGATGATCTACTAGTAACTGATAGCAGTTCCAAAGAAATTGAAGAGTTCAAAGTGGTAATGAAGACTGAGTTTGAGATGACAGATTTAGGAAGGCTGACTTACTTCCTTGGTATGGAGTTTGCTGCAACAACAGCAGGGATAGTGCTGCACCAAAGAAAGTATGTGAGTGAAGTTTTGAAGAGAGTCAACATGAATGGTTGCAATTCTGCAGCAACACCTGTGGAGGTTAATGTGCAGTTAGAAAAGAGCAGTGAAGAAGAAGCAGTAGATGGCACTTTGTTTAAGCAGATAGTTGGTTCTCTGAGGTATATCTGCAACAGTAGACCTGATATATGCTATGGAGTGGGCATGATTAGCAGGTTTATGGATGATCCGAGGAAACCACACTTGATTGCTGCTAAGAGAATTATGAGATACTTGCAAGGTACACTAGAGTTTGGTGTTCTGTTCCCTAACAGAATTCAGCAGCAGTGGAGTGTTCTCATAGGCTTTTCTGACTCTGATTGGTGTGGAGACAGAGTTGATAGAAGGAGTACATCTGGCTACATTTTTCAGTTTTTGAATGCACCAATCTCTTGGTGTTCAAAGAAGCAGCCAGTTATTGCTTTGTCATCGTGTGAAGCTGAGTATATTGCAAGCTCTTATGCAGCTTGTCAGGCTCTTTGGCTCGATTCACTGTTGAGTGAGATTCAGGTTGAAGTAGCTAAGCCTATGAAGCTGATGGTTGATAATAAATCAGCTATTAATCTAGCCAAGAACCCGGTTTCTCATGGCAGGAGCAAACACATAGAAACCAGGTTTCATTTCCTTAGAGATTATGTAAGCAAAGGAAGACTTGAGCTAGTCTATTGTCCTACAGAGTTACAAGCTGCTGATATACTGACTAAACCACTGAAGTTAGATCGATTTGAAAAGCTTAGAAATGATTTAGGTGTTGTATTTTTTGAATATTTGAATTAAGGGGAAGTATTATCTTGTAATTCAAATAAGTGGTTAGTTAATTAGGAAAGTTAGTTAGTTAGTTACAAGTGATTTGTAACTATGAGTGTATAAATAGAGGTGAGTGCAAAGGAATAAAAAGAGTGAAGTATTATTCAGTAATCAATTTTCTCTGATACCCGTCTATGCACTGTTCACCCGTCTATACTCAGTAATTGTTACCCGTCTGCATATTGTTCAACCCGTCTGTGCACTTATTCACTCGTCTATACGTTGAGCGTGTGTTCTGTATACTGTTCACCCGTCTGTGCTGGGTGTGTGTGTGTTCTAACAATACTTGCTTACTTTAGAGGAGCTTTTTCCTTTACTTTAACCTAAGGGTGGCAAAAAAATCCAATTGTCAACCATCCATCCAGTCCATCCAATCCATCTATTGCAAAAAAAAAAGTAACAATGGACGGGATGGATTGGATTATTTTATTTTATGGATGGATTGGATTATTTTATTTTATAGATGGCTGTGATCCATCCATCATGATTCTAAAATCTATTGGACCACTTCATAAAACAAAAAAATAATCCATTGGATAAAATTAAAAAAAATAAATAAATGATAAAAAACCATAACTTCAAAAATTAAATCATTTTGCTGCTATTACAAGCAGAACAATATATTTTTTGGTGTTTTGCTATCACAATTTGCATTTCTTATAGTGTATTTGTGATGAATTGTTAATCAAAAAAAAAGTAGGCAAAAAAATTTTTTTGGATTTTTTTTTTTTGCACATGGATAAGAGATATTATTTGAAAATAGTTATAAAAATTATTTAATTTTTTAAAATATTTTCCATCCATAAAAAAATTATTAATAGATGGAATGGATGGATTTTTTTAAATGAATCATGGATGGATTGGATTTTTTTAATAAAATTTTAATAAATCATAATGGATTAATGGATTGTTTTTAATCCATCCATTATAATCCGAATAAAAATTTATCCAATCCATCCATTTGCTATCCCTACTTTAACCTTACTGATTTTTCAGCTAAACGTAAGGTTGTCCTTTTTTGACCAAATCTGTTCATCAAACCATTGGGTTATGTTCTTCAACAGTTCAACCTAACTAGACATGTTCAAAAGTGATTTGGGTTGGATCAAACTCGTGGATCCAACATTCATAAAAAAAATTCTACTAAAATAAATATTAAAATACTAAATAGAAAATTCGTTTTATATATATATATATATATATATATATATATATATATATATATATATATATATATATATATATATATATCACATCTTAATTAAAAACATTATATGTCCCACAAATAAACTAAAAAGTCACATCATCAATCTTAGGTAAACATAATAGTCATAAACAAGTTAAATAAACATTACAAGTTGTCAAGTTTTGTTAAGTTAATTAACATAAGTAAAAAAATAAATTAAAGTAAACTAACAGATCCCAAAAAGAAAAAAATACACAAGTAACAAAATAAACTAGCTAATTATGAAATCAATGTCATCAAATATAACATGCAGATTTTTATACTTATTTACTTTAATTTCAATTTTCTCAATATACTCTGTGACTCTGTTTGACATGTCCAATAAGCTAGTTTATAGCTTATTTGACTAACTTATAAGCTTATTTGATCAAAGTAGAGATGGTTGGAAATAAGTTTATCCTATTAGCTTATATAGTTTTTCTTCATAAACTAATTTATTTAACTTAAAACTTATACCTTATTAACTTTCATCTCATTTTACTTTTATTATTTATATACAAAAGATATAAACATGTTATTAATTTCATTTATATTATTTAATAAAAATATTTAAAAATAAATAAAGTTAAAAAATTAACATACTAATTATAAAGATTTATTAGAATTTAAAAAGAATTTATATAAAAAACATATAAACATGTCATTTTATATTTATAAGTTAGTTCAACAATTAATTTTACCAAACGCTTCAAATTCAATCAGCTAGCTTTTTTAGCTATATATATATATCAACTATCAGCTAAAAGCTTATCAACTATGGGTAAACAGTTTAGTTAAGCATCTATTGAATAAGTTTTTTTTTTCAAATAAGTTAAAAACAACTTATTTTCATAAGCTTCTCTGACAAGCTTATAGAAATAATTAGCTAAAAAGAGCTTATAGGAAAATCATAAACTATTTGCACAAGTTTATTTTCATAACCTATTCTCATAAGCCCAAATAAGCTTACACCATAGTTGATCTATTATATTTACCACATAAGCTCTTCCAAAGGAAAGCATGGATTCATTATATTCTAACCACTTAGTCTATTAAATATTTCGTGAAATTATTATCTTTATTTTCATGGGCACATATTTTTCAATGTGTATGCTTACACCTAAACTTAGTGGCACTATCGAAAAGTATAGAGAAAGCAATCTGAAATGTCACCAAAACTAAAAAAAAAAAATGTAGCTAAATGTGTACCCAAAAAAATTTTAGCTAACTAATTTTTTTTAAAAAAAAAAAATACTACTTGAGCAAGTTGGGTTAGGTGGATTGATAGCTAACTAACTTTCCAAACTTGTTTCTCTACCGTACTTTGTAGATTGGAGATTTTTGACCCGGTGCACCAATACAATTCACATTTTATAGATTACGTTGGGTACTCAAGATTTGTAGGTTGAACAACCCTAGCAGAAAAGAATGAATTTTCTCCCCAAAACCATTCTTATTTTCTGTCTGTGTCTGAACAAGTGAATAATATTTTTTTTTTCCTCTTGTCTTCTCCCTCCATATTCATTCCATTCACAATATTCACCAACTCTAATAATTGTATATAAGGGCCACCTAGAACAAATGATTTCCTCATGAGAACAATGATCACATCTAAAAAATATCACGAACTGGTTTCGTATTACAGTAAGTGTTCCGAAGTTATAATGATAAACCCAAATCCTTTGTTTGTTTTTTTGTCATATAACATTGGACACCTAATTTGAGTGAAGTCTGGGAGACCCATCAAAGGGAGCAAAAAGCTCTTCTAACACTTATTTTTTCTATTAAGAAGATTTGAACTCAAAATCTTATTTAAGGGAATCAAGTTCTTTAGCATTTGGACCAATCAGTGGTTTTGCTCTGAAATCCTTTGTTTTATTCTTGTTTTTCAATGAAATATTGTCAACTATATAACATTTACGTGCATGAGGCTGGGGCGGCCGGTGCACCATGCATCTGTTGCAGTACTTGCACATGAGATTGATTGCCGTTGACCCAGGCTTCTGTCTTTGGCTCTTAATTTCTAATTCGAGTTTGCAGATAATTCAAGCTAGCTAGGTCCATCTGTTCAAATTGGTATTAGTTGTATTTTGTTTGCCGTACGTGCACCATTTCTATTCCATAAACCCATGCGGTTCATTGTATTTGTTAATAGTATGAGTAGCCCATATATAGGAAGACGAATCCTAATCGTCTCTGCAGAGCCAGAAAAAGTTATGGGGCTGATAGTGACAGCAACTCTGCGTTGGCATGCAAATGCAATGGGCAAAGCACCAGCAATGGTTAATGGGACTTTATATTTGAAGTTGATTGAGTGTCAGAAAAGCATGCAGTATCGTTCATCCCTGTTTGAACTTTTTTATTTTATTTGTGATATGCTGCTTATAAAAAAATTGTAATATGCAGACTTATATATGAATCCAGACATTTATACCGTTATACGTCCAAGTGTGATATATACCAAAAATCCAGACTTATTCTTTTTTTAGTTATATAATTATTTTTATAACATTTTTAAATATCAACGACATATTTTTATAATTTAACATACTTGTTTATATTTTTTCTCTCGATACATTACATCACAGCATAAAGAAAGAAGGTATTGTTCCGGTGTCCACTCATTTTAAAGGGTATCGATACCCTTATTATTTGCAAAAATAAAGTTTTAACAGATATGAATCGCTTTAAAATAAAATTGTGTTCTTTGCTGATATAATCTCACTTATTTATTTCAAAATAATTTATTGGCAACTTATAAGTGATTTTAACTTAAATTTAGGAATTTCTTGTAAATTAAATTTATTTTGAAAAAATAATTTTTTTGTATATTCTATATATTTATCTCTTGTCTATGCGAGTATGCGACCCTAAATTTTGTCTAACGTCTCTCACCCCTATCACGATATTGCTTCTAACCTCCCACTTATGTCCTTCACCTGATTCCCACATCTGGTGACAGATATTTAAACATTTTTGCCTTCTTTGTTTTTTATTTTATTTTTCAATGTTTTATTCTATTTTGCGTATTTGTGCCGTTAAGATTTGCATTTATGTGCTTAATACTATGGTATTTTAAGTTAGAATAACAATTTGGTTAATATCTATCAAAATTTTACTGATACTAATAATAAGGACGTCGATATCCTTCAAAATGAATGGGTATTGAAACAATGCCCACAAAAAAAGATGGGGCACCATATGATATTTTATACTAATGTCTATACTTTTGATGTCAAAATGAAGTTTTCCTTTTATTTTTCACCATTGTCGAATTCTTGATGGGTATCCTATTCGAAGGCAGGGAGTATCGGTGCTGTAGTTTTCGTTCTCAGATGTCAAATCTGCCACGGCCACACTCACTGGAATCGACCCATATAAAAATCAAGATGCTAAGGTTATCAGCCGTCGGTCGCCCTGATTAATGACTATGGTAGTTTTACGTTATTATTTGAATTTAAATATTGGGACATAGTATAATTAAGTAAAAATAAAAAGGAATGACAATGTAAAATAATATTTGCTGTTAGACTGAAATAATCCTGACCATACACATATCTAAACTAAAAAATTAACAGCAGATGAGGGTCCACACGTGTGTTTGCGAGAAACTGATCCTTCCACCCACTTTTTAAGTGTAGAAAGATTTTGATCATTAATTAAATTTTATATAAGATAAAAATATTAATATAAAAATGAATATATGAGATCCTGATCATAGATTAAAAATGAATACGTGAATACATAAATTTAATGAATGGTGAGGATCCAAGTCCAACATAATTCTGGAATTTTAGCGTTCAAACCAAAATTAAGTCGGTTCAAATGGACTAAATATGTAAATTACTATCTTGTGATTTAAATATAAGTAATTTTTCATTTATAACTAATATATCTTCCGTAAGTTTTAAGAGTTTAATTGTAATATTCGATCTAAATAAAAAATAATTGTAATATATTGTGAACGTAATTTTACACTATCAATCAGTTATAAATTATCCTATATGCGACTTTTAAGATAATTATGATAAAAAATAAATCTTTTTAATGATATGATAATTTATAATTGATTGATAATGTAAAAACATGTTACATTCACGGTCCATGCTAATTAAATTCAAGTTTTAATCCAATATATTTATTATTTAAATTGTTGATTTTGAATTTAAATTTTTTTATTTGATTCTTCAAAGCATTTAATTAGATTAAGTATCATATTTTTTACTGGACCAAGTATCAGTTTGATCCTTTACGCAACTTCACATTGATAATTTGTACTAGTATTTATAACCCGTGCGTTGCACGGGTGACATAGTGTAAAAAAAATCAATGAAAAAAATAAAAATTAGACAAAGTGGAGACCATTCAAATAACAAATATAATTATTATTTACATTATATGTTATTAATTGAAACATCAACACAGAAATTATTGATATTATAAATTATAAATATACAATGCTAATTATGATATACTCTTTCCGTAACAAAATATAAGCAAAAATTGATCCATCTAAGTTGTAATAAAATATATGCAAAAATTGACTTTTTGCATCCTATTTAATGATAGTATACCAAAAATGCCCTTCTTTTATTGTATTTAATTGAAACAAGTTTCCATACAATACAATTAATGTGAATAAACAAAGAGGGGTAATTTAGGCAATGAAGTTGAATTTTTAAATGAGAATAGCAACATTAAATGTGAATAACTAATTATCTTTATAAGTGTGAAGGTAGTTAAATTTGCTTATATTTTGTTACGGAGGGAGTAAATAACAAGTCGTTTTAAATATAACATCAAAATTTGTATCCAAAAAAATAATAATAATCTAACATCAAAATTAATGCATGTCAAAATTTATTATTGAACTAATGAAAAGTTGGAACTAATAAGAAAAGTTTATTGGGTAGGTAAAAGATGTGATTTATGGATATCACTCATTTATTTTTTTTGACAAAGGATATCACTCATTTATAGATTATAAAATTTAACCAAATAAATTCACCATTAAGTATTTAATATTATAGAGTTAACAATATAAATATTTGGACATGAAATATTATGGTTGTTTTAATGTAACTGAATGATCCTAAATAGAACATTTAAATCAAATTTATTCAAAATTTAACAATATTGGTAATTTTCGTAGCAATTTTGATAAAAAATTGTGGTTGGATGAGGGAGATAAAGGGAATTTGTTGGTTAACTGTGCATCCTTATTGGTACTTATGGTAATAATTATTGGCGGCAACGTAAAAAATACATAAATTCTAAAAGTTATTTGCAGTTTGAAAATTAAAATAGTACTACTCAATAGTCTAATTTTAAATATAAATATCATTCCTATAAATAAAATTCATATAAAATAAAGCTAAATTTGTATTTTTTTTAAATTAGTTATAATCATCCTTCATATTATCACAACTCATTCTTATACCCGTGTGTCGCACAGGTAAGATTCTTCAATCCTGTCGTATTTAAATATTTTTCTCATAGCATAAAATCACTGAAACTCTAGTTGATACTTATTATTTATCATATATATATATATATATATATATATATATATATATATATATATATATATATATATATATAAAATATAAAAGTTATTGCTTATCAATAATTGAGGTTTGTTTGGTGAACTTTTTTATATTCTATTCATATTATCACAACTCACAACTCATTCTTATAATACCTCATGCGTCACACGGGTAAAATTTTTGAACCCTATCACATTTAGACATATTTCTCATAGCATGAAATCACCTAAACTCAAGTTGATGCTTGTTATTTAGCTTATATAGAATATAAAAGTTGTTACTTATCAATGTTTAGAATTTGATGAACTTTTTTATAATCTATTCATATGATCACATCTCATTCTTATAGTACCTCGTACATCGCATGGGTAAGATTCTTCAACTTTGTCATATTTAAAATAAAATATCATAAATGAACACTTCAAATGATTGGCAACAAATATTACATTTAACGGTAAAAATTATATAAAAGATGTACCTTAAATTAAAGAATTTAGTACATCCAAAATATACATTTCTTATACAACTAATAATTACAAATACAATTGATGTTTGAAGATTTAAAAGTTCATGCAAAATACATTGACACATTAATATTCATGTGTCATGCTTTGGCAATCACTCAACTGAGAAACAAAATTATAATTTACTTAGAGGTGAAAATAACGTTACTATCTTGTTCGTCTTTGACTAAATTGAAAAACGGATCAATATTTGAAATTTGCAAAGACTCACCTAAATATCACTTGATCACAACAAAAAAAATTAAGACATGTAATTTGGAAATGACATTCAATGTGAAAGATCAAATCTACATAAATTGGGGGAAAACGGAAAAAGGAAAAGTTTAAACTTATTAAATCATCATTCAAAAAAGATAACTAAGTTAGTTAAATCTTGAAAAAAAAAACCAAAATATTAAATAGTCTTTTTTTATACAAGAAATATTAAATAGTCTTAAACTTAGCATTACTACGAAAATAGGTATTGTTGGGCCTATTTCACTTTGCAATGGAATTTTCAAAATTGCAACGAAAACAATTGTCAATAGGCTAAAACTAAATTTGTTCATCACTTTGAACCCACGGGAAGCTTTTCCAACAAAATAAATTTGTTAAAAAATTAATAATGTTGGTATTTGTGGTAGTATTTCTACTAAAAATAAGTTGGTTTAACCGCTTATAGCTTGTGCAATTTCATATGTTCAATGTAGTAGGGAAGAGGTAGAACTATAATATACTATGCTAATTAACACATAAATAGAGATTGAATAAAAATTAAACAAATACAAATTTCTATACTTGAACCTATCATGATCAATACCTACAAAACTTTATAGAGGTACAGAATTGGTATACAAAAATTTACACCAACAACAAATAATATGGTATCCAATTTATCAATACCCAAAAAACACCCCTATTCCAACTACACGTTTCATTTCAAAATTTGTCTTTCTCAGTCTCCAATCCATCCATAGGCTGCAAATCCTTTCCATCTTGAACAAAAGAATCAGCCATCACGCTTCTACTTGAACACCCCACTTGGCAAGAAAGAAATTCAAATTCAGGTTCTAGTTTTTCTTTGGAGTCGTGCACTTTGATGCAAAGCCAATGTCATCGTCTCCCAATGATACAGGAGCTACAGTATGTCCCACAGCGCATTACCTATAGTTCTACTTATCAATATATCCCATTGTGCATACTTATAGTTCTACCTCTTCCCTACTGCAAAGTGCAAAGTACATCATAACCATGCCATTATCAAAATTCATTTGATATCTCAACCATCATTTTGGCAACTGTTTGTCACCACCAATGTCAGTGCCTAGCTATCTAAGTTGCTATTGATGCCCTACCAACCCACATGCTACCACTAAGAGATAGTGAATTTACTAAGTTGAAATGGTTTCATACTCCCTTTCACTCTGCTCACACATTTCGACCAGGCACGACAAACAATCCTGGAACACTCGATGTAACACCCAAATAGTCAATTTGTGAACAGGATTATCCACAAATCCTATTTCCCTGCAATCAACATATTAATATAGGGCTTTTTGTAATGCTTGTTCGAATACAATACACAAAAATGGTAAATTGGGGATTCAGATGAGCAAGCTAACAAATAAAAAGGTATAAATCCTTCTCACCCATGAATATAATCAGGCTCAAACACACAAAAAAACATACTCGCTAGCTGTAACTAAAGCATTGAAGCAAATTCCTTCAATTAATGCGCTTCCAGATTCTGTTTACTGATGATAATAACTTTAAAAGGAAAAGCAATTAATTACATCTGCATTTTTGAACAATTGCCATTGGGCTACAGTTCAGATATGGAGTATTTTGGTGCATTAAGTCTTAGATTTTATCATAAATAAACAATAATATAAGATTGCCTCATAATGTTCTACACTGTCGAGTGCAGGACATTGAGCATCTATAATGTAAGTGACAATTACCTGGACACCCCACAAATATGGGTGGGCTTGGGCACTTGATGCCAGGAACCCATGTGGAGGTATAGGAGAACATTCATATAGAATGAGTTGGGGGAATTAAAATCTGATCTTGACAATAATCAAAACCTGGTGATTGTCACATAATCAAGTTTAGCTTTCCTATTATTAATAGATGTATGTATACACAGATTCACGGAATTACAAAAGCCTATTTCAAATATATAATCAAGTTTAGCTTTCCTATTCAATGATAGATATAAATACAAAATTAAAAAAAGCCTATTCTATGTGGCAAAACTTTGAGTATTAAGCACTACATTTTTGCAGTCTAGTAAGATGCTCACAGACCATGCAGGCAAGTGATATGAATTGTCATTATAATTCTTTGTTGCATCAGATGTGGTGCCAGTGTTGGCAAGGAAGGCGACACATACAACTCTTGTCTTGGAAACTGCAGCCTGGGTATAAATTATAATAGAACATCATGTACAAAGCCTAGATTAATCCTTCAAATAGCATATTAAGCAAGTACTAATGTAGAAGACGTTAATCCAAAAATTCTAGCCTAAATAGTTAAAATGCCACTTATACCCCTATATTTGACCAAGAGATGTAATTGTTGGATCAATAGCTATCAGTGCTTCTTCACAAACCTTTATGGCCTTATGCACATCTTCATGGTGGCCCTACTTAGAGTATAGGCTGCACCAATGTTCACATACTCATTTTCAAGACCATAGAGGTTCTCTTGCCTCATCATATCCACAATCTTAGCAGTGAATCAATTCATTTCTACCTAAAGACATTTTACTTCACATAATTGGAGGAAGCGGGTACAACAGAATGAGATATAGGGAAACGAAAGGAATGATTACCTTGAATGGTTCATAATCAGTCCAAAACTGAATTCCCAAAATAAAATCCAGCCAAAGAGGGAAAGCATTGTCTAGAAGTTACAGCCCATCTCCATTAGATATATAGATACATTAAGTGACAGGTGCAAGAAAATCCACGGAAGAAGCCTAAATTGGTTATTCTCTCAAGCAATTGATAAATAACAATAAGTCTATAACTAATGAGATTTTGATGGTGAAGATGGCAGAACAACTGCAAAGTGGAAGAACACACACACACATGTAAAACACTAATCAAAGAAGAAATTCTTACCAATCTAATTATACACAAACAAAAGGAGCATCAACCAGCACTTCTCCAAGTAGCAGTAGCCACCAGATGGAAAAGAACAAATAGAAAAGAAAAACTCATCAATAAAAATTATACATTGGTGAATGTTGGTAATCTTTCATGTATTAATTCCTCAATTAAGTAGTAAAAAAAAATCTACTATTTGCAGCTCTATAATATATATCTCACTTAAACTAAGTGAATGAACCATGCAGTATCTCTTGATTCCATAAAGATTGCTCCCATATAAACAATGCAGTAACCTTATAATTAGAAAAACCAAAAATACCGTAGTGCAGAAAATAATAAAATAGGCTCAATGAACCGAAGTCATGAAACTTAACATCAAAATCCATGCCCTTTGGTTGTTGCTGGAGAAACCCATCATTCTTTCCTTACCCAACAACAAATTAATCTAAACAATTATGTGAAAAGAGAAAACACATATCCAAAGCTTTTATATTCTATCTCTCAAACACACGGCCCATATTTTCTCTTCCACATTGTTCTTAAGGGAATAGAGATACCACACTACCACTAAACCCAGTGACCACTACCAAGCTTCTTAGGTACACCTAGAATGAATTTTGCAAAATTTCCTTAGTGTAAAGACTTCTAATTGTAATCCATAATAATAAGCTAGTAAAAAAATACAATAAAAGGACAAGAATATAGATTTCCAAACAAATTCAAGTAACTTGTGAGATATGCCTCACCTGAAGATGTTGAGCAACTTCAGTTATCAACCCAACAATAGCAGCAACTAAATCTATCAACCCTCCCTTAATTTAATTAAAAATAAACTCAAGAAATAAAGTCAATAAAGTATTGAATTCAAACTAAAATCAACTATCAAGCAACAAAATATTAAGCAAAACAAAGAACTTGACTGTAACAATTTTTCAAATGAAATGAGAGTTTCTTCATAGTTGAGAGGGAGATAGAGAGTAAGAAATGAAAAATCATGAAAAAAGGTAATCATCACATCCTGCCACGACTAATTATTATCCAAGGAGTGTAGGTTTTTTTTTAAAAAATCTTGAATATAAGTACAATTAAGCAATATGCCGAAAATGAAAAAAAAATTAAACAACATGTAGAAAAGATATCAGTTTAAGAGATTTAGGGAGGGATTATTACCTTAAGCCATTTGTGTTGGGAAAAAATTGTTTTTATCACCATCAACCTCTCTATCTGACTTCACTTGTTTGTTCAACAATTAAAACATGAGCATAAAGTTTCCTTACTTGTAATATGCCAAAATCTACATAAATGATAGCCAAATCTTGTCAGGCTTACATTATCAACTTCCTTTCGGTTAATGCCTTCTAAGGGAGCTAAATAGGTTAACCAACACATAATTAGTATTAAGTTCTGGCATCACACTTGTGGTTCTCGGAAGCAGCAAGTGAGAAATGTTTGAAATAAAAACAGAAAAATTATAAATAATGCGGAGCACCAAATAACCTTTTGAACACCGCCATCCATGGTTGGCTCTCCAAATCATTATAGACTCTCCTTTAAGAAGTTGTAACAACTAACTTCTGCAAATAAACACATGAATCAGGAAGAAAAAAAATAGAGTTGAAAAACAAAGGAATCCGAAAAAAAAAAATCTCAACTACCAAAACCTCTACAAAATTTCCTCAGAGCTTGGTGATCTGGTATCGAAGCATAGCAGCTTGGTGATTGCACAACTTCCTCTGCAACTGAATCACATCCATGTTCATTTTCTCGATTTGGTTCGATACCAGATCTCAGTCAAACACAACGGGGTTTTTCACTTGAGATTGAAATTGAAATTAAAATTAAAATTGAATTTGAATAGCACTGAATTTGAGATAGGGTTAAATACTATAAATTAAAAGCTCTCTCTTTTACTAACCTGTAACTGAAAATCGATGGCACGCAGCCTTGGGTCAGCTTCGAATGAAGGATTCGAAATCTCTCCGTCTTCTCCGATTCAGTGGTTTTTACAGCAAGCACCATCTCTGGGATCGAATCGTTGGTCCTGTAGAGCCACATCGCAGCCCACCACCAACACCATCAGCCCCCGACGTCGATGGCAAAGCGGAGAAGAAAGGGGAAAGGGGTGACGGGAACAGAGAAAGAGAGATGAGAAGATAATGGGGAAAGGAAAGAGTAGTAGAATATGGATTGTCTCATCACCAGGTGGAAGAAGAAATTGCAGCTGTAGCCTGTAGCTATACTTACCATGCGAAAGAGAAAAAAAAGGGGAGAAGTAGGAAGAGAAAAGCGAAAAGGCTGCGTTTTGGTGTGACTGAAGTTAAAAAACAAAAACCAAAATAATAAAAATAATTCTCAGCTGCCACTTGTCGTCCCATTTTGTTGTTGCTACAGTAAAAATGGGGTTCCCAAATAGTAAGTGATGATTTGTTGTAAACATTTAAGAGTTTAATTGCTATATACTGACAGTGTAAAACATTTTTACACAGAAGTTGTCACATCAGTAAAAAAATTGACTTTTATCCTAATTACCTTAAAAGTCATCCATATCATGATTGGTGATTGGTTGTCTGTGTAAAAATGTTTTACACTGTCAGTGCATAACAATTAAACTCAACATTTAATTCATCCTTTAAAGGAACCAAATTCTGCCAACTAATGGAAAGTTTTTATATCAAATGGACTAACTTATGTTTGTTGATATACCAAACATATCAAAAGGATAATATAAAAGGATATAAAATGGATTTTTTTTAATAAATGTTTTTTTTAGAGACTTATAGCAAGGGTCTCACTTGCTTTACCCTTGGACTGGACTTGGGAAAAGGTGACAGAAAAGGTGACACGAAAATGTCATTAGTTCTATCCTTATAGTATTCTTTTATGAAGGACTATTATAATTTACTTTTTTACTTACAAATTTTTTTAAAAAAAAAAAGCTAGTTAAACATGCATTAAATTTTTAAAATTTCTCATATGAAAGTATAGTGAGTATCCTCAACTAAGTTTAACGAAATTCAATTGATCTGTTGCTAAGAACTCCAAGCTAGTATTAAATTATAGGGTTAAATATGTTTTTAGTCCTAGAAAATAAGTGGATTTTGGTTTGGGTCCCTGTAAAATTTTTTCGTTGGTTTTCATTTCTCTAAAATATGAAATTATTAATTTTGGTTTCTATAAAATGAGCAAAATTTGGTTTTTGATTCTTATAAATTGTTTTTCTTTGGTTTTCATCCCTCTAAAATTTAATATCACCGTTTTTAGTCCATAGCATTCATTTTAGGATAGTTAAATATAATTCATTTTAGGGTTCAAGAAAAATTTCAGGTGAATCATATGCTAACATGACACCATAGAGATCATTGAGTGTCACTTGGGATGACCATATGATATTCTGTTAGACACATAAGTAGTTAATGGATGTCATATGATAGTAGAGACCAAAAATAGTTATTTGAAATTTTAGAGGGGTAAAAACCAAAGAACTTTTTTTTATAGGAACCAAAACCAAAATTCGCTCATTTTACGGGGACCAAAAACATATTTAACCCTAAATTATATATGAAGCATTTATGAAATACTTTTTTTTGACATAGTATTTATCAAATACTTAAAACCTTAAATATTTATACCCATTTATGCAATATGATGTAATATTTTTTATCTTCATTAAGAAAAAGGTCTTTAAATATAGTTTGACAAGTAATATTTAGAAGATTTTTTTATAAGCTAAAAATATATTAAATGGAGTACCGGGTATTCTAACCCATTACAAAATAATAATCGAAAACATCAACAAATCCCAAGGTTCTACTTACAACTATATACAATGTAGACTACCAATTCTACATTAACCAAAAGGTTGAAAATGCTTCAGCATTTTACAGCACCCAATAAAAGAAAAAACCACTAAGTTTCTGATACTGATACCAAAATCCAAAAACCACATCAGACCAACACTACAAACATCAATTAGCCAAGCCATAGCATTAAAGATGCTGCATCGTATAATCTTTAATCCATTGGCAAGCTTAGAAACCAACCGCATAGACCATCAGCCATTACAAGTTGATTGCAGCAAAAAAAACTCCCCATCAGATACACCAAACCAACCATAAGACAGCTGCAACACAATTCATCACTAACCGCCACAGAGCACTAAGGCAGTAAGAACAAAAACTGCAGGCAGAGTATATATTGTCCAAACTGCACTGAAAAAACCAGACCTTGCAACAGGTGCAACATACTAAAGAAACTAAACTGCACTTTTAGCAATGTGTGTATCTACCACATATGACAGTGCAGCAAACAAACAGCAGCACCAATCAGCAGAACCAACCAGCACTTTTTGAAAATTTTTATTAAGACCGAAGTATATATGTATCAAAAGGTTTTCAATGGAAACATTAACAATTATATGTCTCCATGGGGCATGGAACGAATGCTGCTTCACACATGAAATCAGCACCATTCATAGCGTGCCTACTGCCATTACGCAAAGGTGCAAATGCTTAAACACAAGTATACAAATCTGTCTAAAATGCAACAAGACATACAATCTCCAAAGTAATATGCTGATATTCAATCGATGTGCCAGTCTCTACCGATACTATATAGGTAGAATAATAACGGTAAAAAAACTCTCAATCACAAATACTTATAGCTTCCTATTAATAAAAAAATAAAAATAAACTAATATCAATCAACCAGATACGTAAAACATGAACTCAGGATCATTCTCAATTTCCGCCATCGTTTCTGGCGCCAAAATCATCTCCAAATCGACGGCGCCACCGCCTTCCCTCCCGGGAAACGCCGACATCTTCCCGTCAAACTTGTTTGCTCCGCCGCTACGCACCGCCACGGGTCTTCCCCACCCGAAATCATTGTCGTACATCGGGAATCTCGGCGAACTCCCCATTTGCATCGTTGCACCATCGTGGTTCCCCAGCGCGAAGCACTTCGGGTCACGCTCCCAATTCTCTAGTTCTCGCCTCACCATAGCGCTATTGTACGCCTTCACGTTCTTGTTCAGCTCCTCCGCGCACCACCGCAGATCCTTCGACACCACATCCCCCGCGGCGGCACGGGTCGCTATCCCCTGAATTGCGTTCCCGAAGTAGTAGTCGTTTAATTTCGGCTCTATTCTATGGCGAATGTTCACCGCCATTCTGAACGTCGTCGTTTTTGTTTCGGGAAGCTTCCTCGCACGTGTCACGGCACGCCACACCAACGCACACAAAGACTGAAACGACGATATCTCAACCGTTTTATTACTCGTAACCGTTTTCATGTGAGTATCGTTGTTCAGTTTCCCTATCAATTCAACGCCGTCAACGTCGCCGTCGCGGTTCTCCGTCAACGTCCGGTTGTTCACTCTGGCTTTCAATTTCTGAATGGCTACGTAGCTGAAGCTGAAAATCCTCTCACGCAATGGTTCATCGGCGTTGAACGTCACCTTGAGTTCACCTTCCAATAACGGCAGAACGGCGTTAGAGACAAGAATTGATTCCCGGCGAAAGTCCGGAACCCTGGAAGCAGTCGCAGCAGCTCCTCTGGTAACTTCGGCAAAGGTGTTGAAGAAGTTCCAGAATGAGGTGCCATCGACGGCGGCGTGGCTGGCTGCGCAGCCGATAAAGATGCCGTCAGTGAGCTCGGTGACCTGAACAGCTAAGATGGGAGAAAAATGTGCATCGTAGTTGATTTTCCTGTGGTAGGGAAAGAGTTCCTTGAAGGAATGATGGACATCGAGTGGGGACAAGAGATCGGAGATGCGAAGTTCGGTGGCGGCGGCGTGGATGAAATCGACGCCGGCGTCGTTGCAAGTAATGTAGATGTAACCGTCGGAATCGGTTATGAAACGGCCAGCGAGTGGGGGGAAAATGGAAAGGGCGCGTGAGAGTGAGTTAGTTAGGAGAGGGATGAGATCAGTGTGAGAGGGAAGAGAAGGAGTAGTGAAGAGGCATCCCTTTTGGATGTAGTGGCAGCAAATCATGTTGAGATCTGATATTGAAAGCTTGAGGTCTCCAAGGGTTGAGTTTTGGTGAGGCAAAACGGTGCATTTTGAGAGAATATTGAGTGCAGAAAAAGAAGAAGAAGAAGACATTTTTGTATACGTGATAATAATACGGTACGGGTTTTTGGATAAATGGGTGACAATAAGAGAAGTTTTGGATGGTTATTCGCAAGTGAAGTGAAGTGATATGGTGTACACTACTGGTGTAGAGACGCTTGGGTTATCCTGTTTGTTTATATAAGCTAGGAAACGGGGTGTTCGGTTAGAATAAAAACCTGTTATATCAAAAAATAATGTCTCGATATTTTCATCAATTAAATATTGGGAATGAGTATAAATATTAATGAGTTGTGATTTTAATTTTTTAAATGTCAAATTATTATTATTAGGGAACAAAAAATGTAACAGAAAATTAGAATAGAAGATCTTCATCCATTCGATTCATGCACTTCAAAGTTCAAAGTTTGCTGCTGAGGTGGTGACGAATCTGGGGACTCATAGTCTCCAGTACATTTTGCAACTTGTTATAATTCCAAGTAATATTTGTTATTTTTAATTAGTACTAGTAGCTGCTACCAATTGAATTAGTATTTCCTTATTTGCTGGGCGTGATAAAGTTAAAAAGTCGATATTCAATGCATGAGAATACTCCTCTCTTGTAAAGATATATTTGTTTAAGGTAATGAGTTTATGAATTTATTTTTAAATTAATAAAATAATATGCATAGTTAATTTGATAAAATATATAAAGATTTCAATTCATTAAATGATGTAATGTAAGGATAAATATATTTTTACTTACTTGCTATAAATACAAACTTATTTTAAAACCGATAAAGTTCCTCTAAGATGAGTTTTAACGTAAAGTGAAAAATTAATTGTATATACACCTTTTTTTTTGAACCCACCATAATTAGGACATTTGACACACCCTTTACTACTTAAAAGTAGGTTGAGATCTCAATACACTTTAAGTAATCAAAAGTGGATTCACTCTTACTTACTCGCTTAACTAAAATTCACTTTGGAGGAATCTAATGTCACGTGAAGAAAAAAAAAAATATTTTCCTTATAATTGTAACAAAAATTTCAAATCTATTAAATAAATTTAATTATATTTAATTGAATTAATTTTTATTGAAATATTTAAAGTTTTATTATTGATTTTAATTTCAGTATCTGTTAGCGTACAAAATTTTATACTATTAAGTATTATATATCCAGTAAAAAAGAGTAGTATATATTATTATGTATATAAATTTTCAGGTAATTATTGTGAGAGAATAAAATGTGTTTAATAACATATTGATAAAATATGATTAAATAATAATATAAACAATTTTTACATGCATTGAAATTAAATTCTTACTTTATTAAAATTCTTTCTCTTTTTCATTTAGATTTAAAGTATCTTATAATGTTTTTTTCGTATTCGTTTAGAATAAATCTTCTTTTTACTTTTCTTGCTCTTTATTAAAATACTAAAATATATTTTTAGTGTGTTGTAAATAGGGAAGAAAATGTATAGAGATTCTTTGGTAACTAGCTATATCATTTCATTCCATTTCTCTCATCTTTTATCATCATTATCATGTGCATAGGTCTCTAAAAGTAAAGGAGATTGGTTACGTAAAGGATTATTACACTTTGTAATGCACAATTATGTATAACAATTGCAAATTAAATAGGCACATCGAACTTTGTAACCATAAACCCTTGCAAATGACTTTTTTTTTATGATCATGTTATAGGTACATAAAGTATCCACTATCATTAGCAGTGACTAATCCCCGTCTGGGAACCTGTTGGGCCCATAAGGTGGGTTCTCCCCTCCCAACCAGGTTTTTTCCATACACAAGTGTCAGGATTCGAACCTTTTATCACTTACTTAAAATGTAAGAGTCCTTTACCACTCGGATCAATCATATGTTGGTAATGACATTTTTAATATTGAGTAAAGATAGTCATCCATCACTTGCACAATATACACATTTACAATTTTTCCCTTTTTTTTTATGGATAATTTTCCCCTTATTTATTATATATATATATATATATATATATACATGTTTTTTGAAAATTGAAATTGACAATGTCTTTGTGAATAGGTCTCTTGAGCGAATTTTAAACATATCAACATCACATTTCTTCTAGAATTTATGACTGTAAAAGAACTTTGATATTAATTTTGTGACGAAACCTTTTAAAAAAGGTAACAAATTAACCCAACAATTTTTTCATACAAAATTAATTATTTTATACACAATAAGGAGTTAATCATTGGACATTACAACTAATGGTAACCTTTCATACCAAGTGGGCTAGCTCATGTTTGTTGATACCAAATATATCAAAAAGATAACAATACAAAAAAATACCATCCAGATCTTTTTTAAAAGAAAAAATTACTTTTTTGAAAGGCCTAAAGGTAGGGCTAGGGCTTCACTAGCTTGGGCCTTAGGCCGGCCCCGACAACAACATATCCCATATCTGAATTTACTTCCTTTGAGTAAAACAAACTCATTTCAGATGTATCGTGAAGACAATTACCCCAAAGTACAAAAATGTTAGGATCTAAGCACTCTTGGTGCATATAATTTTTCTTAACCATCCTTAATTACTTTTGTAAAAAATTAATCCTCATGGGAAATTCGAAAATTTCTATTGCATGAAATTTTGGTTTGAAACTTAATAAAGGTAACAGAGAGATTTTGTATCTCCGTTAATTATGGTTTCAATATCCATGATACCCGCTGCAATGTGTATTTTTTAAACTTGGTAGATTTCTTCATCAACTACTAGAATACCATGCATCAAAATATTACTTTATTCCATTTGAAAACATAATATGAGCTATTTCAAAGTCTTCAATTACATTTGCAAATGTTTGGTTGTCAGTTGATAATAGTACACATGTGAATGTTTAGCTTCTGGCCATAAAATATATAAATAGTACACATGATTTATAATATAATCAACAAATATTATTTTAAATATGTTCTATAAATTTAGGAAATTCAACTCTATTTTTAACTAGATAATAACCACACAATCAATCTGCATTAAGAACATACAACACATGAAAACTTATTATATTGAAGAAATTTCTGGTCTTTCAATGACATTGTTATGAATTATCAATTATCAATAATGATTCAAAATAGTTTAACCGATCATATATCAAATAACAAAATTATTTAGAATAATAATGTCTCATGACCCGAATCTCATAGTCATTATGACCCGCCGAAAGGGACAGACTCTTCTTTCCCCTTCGCTCTGAGGCGCATGTATAAATTTGTACTCATCCAAAGTCAATAAATTTCTATTAATTAATACCTCATATTAATAAATAAATTCGCCAGAGTTATACAACAAAATCAAAGGATTGCATAGTCCTCAATTTATCCCAAAACATCAAAAGGTTGCAACCCTTAACAAAACATGGTTCAACACTCAAAGCTAAAGAGCCTCCACATGGTATACAAAACTCCCAAAGCAGCTCCTATGCGCGAGAAGGACATGACTGATCATTACAGCCTACATCTAATAAAGATCGTGGGCCGGGGTGAGTATTAAACTCAGTGAGGGTACTCACCCACGCACACCAATAAACATGCATAAGCATATGCCTTTCAATATCATAAATAAATCCAGATAAAACATATTCGCCCAATAATGAAAGTACTCGTGGAATGGCTTGTTAAAACCTAAACAATTAAATCATCAAGTTCCATAACATAAAAAACATAAGCGATAAGCATAAATGTAATAAATTAAACCTTTGGGTTCCACTTGGGGTTATTTATTAAGGTCATTCACCTCGACGGTTTTAATTTCATATCTCGGAGATAACCCCCCTCCGGCCATCAAACCCCTTGCTCAACTCTGGGATTGTTCACTAAGGTTCCTAACCTTAACTATTTTAATTTTTATCTCGCAGATATTGTCCTCTCCGATCGGATACATACCCAAAGTTTCACATAAACAAGTCAATCCATTTCACCAAGTACAATTTCAAAACATAACCCATAGTTAATCAAGTTCAATCATAAAGGGGGTCAAATAGTATTTCCATCAACATGTAATAGTCCAAAATAATCCTTTACATCACATATCTCAACTAATGTAGCCTTTACATTCTCACACTAATCCCATATAACCAAAGTTTAACCATAAATCCAATTAACATATCTCCAACCAATATCACCAATACTCCATAACCAAGAACAATGATCAAATTCCATAAGCTTATCCACAACACCACTATCATATACTTCCATTAACATAAACCATATTAGAATAAGAATGACATAAATTATAGGTTTATTTTAGCAACAACAAATACCTCATTTTAATTAAACCTAACTCTTAATGCGATGAATATACCAAGTATTAGCTCCATATACTCTTGAGCAACCCAAAACGTGCCAAAACAGTCTAACTTAACCAAATTTTCACCCCAAGCCGCGACACCAACTTGTATGGCTTGCCCCCTTCAAACCCATACCTGCACTATAGTGGCCCCATCTTCGGGCCATAGTGGTACACCATGAAAATTCCAGGAGCAACTGATGCTATACGTAAAAGAGTACCCAGTTGATCCCATTTCAACCCAGTCCAGTCACAAAGCATTTCAAACAGGAGAATAATTACACATAAATTGAAACCAGTTCATCATATTCAAATTTTTAACAAGAGATCCATATATATAGAGAATCAATAACAACGGTCACATAAACATTATTTTTCACAAAAACATGCATTTTCATACTCATAGCAAGACAGTTCAATGGAACTGTGAAGTGTATTAGGACTGATAATGGTCCGGAGTTCCTTTTGCGATCCTACTATGGCAGCAAAGGAATTATCCACCAAACTAGCTGTGTGGAGAGTCCAGAACAGAATGGTAGGGTTGAAAGAAAGCATCAATCCATTTTATCCATTGCCAGAGCTCTTATATATGTTGCAATCCTCTCTTCCTAAACAGTTATGGAATTATGCAATCTGCCATGCTGTTTTCTTGATGAATAGAGTTCCTACTCGGGTACTGGGAAATCATCAGTCTCCTTATCAGACACTCCTTGGACAGCTACACCTCAAGGTGTTTGGCTCTTTATGCTACATTTCTACCTCCACTACACATAGGGGAAGTTTGATAGCAGAGCTCGCAAATGTGCCTTTTTGGGTTATAAGACAAGTGTTAAGGGTTTCTTGGCTTATGATATTCATAGCAGAGACATCTTACTCTCCAGGAATGCTGTATTCTATGAGCTTCATTTTCCGTGCACCTCAACACAATCGGTTCCCCACAGTCCCACATCATGGCAGTATTTGGAGACTGCCTCCTCACCACATCAACCTATACCTACCACTATAGCATTTGACTCTCCCATACCTCATCCTCCACCTCCATCTCCAACATAGTCAGACTCTCCCATACACCATTCCCAACCTACCTCTCCCACAGCAGACCCTGACCAACACACACAGCCCCTTCCTAATCCCATACCCTCTCCAAACCCTGAGCCACCTACACCTAAAGCATAGCAAATAAGGATCCTCATCCCTAACCGTAAACACGTGTAACACTACCAATCAAGGGGATGCATAAAGCATGAACTCAGCATCATTCTCAATCTCCGCCATCGTTTCTCGCCCCAAAACCACTTCCAAATCGATGGCGCCACTGCCTTCCCTTCCGGGATTCGCCAGAATCTTCCCATCAATCTTTGCTCCGCCGCTCCTCACCGCCACGGGTCTTCCCCACCCGAAATCATTGTCGTACATCGGAAATCTCGGTGAACTCCCCATTATCAACGTTGCACCATCGTGGTTCCCAATCGGGAAGCACTTCGGGTCACGCTCCCAATTTTCCAGTTCCCGCCTCACCGTAGCACTATCGTACGCCTTCACGTTCTTGTTCAGCTCCTCCGCGCACCACCGCAGATCTCTCGATACCACGTCCCCTACGGCGGCGCGCGTTGCTATGCTCTGAATTGCGTTCCCGAAGTAGTAGTCACTTAACTTCGGCTCTATTCTCTGGCGAATGTTCACCGCCATTCTGAACGTCGTCGTTTTTGTATCCGGAAGCTTCCTCGCACGTGTCACCGCACGCCACACCAACGCGCACAATGACTGAAACGACGAAATCTCAACCGTTTTCCTGTAAGGATCGTTGTTCTGTTTCCCTATCAACTCATCGCCGTCGCGGTTCCCCGGCAATGTCCGGTTGTTCACTCTGGCTTTCAATTTTTGAATTGCTACGTAAGTGAAGCTGAAAATCCTCTCGCGCAACGGTTCGTCGGCGTTGAACGACGTCACCTTGAGTCCACCTTCCGGCGACCTGGGAACGGCGTTCGAGACCAGTATGGATTCCCGGCGAAAGTCCGGAACCATGATAGCACTCGTAGCTCCTCTGGTAACTTCGGAAAAGGTGTTGAAGAAGTTCCAGAATGAGGTGCCATCGACGGCGGCATGGCTGACGGCGCAGCCGATAAAGACGCCGTCAGAGAGCTCAGTGACCTGAACAGCTAAGATCGGAGAAAAATGTGCATCGTAGCTGATTTTCTTGTTGCAGGGAAGGAGTTCCTTGAAGGAATGATGGACATCGAGTGGAGACAAGAGATCAGAGATGCGAAGTTCGGTGGCGGCGGCGTGGATGAAATCGACGCCGGCGTCGTTGCAAGCAATGTAGATGTAACCGTCGGAATCGGTTATGAAGCGGCCAGCGAGTGGGGGGAAAATGGAAAGGGCGCGTGAGAGTGAGTTAGTTAGGAGAGGGATGAGAGTGTGAGAGGGAAGAGAAGGAATAGTGAAGAGGCATCCCTTTTGCATGTAGCCGATACAAATCATGTTGAGGTCTGATATTGAAAGCTTGAGGTCTCCGAGGGTTGAGTTTTGGTGAGGCAAAACGGTGCACTTTGAGAGAATAGTGAGTGCAGAAGAAGAAGAAGAAGACATTTTTGCATACGTAATAATAATATGTCTCGTCTCTTATGGGTTTTTGGATAAAAGGATGACAAGAGAAGTTTTGAATCGCTTTGCTGGTTGCTTCAGATGGTTACTGGCAAGTGAAGTGATATATATGGTGTAGTGACGTTCGGGTTTGTTCTGTTTATATAAGCCAGGAAACGGGGTGTTGGGTTTATGCACTTCAAAGTTTGCTGCAGAGGTAGTGACGAATCTGGTGGACTCATCATCTACAAGACATTTTGCAACGTGTTATAATTTGATGTGATATTTGTTATTTTTAATTAATGGAAAAATCTATGACAGTCTTAGATATTATACGGTAATTTATGTAATCTAATTAAATGATGAAAATTTAATTTAATATAATTCATTTAATTAAAATGACATATCATAAATTTGATATAAAATATATAAATCCTTTATTTTTACGATTATCATAACAATATCCTTAATTAATAGTTGATGTTAATTGAATTATTATTTCATTTATTGGACCGATAAGGATTCTGTTCCCACAAAAATGGGATAAGACATCCGCATAGTTATTTGACGCCATAAAGCTAAAAGTAGATGTTCAATGCATAAGAATTGCCCTCCTTTAAAAGCCATTTTTTTGGTACATTTTTAAAATCCTATTTTTTTTTATTTGTTTTAAAAACCTATTTAAAGTAACGATAACTTTCTCTTGATATCTCATACAAACTAAATAGGCCTATAAAAAACTAAATAGGAACTTTACCAAATGGATCCACCATTATTTTATCATTTTAGAAATAAGTTTATAAACTCATTACCTTTTTCATAAAAAAAAATAAACTCATTACCTTAAACAAAGATATCTTATGTCTACCAAAAAACAAAAATATCTTAAAAATGGGATAAAGATCTCATATTTCATTCTGGTGTGTCATATTATATCACAACCAATAATATCTTATCAAGTATTTTATTTTTTAATATTAAATAAAATTTTAACTTATATAATAAAATATTTTTAATTGGAACATGATATAATATATCAAAATGAGACAAATGATCATCATCCCTTAAAAAGAAGGGTATTTTTATGCATTCATGAATACCAACTTAATTAATGCATTTATTTTATAAATTGATGTGATATTTGTTAATTTTTAATTAATGGAAATATCTATGATACTCTTAGATATAATATGGTGATCTATGTAATCCAAGAGAATTTAATTTAATGTGATTAATTTAATGGAAATCACACGTCTTAAATTTGATATAAGATATATAAATCCTTTACTTTTACGGTTATCATAACAATATCTTTAATTAATAGTTGGTGCTAATTGAATTATTATCTCATTTGTTGGACGGATAAGGATCCTGTTCCTACAAAAATGGGATAAGACATCCTTATCGTTGTTCGACGTCATAAAGCTAAATGTAGATATTCAATGCATAAGAATAGCCCTCCTTTAAAAGCCATTTTTTTGGGTACATTTTTAAAATCCTATTTTTTTTATTTGTTTTAAAAGCCTATTTAAAGTAACGATAACTTTCTCTTGATATCTCATACAAACTAAATAGGCCTATAAAAAACTAAATAGGAACTTTATCAAATGGATCCACCATTATTTTATCATTTTAGAAATAAGTTTATAAGCTCATTACCTTTTACATAAAAAAAAAAATAATAATAAACTCATTACCTTAAACAAAGATATCTTATATCTACCAAAAAACAAAGATATCTTAAAAATGGGATAAAGATCTCGGGCCAGTTTGATTTAATTTTGGTTTTTAGTTTTTGAAAACTATTTTGTAAATCAATTTAAAAAACTGTTTTAAGAAGAGAATTAAAAACAAAACCTGTTTGGCAATTTTATTTTCTAAAACTGTTTTAGAGATGAGAAAATGAAAAAACTTGTTTGGTAAACTTGTTTTCAAAATATGTTTTGAAAATTAAAAATTAGAAAACTTGTTTAATACATATTTTTAAAATGGGATCAATTTCAAGTTTTTTTTATAATATCTCAATATTGTTTTTTATGTTCTTATCTACGTCACCTTTTTAATTAAGTATCATTGAATAATATCTTGACAAAAAAGAATATATTTTTATAAAATTAATATACAATTCACTTTCTAAAGTAACATATATTATAACAACATAAATAATAAAGTAAAAGTAATTAAAACAACGTTTGAATACTATGATAAAGTGATATATAATTCACTTCTAAAGAAACATATATAAAGCAACATGTAGAGATAAAGTCAAATAAAAGTTAAACTAATCTTTTGGTCCCTATACGTGATAATGATTTTGAATTTGGTCCATACATGTTATATGAATGTTATGTTCTATTTTAGATTATTATTTCATGGAATTAAATAAAAAATGTAATAATTTAAATTAAATAATAAAAGTTGTCAAATATTACAAAAATGCCATTAATGAAAAGTGACACTTTTCCTTGTTTTTTTAGTTTTCAAAACTGGAATGTAAAAGTGAGAAGGAAAACAACTTTTAGTTGTTTCAGTTTTTTAATTCCCAAAACTACAAAACAAAATCATATTTCAAAACTATTTTAGAAAACAGGATTCATCAAACAAGTTTTTGAATTTTTAAATTTTTGAAAATGGAAAACAGTTTTTAAAAAGAGAATTCAAACAGGCCCCTCATCTTTCATTTTGGTGTGTCATATTATATTACAATCAATAATATCTTATCATGTATTTTATTTTTTTAATATTAAATAAAATTTTAACTTACATAATAAAATATTAATTGAAACATGATATAATATATTAAAATATCCAAAGAAGGATATTTTTATGCATTCATGAATACCAACTTTTAACTTTATCATCACACCGAGCGAATGAGGTAATAATTCAATTGGCACCGGCTATTAATTAAAAATAATAAATATCTTTTGTACTTTTTTTTTTTAACACAATTTTTTATAACTTTTTAAAGTTATAAAATATCTCTATTTAATTTTGATGTGCCTATTTAGATTGTATTGATTTATATCCAATAGTGGTTAGTGGAAGTGGACTGCGATCTCAGGTAACCTTCACCTATAATGTCAGAGTTTCGAACTTTGAATCCTGAAGTTGTTATTCTAAGGAGGACTTTACCAAACCATTACTCTCGATCCGAGGATTAGTTTTATAACTTGTTTGTTAGAATACCTGATCAAAAACAAACAATATTGTAAGGGTTTATTATGGCTACAACTTTTGATGTGTCTAATTAATTTATAAAATTTTATATGTAATTGTGCATTACAAAGTGTAACCACCCATTGCGTAGCTATTCTCCTTTATGTTTAGAATCTATATAAGGACATATTATCCATGGTGAAAGATAAGAGAAATGGAATGAAAGCATAAAGCTAGTTACCAAGAACTTGACATTTGAGTTCAAATTTGTTTTGCTTGATATCTCTATATTTTTTCTTTTTTATTTACAGCATTAAAAACAAGGTTTTGCCAACGATAAGGAATCTAATAAAAACAAGTTTTCCTTAGAAAATTAAATATATTACTTCTTTAAATATTGAATACATCCACTACCAGAAAACGTTGACTTACCGACAGCTTATTTCCGACGACGAAGAAGCCGTTGGTAATTACGTGGTTATCGACGGGTTTGCCCGTCGGTAATGAATCAGTGGCGGTAGGTAAGTCTGTTTGTAAATTTTGCGCGCAGTTGTGCGAAATTTTGCGCGCAGAGTTATCGACTGCCAAGGCCGACATAATGAATGTTTTACCTTACCAACGGTTAAGCCTGTCGGTAACTGACTTTTCATATTACATGTTAGCCATGGCTGAAGCCGACGGAAGTGATATTTTACCTTACAGACAGTTAGGCCCGTCGATAACTGACTTTTCATGTAATGAGTTGTTTAAATTTCTTTTTATTTTACCGACGGAAAGTATGTTTTACCTTACCGATGCTTAAGCCCGTCGGTAATTGACTTTTCATATTACATGTTACTGACGACTGAAGCCGTTGGTAAGTGCATTTTCGTGTTTCCAATGGGCATACCCGTCGGTAAGTTAGGAATGGCCGCGTGTTCATCCCTCCACTTTTCTTTTTCTTCCTTCATTCTCCTCTCTTCAGTCTCTCAATCCCTTTGAACTCTCAGTCTCTTCACCGCCACCACTTTGTCGCCACCACCACAAGACTATCGCCACCACTTCGTACGTTCCATCTCCGCCACTACCACCTCTCTTCTCCTTCTCCGGCCACGTTCAACCACCGCAAGCCCGCCTTCTCCCTTCAACCACCACAAGCCCTCCTTCTCTGCTACATCCCTGCTGGCCTTCTCCATCTCTATTCAAGAACGTAAGGTGAGTCAGCCATTTCTAAACCCCCATTTCAGAATCCCATTTCAGATTTATTTCTAATTTTTTCTTCCCATTTCAGACAGAGGTCCCATTGGATTACTTTTCTGACAGAGGTCCCATTTCAGAATCCCCATTTGGTTGCTTTTCTGATTGTACTGTTTCCAGGTTAGTCATTTCAAAATCCCCCATTGGATTATATTGTCCTTCTTTGCATTATTGTATTGTTGTTGAACATGTATTACGTTGCTGAAATTGTAGTTGCTAAACATGTATTATGTTGCTGAAATTGTAGTTGTCAAACTGTGTACTGCTGGTGAAATTGTATGTTCTTCTGTGTAGGTTTAGGTTGCATTGAGGTTTAGGTTGTTTTTGTATTTGTTCTGATTTCCTAATTTTATTTTAAATTGTATTCATGATGCTTTAATTTGCATGTTTGTATTAATAGTTTGATAATCTTTTTTTACTCGTGAATTTTTTAATATAAATTACATGTTGTATTATAGGCCTCAGAAGACTTTTTTTTTTTTTTAAGCAAAGAAGGCATGCAAAGGCATCACTTTAGGGAAAGGCATCTCAACTAGATTGACACCCCAGATTCTAACAATCATGCCTCATAAGACTTAAAAAATAAAAGATGTCACCCTATAATACTTTTTTTAGCTGAAGTTAGAAACCTCAACCCAAGGACCTAGCCCAGTAAACCAAACCTACCCACAAATAAGAAAAGCAATCAATGCCTAATACAATCTAAAAAATAAAAATAAAAACAATATCATAAGAATCTGTTTGTTTCCCCCTACACTGTAGAAAACGTGAAGAGGGAACAAGGGGAGATTTGGTGGCTTTGTCACGACAAATTGTAAGTGGTTGGACAACATCACCTCGTGTAACGCGACAAGACGTACTATCTTAAACAAAAATAACGTAATAATGAAATGAAATTAAGTAAATAAATGTAAATAATTAAATAATAAATAAATAAAAAGTTAAATAATAATGCACTATTGCTTAGCACAAAGGACTTAAAACAAAAACTAAATAATAATTAAGTGGGAAATATATATATATAATATTTAAATAATTAATATTTAAGTAGGTAAATAAAATTATTACATAATAAAAACTTTATATATAAATAAATAATTAAATCATAAGCCTCATAATGTCAATTTCCCTTAGCACTTATAACAGGTTTAAGCCTCATAAGACTTAAAAACCGTTAAATAATCAATAAAATTTTAAATTTAATAACACTTGTTTAAAGCATGAATTTTTTTTTAAAGATGAATAACTATTTTAGAAAAGTTACTTATGTGTATGTGTATGTTTGACAATTTTATTAGTCCCTGTCCAATTTATGTTACCCTATAAACTTGACTTTCAAGTACAAAAGATAAAATTACCTTATAGAGTTATAGTTTTATTTTCTACGCGAGTTAATACTTGAGCAAAATCTTAGCTTCTAGTTTGAGGTTCGATATTATCGAGCATGTGTACGCACATAGAGGTGTCACTCATTGTATTGAACCTTGAATTGTCTAAGGAGGATAGTTTGGGGAAAAAAATTTTCTTCACTTGTATAATAGTTATATTGCTTATTTCCAATGTTTATTAGTGCCGGAGCATCCAGCAGAGCCAGTCGTTGCAATGATTAGGAGTCTGCGGAGATTGCTGAGCTAAGGAGGAGACTGGCTGAGTCTGAGCGGCATGTCGAGGAGCATGAGCGTCGGATGGAGGCGTCGATGTAGCAGATGCTACAAATCATACAACAAATGCAGCAGCAGCCCACACAGCATGGTCAGTCAACCTGTGGCACCGGGGATGATGATGGTGATGACTCATTTGTCCGAACTCCTCGTTATGATAGGGATTATTAGGTTTTCATGTTAGTTTTTATTTATTTATATTTCTAAGTAATATAAAAACATATTATTTATAATTTAGATATAATTTTTTTTTTAATGTTATCTTTAATTTTATTATGCATTATTTATTTAAATAATTTTTGTAAATAATTAATAACAAATATAATTATTTAATAAATATAAAATATAATTAAATATTGTTTAATTAATCAAATAAAATATAATTTTTTTTAAAAATATTTTATACATGCCGTCGGTAAAGTGTAAAGGTATTTAACGACGGCTAGGCCGTGGATAAGGTTTCCAAGTAAGGGTTTAGGTAATTACCGACGGGCAGTCCGTCGGTAAGTATGTTAAGTTAAGCCGTCGGTAATATGGGTGGGTGAGTTTCGACAACCTAGCCGTCAGAACTTTATTAACGGCTTTTTGCCTTGGTCGTCGGTATGCAATACCGAGAAGCTTCTTTCTGATGGATTTTTGGCCGTCGACTTGCGGTCGGAAATTGTGCATTACCAATGATGTTTGGTGCGTACCTACGGCTTTATCCATCGGTAATGAGTTATTTTCTTGTAGTGATCATTTTTCAATAAAAACCTTCTTTTCTTAATTTTATAATAAGTGTCCTAAGAACACCCATTAGAGTATCAATCATTTTTTCATGTAATAATTAGTACTACTTAATATCCTTTTAAATTTTTGTGTAACTACTTAAGGGGCAGGTACAGGTACAGAAAGATTATTAATTACATTAATTAGAATATTGTTTTTGTATAGCCGTCCCGTCAATAACTAATGATAATAATTTAGTAAAAAAAAAAAATAACTAATGATAATAAGCATACCCAATTATCTATCCTCGCAATTTTTTTTTTGACTAAATCTATCCTCACAATTAAATATAGGTATAAAAAGATTTACATTTTTAAGTTGCTAATAACTTCTTCTTTTTTGTCAATTTTTTTACTTGGTTTTTTTTATCAAGGAGATAGCTTATAGGACTATAGCCTTACATAAGGGAGTGGGTGAGGAGAGAAGAGGAAGAGAAATGGGTAAAGCGCATTGCGGGAGATTTGAACTAGGGGTGAACACATCCAAACCAATCCAATAAAAAATTGAAAAACGATAAAAAAAAATTGAAAATCGAACAAAACCGATTTTTATTTGATTTTTTTGGACAATGTTTTATGAAAATCGACCGGTTCAGATAGATTTTCGATTTCTTTTTTTAAAATCGAACCACATATATAAAATTTACTACTTATTTATTCAATTATTAATATGTAATATCGTATCTGACTATTATTTGTTGGTTTTGGTTTTTCTAATAACACTTATTAGTTTGATACGATGTGATTTTCTATTATTTTTAATGTTTCAAACATAAAATTCATACATGTTAGTTCGTAGTGGTTAAATTTTTAGTATGGTAAATGTTATTTACGTTGATGTTATTTAGACTTACTTTTTAGTTATTGTGTTGATGAAAAGCGAATCATCTCATCCAATCCAAATCGCTTTTAATCATATTGGATTGTTTGAATTTGATATAGGAATCAATCCAATCCAAATCGAACCGCGACTTGTTTTCTTTTTGGATCGGATGAATTTTTGACTCAATATCGATTCAAACCGATTCGCGAATACTCCTAATTTAAACTTATGCACTCACAATGCATATCCTGCGGCTTGAACCAACTGACTTGACTCAAAGAGACAGGAAAAAAAGTTTTAAGTAAGGCTTTAATTTCAATAAGTTTTTATATTATTATTTAATCATATTTGGCATATATAAATATAATTATTTGATAGCAAATTTTTTTTACATAACAAGATATTGAAATTAAAATCAGTAATAAAACTTTAAATATTTCAATAAAAAGTAATTCAATTAAATATAATTGTTATGGAGATATCAAGAAAAAGTCATGATTATTTTAAGAGAGATGCTATCCACTACAAAACGAAATTCGTAACTGTGTCGTTGGCAATAAAAAGAGAAAAGTAATTGAAATTATGGATAAAAAAAATGATAAAGATAAAGACAAAAAAGCTTTTATCAAATCACAAGCATTCGTAAATGGTTTGGAAACAAAGTGGTCGTAATAAGGAGCATTACTCTTATTTTAAATAGGCTATTGATTAAAAGTAACAAATATAACATCACATTTTAACATGCTGCAAAATGTCCACCAGCATGTTTGGTAAAACTATTTTTTAGCGGATAAGCTAGTTATTACGCCATATTAGGTAATAATTGAAGCTACCTTCATCAGGGTTTATCCATGAAACGCTAGAAAATATGAGGCGGAGAAGGATTGCCAACGCTTACCCAAGAAAGCGCTAGCAAAGGCTTTGCTAGCGCTTCCTTGACTAAGCGCTAATAATACTCTAGAGTATTATTAGCGCTTAGTCAAGGAAGCGCTTGTAAAGGACTCCCACCTTTGCTAGCGCTTCCTTGGGTAAGCGCTAGCAATACTCCAACGTGAGGGTATTGCTAGCGCTTGCCCAAGGAAGCGCTAGTAAAGGTGACAGTCCTTTACTAGCGCTTCCCTGGGAAAGCATTGGCAATTCTCCTTTCCTAATATTTGATTTTTCCCTCCCACATACTTCACTCTTCACACACTCTTGCGTGCCTAAGTCTTCACCATCTTCCCTCCCCCGCAACCTAAGCACTCACTATGACTGTCAAACCCTCTCCTCCACAACCGTCATCCCCTTCCCCACTCATCGCGACCTAAGTCCACTGGTCGCGCTTGGCACCGCGACCCTCAAACCCTCTCCTGCCTTCGCAAAACCTCATTATTCTCTCCCTCTCAAACCCTCTTCTCAACAACGCGAGGACCATCGTCCCCCCGTTCTTTGTTACATTTCGTTTTTGGTTAAAAAATTGATAAAATACGTACGTATGTACATGAAAACTTAGTAGCATCCCAACCCTAAACCTCTAATGTTCCATTCGGGCTTTTTTCTATATAAAAACGCTAAAAATTCGGTTTTTATTGTTTTAGGGTTATGCCATATCTCAGGTTCCTTTGCCCGTGTGGCTGCTTCAACTAGCAATGAAGATGAAGGGACGCCAAGACGAGCATGTTAGGTTTTCTTCCAACCCATCCAATTAAAAATTCCTCATAACATAAACTCTCTTATTTTCTTCCAGAGCTTGCTGATTATTTTGTTTATCAATGTGGTGGTTATGATGCTGGTCTTAGAGATAACCCTTTTTTTCATATTCTTCTCCTTCTTGCATTTAGTTTAAGGTCTATGCTTCAGAAATTTTTATGTATGTTACTTTTAAGAATAAGTCAGTTTATGAGGCAAAATCATGGATCAATTTTTTGTGTGTGTATATATATATAAATTAACTTAGTAATTATATATATACATTGTTCTGTATACTGTCCATTGCTGGTTTTGCTTGTGTTGATTTTGTTGAGTGCGGGGGAGAATTAGGTAAAACAAAAGTAAATATAAAAAAAGGGAATTGTCAGCGCTCGCTTGGAAAAGCGCAATTGCCAGCGCTTTTCCAAGCGAGCGTTGGCAATTGTGCACTTTTGCCAGCGCTTTTCCAAGCGAGTGCTGGCAATTGGTCACCATTGCCAGCGCTTTCTTAAGCGAGCGCTGGCAAAGTTCACTTTTACCAGCGCTTATCCAGCGCTAGCGAACTTTTCCCCCTTTTGCTAGCGGATAATTAGCTAGTGCTCAAAAGCGCTAGCAAAGGCCTAAAAAAGCACTGGTAAAGCCCTTTTCTGTTGTAGTCAATCGATAGCGATTAACTTATAGAGGATAGTTGATGAGGTAGCTGATAACGGATAAACTAACTTATTTTGTGTGGAAATGTTTGATAGAACTAGCCGTTGAACTAGCTGAAAAATATAAAATGACATAAAAAGACATCTAAATTAATGATTTTACATAAAAGAAAGAGAAGAGGATAAAGATAGAATTAAATTAAGATAATAAGGATAAAAATGAAAAAAAAAATATGAAACGCTATAAACTCAAACGCTACTTTAAGTAGCGTCCGGAAAAAACGTTATAAACTCGTGAAAAAACGTTATAAGCTTGTGATGAATGCATTTGTCAAACGAGACTACTTTTTCCTCCGTTATAAACTTTCTCATCCGCTAAGCCAAACAGGCTCATTTGAGTCCACTAGATTCGTCACCACCTCAGCAGCAAACTTTGAAGTGCATAAACCCAACACCCCGTTTCCTGGCTTATATAAACAGAACAACTCAAACGTCACCATACCATATCACTTCACTTGCGAATAACCATCAGAAGCAACCAGCAAAGCGATACAAAACTTCTCTAGTCACCCATTTATCCTAAAACCCATAAGCTTGGGCGATCAATAATTTGAAACTAGCTAATTAGCATCAATCCTGCAACTTATCCTTTTAATGATCTTACTAAGTACTTTTATTTGGGTGCTAATCTTCCTAAGCACTGTGAGCAAAATACTTGGCTACTTTCCAGCAGAATAAGCATGATCTTAAGATATAGCAGAAAGGCCACTTCTAATCATTACTTTCAAGTAGGGTTTGTTATATAAAGGCAGAGCAGAAACATAAACAAAACCTTTTATGTTCCATAATGCTGCAAACCATATTGATATCATGTATGATGAATATCAACATCGATAGGTCAAATTATGCTAAGGTTTATCCATTCCCTGTGGAGTACCTACTGCCTAACCGTAATTGCATCTAGTGTTTCTGTAAGGGTGTTACTTGATACTAAAATAAACAACTGTGATTCTGAATATTGACTCTTGTATTATTGAATGATAAAGGTAGTAGAAGTGTATTACAATAGAAGGATTAGGAGTACTACAATGATAGTGCAGTAGAAAACCGTACTGTTATGCATCACTAGGAATAAGAGATAATATATCAGAGAAGAGGGAAGTGGTCCAGAGGGAGAGTACAGAGAGTGTCATACATTTTTCATACCCTCAATGTCACTATTCTTACTTTATTTATACTCTATATCTTGCATATTTTCTGTTATGCACACTCTTGCAGATGCTTCTTCTGGTGGCCTTAATTTCAGGATCATGTGCCAAGTGTCCTTGCATAATAACCAATTCTGGTGCCACCTCATTGTTGTTTGTCTTTTCTGTGATCATAACAGTTTCTTCAACATTTCGTCTACCTCAAAAATGATGAAGTGTTGCCTCTGCATAAATGCCAGAATAGATTATTTCCCACTTAGCTGAACCAAAGAAAAAACCAAAACAAACTACCATTGAGTATTAGAGCATTCTACTGTGCTTAAGCATGCTTCAATCCATTTAAGTAATTAGCCATAATTTCCATTACAAAGATAACTCCAATTCACAAAATAAGTCTAAATCGTTGTGTTCTGGTGAAACTGCAGAAACACAAAATTAGAGCTCACTCATAAAAAATAAAGAAATAATTTGAAAGCTTGAAGCTCTTAGTATTGCAGAAAGCAATATCATGTCCATTAAAAATCAAAAGATAAAGAAAAGTACTCTCCAACAGCCACTAAATCGTCCTAATGATAGAAGTATAGAACCAATAACAAAATTACTTAGGAGATGGATAATTTGCTTTCTACCCCAGGTTGCCTGTCTCTGTCATCTTGAACAACACAAGATGCTATAAAGCTAAATTTTATTAGGTTTCTGTTGTTGAGTTTGGTCTAGACATGTAAATTGCTTCCCTTTGTTAACTGATAAAAATGCAGCACAACGTGATCAACACAAGAATGCTGTATCAAATGTTAGCACTTTGCAAGACTATATATCCATTAGGCAGAATGCTGAAACAGCAAGAATCACACAACTATGATGGATATCTATAAGACTACCAAATAAATAAAAAGTTTCATACTCACACAGTTTCACCATGATAAGACCTGTTACAACTGTTGCTTCAAACCAATTCTGCATTATGCAGTCACTAATGAAAAGCTACGAACAAAGGTATCCAGGTTGAAATGAAGAGAACGCGTGTCATGCTAGTAACATACTATTATAAATTTATAATCTAGCAATAATACACTTGCCACACTCTGAAATGCCACATACAAGAGGTAAAGAAACCAACTCTATTTCATTTCACTTTTATATAAAGAGCCCCATAAAGTAAACAATATGAAATTATCACAACATAAACCTTTAATATGCATTCAATTCAACACCAAGTTGAAATAAATATTTACAATTATACATACATGTACCGGAATTCATAACCTTCAAAGTTCAAACCTTTTAGCAACAGAGCCGCTAGAAATTCAATATTTTACCCTGTGGTAATCATAATCATCGCTGCGTGCTGCAACGTCGTTCTCAAACCAAATTTACCCTTAATTTGACGACAACATCTATTAAGGTTAGCGGTTTTTTTTAGAAAAAGCAGAAGTTAAGGTTATTTTCGAAACATTTAGTTATTTTTTCCTTGTATTATTCTTGTTATTTTTATTTTTATTATTATTATTATTATTATAGATATCATCTGATAATCTAATTGGGAGATAGATAGTAGGCTAAAATGGTTTCGGATCCAGGAATCATTATAAAAGCTTGATTCTATTTCAATTATAGGCCAATATTAGAGGTAATATTATTCCCTGTTAGAGTGATAACTATAAAGGGTGAAATGCAAATAGGCAATTGAGATACCGATAACCCACTTTTTTCATGAACTTGGTTCATCAACAATATCGCACTTATCCATGATCAACCGAAAAAATTCTATCTTACCCATAATCAGGTAAATAGGAATTTACAGAAAATTGTTCACCAAAAATAAAAAAAGAAATTTACAGAGAATCAAACACGTAGCAGTAAGATATACAAAAAAGCACTTAACCTTGTAGGGCATTGCTATAAATCTGACAGAGTGATTCTTGCATGTTTGTTCCCTAAAACCCTAGTGGCTCAACCAAATAACATGAGTTGAAAAACCATTCACCACTCATTTTTTTGCCAAGAAAAAAGAGAAGAAAAAGAAAAGGAAAGGACTCATTAATTACTCACAAGTCACTGGCTAATGAGATCAGAGATTTGTCTAAATTAGTGGCTAAAAACAAGAGTTTAGCTGACCCTCTCAAGTCTCATTGCCAGTGCAATTTCTCCTTCAGGCGTGTGCTCTTCCCCTTTATCAGTCCTCACAAGTTCAAAGAATCCTTTGATTTCATGATTGATTTCCCTTGGAAAAGGAATCCTTGCCCTCCCAACCACGACCCTACCATTTGAGGTTCCCGGATCAAGCTGAGAAGTGAACCTTTGAACCTCCACATTCAAGAACACATGATCATCAAGATTCTCCAAAAGGAGCATTCCTTCCTCGTTCCAAAAAAGGAAGAACCCTTCGATCACGGCCGTGCGGAACTCTACACCACAAGGCTCAACCCAACACACAACGTTGTAAAACCTGCTACGAACAAGTGGGCGAAGGCTTGGGTTGTCAATGCCTATGGCTTGGACAATCTTGACACGCAAGCCAACTTGAGTGTTGTCAGTGATGACACTCTTCTTCTTTTGATCATTGTCAATATTGTCTATGGCTACTGATTCTATGGTTCTTGCTCTTGATTCAGCACCAACTTGAGTCTTGTCAATGGTGACCCTCTTTTTCTTTTGTTCATTGTCTATGGTTATTGATCCTAGAGTTCTTGTTTCGGCACCACGTGGAGTGTATTTGCACAAGGTTACCCCGTTACCGTTCTCCATTGGAACACCCTTCATGAAGAAGAAAAACAAGATTCGATATTTTGATCAAAGTTACATTAACAGTTGAAAGAAAAGAATTGTTTTTGATCAAATTTACATACCAAAACGGGGAGATAGTACAAGAAATTAGAATAGAAACAGAGAGAAAAGGAGACTAGAAAATAGTCGAATTTGGTGTCAATATCTGGAAGAAAGACCAATGGTACACGATATTTACCTGAATGTTTGCAGAGTTCAGTTGGTGACAAGTGAGAGTAGTAGAGAACAACGAGGCTATTCTTACTCTCTTTGGATAAAATCTGTTACCAACTTCTCAAACATATACTTTCAAGTTCAAAGTTTGGGAGCTGCTAAGATACCCATGAAAATACATACAAGGGTTTCGAAACCGTTTCTAAACGGGCCAATAATAGTTGAGCTTGGTCTTTTTATTTTGGTTAAAATAATAATTTGATCCTTATAGGCGATACAAATTATTCATTTAGTCCTTATACGTAAAAAATTTAAAAGTGAGTCCCTACATGTGTAAACGTGAGCAAATTCGGTCCCTACACGTCCAAACGTTAGCAAATTCGTCTCTGCAGTCAGCAAATTAGTCCTTATACGTGACATAAGTTTTTGATTTGGTCCCTAAATCTGAAAAAAAAAAAATTAAATTGATCCCTATATGTGCAATCAATAATAATTTTGTCCCTAGCGTCTGTCAAAGAGCTCGGACCTAACTAAAGATTCTTTTCGTATTGATTATATTTTATATATTATATCAATTTATTTCTTCTATTGAGAGTCAACTTAGATAACTTTTAGAATATAAAATCATTTACGGACCAAATTATACAATTTTACTCTCAATAGAAGAAATAGATTGATATAATAAATAGAAAATATTCTATATGAAAAGAATCTTTAATTGGATTCAAGCTCCTTGGTAGACGGCAGAGACAAAATTACTATCGATTGCATATATAAGGACCGACTTAATTTTTTTTTCAAGTTTATGGATCAAATCAAAAATTTGTGTCATATATAATGACCAATTTGCTGACGGCAATGACGAATTTGTTAACCTTTGCACTTATGGGGACCAAATTTGCTAGGACTCATTTTCAAATTTTTTTACGTATAGGGACTAAATGAAGAATCTGTATCACGTATAGGGACCAAATTATTACTTTAACATTTTCTTTTTTATTGATGCTATGCTATCTCTTCCTTTTATTATTACTTAGTGGTCAAAGCTTTGGATATTGCAATTTAGTCATTCAAATGAAATACATACATTTTACCTTTGGTAAATTTAGATAAACACTAAAAATTTGTGGAATATGGTCAACGGAATTTTTATCAAAGTTGTGTAATTTGATTGGAGAATAACGGAAGTAGTGTAGTTTTTTTAAAAAAACGTATTGGATTACTTACTTACCAAAGTCGTACATGTAAGATACGACTTAGTTTTATAATTTTTAAATTAAAAAAAAAAAAACAAAATTGCACTGAAGTGGTAGTGCTTAAATACGACTTAACTTTTTCCAATTTTTTTTTAACGTAAAAACAAAGTCGTGGTTTTGAAGCATGACTAATTCAAAATTTTTCTAAAAGTTATAGAAGTATTCTTTTTATTTTATTTTTTAAAAAAATTATTATAGAAGTCATTTGTTGTATATTTAAGTACACTTTAAAATTATAAATAAGAGTAATGGCCCAAATTAAGTATACAGTGATATTTTGGTCCCTGACAAATGAAAAATACTAATTTGATTCTTAAAAATGTAAAATGTGGATCAAAATAGTCTCTGATAGAGAATAAAATGTCCTTAAAAATTATCCTAAAAATGACTAATTTTGACCTCCGTTTTACATTCTTGAGAACCAAATTTTTATTTTTCATTTCTAAGGGATCAAACTGTCATTGTAATTTTTTGCCAATGATCAATTTGAACCTTTACTTTTATTTATAATTTTAAAGTATACTTAAATATATAAAATACAACTTATATAATAATTTTTAAAAAAATTAAAATAAAAAGAAAGTCGTAGTTGGGTACTACCACTTTTGTAACTTTTACAAAAATTTTAAGTTAGTTGTCGTTCAAAACCACGACTTTGTTTGGGAAAAATTAAGTCGTATTTAAGCTCTACGACATCGATGCAATTTTGGTTTTTTTTTATAATTTAACAATTATAAAACAAAATTGTATATTACATATACGGCTTTAATAGGTAAATCGTTCATCTCTATTATAATTTATCCCAATCACATTATTTTTAAAAAAATTACACTACTTTCATTATTCTCTAACCAAATTACACTACATTAGTAAAAAAGTCTTGGTGATCCCTAAAATCTCCTGTTCTTCTCCCTGGAACTTGACATAGCCAGGTCCTTCTAATCACATTATTTGTGGAACATGGTCATCCCTAAAATCTGTTGTTCTTCAATTGTCGATGGTTTGTGGATATGGAGGGGGCAAGGCCGCATCATCGACGATTTCTGGAACATTGCAACCATTGTTCCCACTCTCTCTGAAGCGTGGCTGCGGTGAGACTTCAAGGAAGATCCTGACTCATCTCTGAAGGAATGGTGCAAGGGGAAAGAACGTGTTAAGAGCTGCCCGGGGTGCGGGTATATAATTGAGAAGGTAGATGGGTGCAACCACGTTGAATGCAAGTGTGGAAAGCATGTTTGCTCGGTTTGTTATTTAGAAGTAATCAACTGCTTAGTCTGTCAATATATTTGTATCAATGCACCGTGCACCGTGCAAGTTGCAATTTGCTGAATCTGTTTTGGCTTTCTGTCTTCTATGTTTGACTGCAGGTTAGCTACTAATACAAAAGATTAAAAGGTGAAGTGTGACTGAGTGCAAACAATATAGAGGATGCTTGTGAGTGTGTGAGAAAACATTTGAGAGGGTTTTTTTTTTTTTTTTTCTATGAGGAGGCTACTGGGTGGTAGTGAAACACATGTGAGGAAGTTCTTTGGAAATACATAAATGTAATGCAGTGAAACTATGTATTCTTATCGTATTCTGTATTGTAGTTCTTGTCATTTTCTTGAATGAGCTGAAGCTAATGTAACATTATTATTTGCAAGATTATAAATTAATTATTCACATTTACTCAATGTTCAAAAATAATATTGTGCATTGTATTTAATATCCTTATTATGTTTTATTTTAATTTAGTTAAATAGTTGTTTTTAATGTTTTATGATTAGGTTTAGATGATCATTGAATTGTTTTCAATTGAGTTATAATTGTATTTTTAATCAAAGTTTTAGAACAACTTTGTAAACTCCCTTTAAACCTTTTCATGACCCTGATTCAGATGTTAAAGATCCTTTGAGCCACTCAGCCAAAAACAGAAACCATGCAAAGTAGATGCTTAAAAAAATCAAAGGAAAAAACTTCAGAAACAACAACATAAACTCAGAATTTAACATCAACATAGGTGCTAGAAGACCACTCAATCAGAGAGAGAGAGAATAACTAATGTTCATTTAGTACAATGTGATATAATGGATTCATTTCTAAATTATATTTGTGCATAAATATAAAGCAAAAATTTGTATATGCAGGTCATTTTCCATGTAACAACACAACTTCAACGGCAGCAATATCTACATGCAAGGGCAATGGTCACTCCAATTCCAAACGAAAGGACCAAAGCCAGAACCCATGTGAAACTTGATCTATCTTCACCATGAAATTGCCTAGTCATGAAATTGAGATGAGGAATAAATGCACATATCTAGAAGGGGTTAGTTCATGATTATGAGCCTCTTCAAAATATGTCACTCTCCATCTTGATGTCTTCAACTTGTAGTTAACATGAAGCCTAGCTAAACAATTGGTTCGGGTGACAACTCTATGATCTCTTTTCCTATCTATCATTGTAAAGTGTTTTTTGTTTCTTAATCCCTCTCTATTGCATACAAATTGCCGCATTATCACTTTCTTCCTAAGATCACAAGTAACGTCATCTTTCCTTATCATAAAACCATGACATTTTGCATATTTGTCACATAGATTTAAGAACTCCACAAGCAACCTTATTGGAGATGCTCTTGCGACTTGCCCATATTTATATTAAAAAAATTATAAAGCATGCAAAGTCGTTGACAAGGCACACAACTTGCCTAAATGTTTTTTTAAAAAATAAAAAAATAAAACCCAAAGTCGTGGTTAGGACGGGCTTCTTCCTAAGATCACAAGTAACGTCATCTTTCCTTATCATAAAACCATGACATTTTGCATATTTGTCACATAGATTTAAGAACTCCACAAGCAACCTCATTGGAGATGCTCTTGCGACTTGCCCATATTTATATTAAAAAAATTATAAAGCATGCAAAGTCGTTGACAAGGCACACAACTTGCCTAAATGTTTTTTTAAAAAATAAAAAAATAAAACCCAAAGTCGTGGTTAGGACGGGCACAAAATTAAAAAGAAAAAAAGGTAGTTGTGAATCCTAAATACGACTAGCCTTTTTACGTTTAAAAAAAAAAAATAAAAAATAAAAATCGTATGTTTTGTGTACAACTTCTTTGACTTAATTATTTTAAAATTAAATTGTATATTTGATATACGACTTTCATTGATAATTCGTTAATCTTAGTTACGACTTACCCCTTTTTGGTAAATTTTTTTAAAACTACACTACTCCCTTAATTGTGCAACCAAATTGCACTACTTGTGTAAAAATCCCAACCAATTGCTTATAAAAAAAATAAGGAAAAAATTAGAAAATTTAAATAAAAAATAAATTCTAAAAAATCTTTCAAGATATCCTAAAAAATTTAAAAAACAATAAAATAAGATAAAATATTTTTTAGATATTCTAACACAAATCATAAATTATCACTAGATTAAGGTGTTATTTGATTCTTTCACATTTTTTTTTGGTAGGAGTTCTTTCACATTTCAAGGCTACAGGTAGGGGTGACAAAGTGGGTTGTGACCCGCTGGTCAACCCGTCGACCCGCCAAAATTTGGCGGGGAGGGTTGGGGTTCTCAACCCACTTTGACCGGCCCCACTTAACCCACCCAAAATTAAAAAATAATTTTTTTATTAATTTAATACTTATTTAATATTTAATTTAATTTAATTGTTACTTGAAATTATTTTATAATAAAAAGTAATATTTTTACTTTTATAACACAAATTATATGCTATAAGATAAGATTATTATAATTTTTTTAATAATAATTTAATAAAGGTTATGAAGATTATCCAAAAAAAGAAATGTTATATGAATTTTTTTAAGTTTTTTATTTTTATAGCTAGTTGACCCGCCAACCCGCCGACCCACCAACCCAATTTAAGGTTTCATGTGTTTGGCGGGCCAAACCGCCAACCCACCATTAGGCGGGGTGGGTTGGGGGGTTCAACTCATACGACTAAAATGGGTTGGCATGTCCCGCCCCGTTTAAGGTGGGTTGATGGCGGGACGGAACGGGACGGGTTGATCCATTTTGCCATCCTTAGCTACAGGTAGACTATCACGAAAACATAAGTGGCGACACGAAAGAAACGATATATCTTTAGGGGAGTATTTGGTTGCCACACAAAATGTTGCACTATTAATCACATATATGATTTTTATTTATAAAATATACCAAATCTTTATTTATAAAAATAAGGTAGTCTAGGGTTGTCTTATGTACAATTTGGTATATTCAATAATAATAATTTTTTTTAAATCTTAAAGTAGGTAAATAAAACCAATATAAAAATAAGGTATTTTTTTTTATGTAAAAGTAAGGTAGTCTAGGATTAACTACGGGTAATATTAGAGATTGCCTTAGGGGTAATATGATAAATTCAATAATAATTAATATTAATCTTTTTTTAAAAACCTTTAAGTAGGTAAATAAAATCAATATAAATATAAGATATCTTTATATATAAAAGTAAGGTAGTATAAGATTAACTATAAGTAATTTTGTAAATTATCTTAGGAACAAATATTAATCTTTTTAAAAATCTTAAAATAAGCAAATAAAGACAATATAAAAGTAAGATATATTTTTTTAGAAATTCATGTGAGTTTTTTGTAATCAAATTTACTGATGTTTTAAGTTAAATTTTGAAAATGTTTTTTTATGTCACAGGAATGGTTAATTTTCTTAACATTTTCTATTATAACAAAATATTAAATTGTCACTGGTTTGTTCTTTTGTTATTATTTAAAATTTACAAAAAAAATAATTGACTTTTTAAATAATATATAATTATATTGGGGATCCACTTACTCCAAGAGTAATTTTAAAAGAGTTACTACCAATATCATCTATCCATTTATTCTAATTCAATGGATCTATGTTAATTCATTAAAGAAGCCACATAACATTTATTGGATTAGAATAAATGAATGGATAAAATTAAGAATAACTTTTTTAAAATTACTCTTAAAATAAATCGACCCTCTCGTTTTCAAGTATTATTTATCCGTATAACCTACGGATTCATTGTCTAGTTACTCTAACATTTAAATAAAACTCATGTTATGTTTTGCCTATTCTATCACACTTACCGATCACTATTTACTCTTTAGACGATATTAATATTTCTACTAGGCACATCCAATAAAAATTAAAAAAGTTATCGTAAAATACAAACATTTTTTAAATACTATATGTTAAGAATGCACATAAGTTTGACAAATGTAAATCGGTGAGAAACTTGAGAATCAATATTTTGTTTTTTTAAAAAGAAATTGTTTTACTCAGATCACTTTTATTTATAACGTCACACGTTTGAATTCTGGAATCGTCCATTCTAAAAAGGATTTTACATAATCATCACTTCTGATCCGAGTTTGTTAGTCTCACATTTTATTTGTTAACCATATCATAATCCTTTATACTAATATAGATAAATGAATAAAAGTTCAAATTGATCCTTGACAAAATTACATAATGATAATTTGATTCTTGAGAAATGAAAAATATAAATTTGATCCTTGAGAATATAAAATGCGGGTGAATATGGTCCCTGACAAGGGAAAATTTTTGGGAATAACCCAAAAAAAAATTATTCTCCCAAATACCCCATTTTCCTCATTATATACATAAATACCCCTTTTTTCTCTCACTTTTCCCTCCCTCTATTCCCGACTTCCCTATTTCTTTTTTTTTATTTTTTGGGTGTTGAGAAGTCGGGTTTGAAAAAGGGATTTTCATTTTTTTCTTAAAATGTTAGTTAGGAAGTCGGGTTCTCTTTAGGATTTTTTTTCCCAATTTTTTAAAAAATTAATGATTTTTTGGTTTTTTTTTTAATTTTATTGGATTTTTATTTAAATTTAATGGGTTTTAGGGTTTAAAAATATGTAAATAATTTTTTAATTAACTAATAATGTTGGATGTTAATTATATGATATCATTACTTAGGGTTAGGATTCAATGGATAATATTATGTAACCCTATATGATTAATATAATCAATAATATTATTAAAATATATTAATTAAAATTAAATATGGAAAAAACTAAAAAAATTATGATATCATTACTTATTAAAAAAAGGGAGATAATGACAAGTACACAAAATTAATTTCCTAAATGGTGTCCAGTCCTACATCGTGAAGGTCATCGGCTACGGCGTGGACAGGTTCGATATAGTTGTTCCTCATCAGCTGCAGCGGGTTGCTCGGTTAATAATATTATTGATTATATTAATCATATAGGGTTGTATAATATTATCCATTGAACCCTAATCCTAAGTAATGATATCATATAATTAACATCCAATACTATTAGTTAATTAAAAAATTAATCACACATTTTTAAACTCTAAAACCAATTAAATTTAAATAAAAATCCAAAAAAACCATAAAGAAAAACCAAAAAAAAAAATTTCCTATGGGAAATGGGTTGACTTCCTAACTATCAAATGAAAAAAATTTGAAAACCCCGTTGAGAAGTCTGTTTCATCAAACCCGACTTCTCAGCATAAAAATAAATAAATAAATAAATAAATAAATAAAAGAAAGTGGGAAGTCTTGAATAGAGGGAGGGGAAAGTGAGAGGAAAAAAAAAGGTATTTGTGTATATAATAGGAAAAGAGGGTATTTAGGAGAATAATTTTTTTTGGATTATTTCCAAAAATTTCTCCCTAACAAGAACTAAAATGTCTTTAAAAATCATCCTAAAAAAACTAATTTGACCTACATTTTATATTTTTGAGGATTAAATTGATATTTTTTATTTATAAAGAACCAAATTATAAGCATATATTTTTATAAAGATCAATTTGAGCATTTACTCAATATAAATTTGTCTTCAAGTTGTGCGCAGTATAATAGAAAGGCAAGTTAATAATGATAATAATAATAATAGATTTGGATCGTTTCTCTTCTTCTCTATGTCGTGCTTCGGTGCTTGGATAAAGAACTGTTTTCTTTTTTCGACAAATATTTATTGGCCTTTTAGACCGTAGAACGTTTTTTGAGCACGTTACAGTAGCAATTGCTAGCAGAGGCACTGATTCGATTTGAGAAACGGTAGGTTGCTTAGTTCAAACTTGAAAGTGAAGAAATAAGAAAATGGCGTCGTCTAAATCTGCAAAGAAAGCCAATCTATTGGATCACCACTCCATCAAACACATCCTCGACGAGTCTGTTTCTGAGGTCCGTTAAACCCTACTCCCCCTTCTCCTCCTTTCTTTCAGATCTTATCACCATTCTACAAAAAGCTTTCGTTTTTATGTATTTCATTGAGTTTTTGGTTCGAGGGTTGTGCTTCATTTTTATTTTCGTAGCAGATAGTAACGAGTCGTGGGTTCGTGGAAGACGTTAGATTGAGCAACGTGAGGCTGTTGATTGGGACCATCATCATCGTCATTGCTCTGTTTGCCCAGTTTTATAAGAAGAAGTTCCCTGACAACAGAGATTTTCTCATTGCCTGCATCATCTTATATCCTTTTCTAAACTTTTGGAATAATAGGGATTGCTTTTTTTTTTTTTTTTTTTTTTTTTTGCAAAATTGGGAAAATTGTTTTAGAGGAATTATGGATATTTGAAGAGGGGAACTGTAGTAATTTTTTTTCTTTAATAAAATTTCTGGCTTTGATTTTTATTTTATTTTCTGCTTGGGATAATCAATAGTGGCAAATGAAACATCTGGAATTAAGGTTTTGAAATTATATAGGATGCAACAATTTGTCATATTTTATGTTCCCTAGTTTCTTTGTTAAATGAGTTTGTTGCTTAGTGATAAAGGAAGTGTGATTGCAGCTGTTTCTCTTATACCTTAGGCTTTAAGCGTTGAACACAATGTGATTGTGCTATATATTTTCTAAAATATGAATAAATTTAGACATGGGAAGATAAAATTTTCTACATACTTCTGCTCCCCATTGAAAATTGGTTTCTAGTTTTACCAAAAATCAATTGGCATTCCATTGATTCTGTTTGATCTTTAACTCTGGCACGTATATAGTCTTCAATGGGTTGTTGCAGCTGATCATATACACTAAGGAGAATAATGCCATTCTGTTTACTTATCCTCCTGCCGTAAGTTTCTAATAGCTTAGACAAAGTACTTGTCTTTCTCATTTATATATGGGGAATGGATGCTGTGTTTGGCTCGCATTCCGAATAACTGACCTTCTTAAATCTTTTAATGTTGAATCTTCATCTGCCTTCCTCCCATACCTCTCCCTTGGTGTTGGATTTTGTATAATACCTACATATAATCTGCATCACTGACTCATCTGCTGAAGCCTGAATATTTATTGTTTAATGTGGACATTGGAATATGTGGTGATGAAGTGATATTGTTGTGATACTTTGATTTCAATTAATATAGGTTAGAGGCTTCATTCATCATCTTTAGATGTATAGTCAAATTGGGGGGAAATAAATAAATTCACAAAGTGATATAGCCCCCAGTTTTGTACATGGATTAAATTTTTGTTTCATCTGTCCAGTACTCCAGTTTGAATTCTTTTATCCAATACATAGATGAAACATTTAAAAAAAATTATGTTTGTGAGTTTGTGTCAGTGTGTGTAAGTGCGGGAGGGGCAGAGAGAGAGAGGGAGAGATTGGTCTCTTCCGAGAGAAAAATGGGTATGCTGTTTCAATCTGGTTAGTTGTGCTAGGATTGTGCCATTGTATATTTTTTGTATGGCCTTTAAGATAGATAGGGTAATCTGGACATGGCTGTTTTAACTCAAATATTCATCAGACACAATACCAAGCAAATCACTTGTGCATTGAACACCCGATGTCAAGCTTACAGTAGATAAACTCATGAACTTAATATCAGTTTGGTGAGGCAGTAGGCAGTGATGTATATTTAATATAATATTCATATAATCTTTTACTGAAGTATTTGCTTGATGAGCAATGATGCAACCTAGTTGGTTCTGGGCCTTCTGGCAGATTAATTATAGGTTTTTTATGGTCTAAGGGTGTATAGTTTTTATGTTTTCATCTTTGTGCTGGCTGGTGTATAAAGGGAAACTTGGTGCTATGCGTTGGGTCCAGGGAAGGGTCGGATCCATTATGGGGCCTATAGTAGGTAGCCTGACCTTTCATTCCATTATGGTGGTCTGTAGTAGGTAGCCTTACCTGTCATTTACAAGAGGCTGATTCCATGACTTGAACCTGTGATCTTCCTGTCACATGGCAATAACTCTAAACGTTGTGCTGGCTGGTGTATGTTATACTTACTTCATCTATATATTTGTCTATATATTTGGAAATAAGCATAGAGGAATTCATGTTGCGCACAGAAGAAATTAATGAAAATGCATTCTAATTTAAGTTTGTGTTTGAACTCAGTCATGAAATCAAGTAATGCTTTTTGTATTAGCCTTCCAGCAGAAGCCCAAGACATTCTCAGCTTAAATTATGACTTTACTTGTATTCCAACTTAGATGTAACTTTTTTTATACAGGGATCCTTCACCACCACTGGTTTAGTAGTTTCGTCGAAATTGCCTAGATTTTCAGACATGTACACTCTTATCATAGCAAGTGCAGATCCAAAATCTGTTTCTGCAAATGAACCAGTACATTCGACCAAAAGTGTTACTGAATGGTATTTCTCTCTCTGGCTCCCTTACCAAAATCCTTCACTTATGCATGCAGGAACAATGAAACTGACAAATTGAATCATTATTATACAGTTTTTTGGAGATAAAAATGTATCAGTATATTTTTGCTTGAATTGCAGGTTCACTAAGGATGGAGTCTTGGTTGAGGGCTGCTTGTGGAAAGATGTTGAGGCATTGATAGACCAATATACAAAAGAACCAAAGAAGAACAAGTGACGTGGAGACATGGCTTAGGTCTGTAGTGCACTTCCCGGAGGGGAGAAACATATATCTGGATATGGTTTATGTTTCTATACATTTATAACATTTAGAATGGAAGGGAATCAAGTTTTCTTTATTCCCGTATTTTGTTGGTTTTTGTAGAACTTTCATTTAGTTTCCTGAAAAAAGATTTAGTTGTCTATCTCTTCTTCCTTTTTCTCCCCCTACTTTTCTTTTTAAGGTAAGATTACAATTGAATTACTTGTTTGGTGACCATGTCTGCTTTCATCAGTTCAGTATATGTCTTGTTGAGCTGGTAGTGCTTCCAGTAGCAATGCATGCTGGGATCACTAGAGAGCTGCAGCAGTAGTTGATGAGCAGGATAAAGCGTGGTGCTAGCTGAAATTTGTGTTGTGGGATTCCTGGATATTGAAATCTGTGACGGGGTGGCAATTTTTGTCTACTTGATTGGTTAGATGTGATTATTTATTTTCATCTCGACATGTATATTTTAAAGCTTCTTAACACCAAATCCATCCCTAATATATTAAATTTGAGCAATTTTTCTTCAGAGTGAATCAATATCTTATACTATTGTCTTTATTTAGGTGTCACGACTTTTTTCATGAACACAAGTTTAGATTCTTCTTGTTCCCAGTAATGCTCTAGTTAGATAATCTAAACACAATAGACTGTATGTAACCATGAAGTGGGACTTAATTGATAATTCAAGCTTTATATGGGCGAGTTTTACTTGTAGACTTGTAGTGCAGGGTTTTAGATCTTACTGAATTACTAAGAAGACCTTGTAGGAAAAAAAAAAAAAGAATAAAACACACATGACTTTATTTAGCCATTAATTGCAAATGCAGACAATAATTATATATCGATAGAATCCTCGTTCACTATATATTCTTTATTAGGAAATCAGGAAATTAGGATTTATGAAGGAGGGGATTCGTGTATGAGTACGAAGTGCCATGAGATGTCCGAAAAATTCAAAAATTTGGGATCCATAAACCAGATCAGGATTCCCTGTGGTCAGGAATCCCTCAAGTCACTCTAGTCACTTAATCTAACGATTGAGATTTTATGAGTCATTTTTATAGTAATATTTTTACCAAACATAAAAATTAATTAATCAATTTTGACTGCAGAACTCAAACTATTGACCTATCTGATAAAATTTTAATCAAAATCAGTCCTTAATGGAGAGACCCACTGAAAGCTGACGTGGGATAGGCATTACAATATTAAAATTGTTTATCATTTTAAGGTAGTTTCTGTGTATTATTATTTTAAGATCATTTTAACACCAAGTATTTTTGCTAAGTTATTTGTTTTGCTATTAAATAAAAAGCTAAAGAGGAGTGCTAGCAATACACTCTCTAACACTCTCTTTCCAACATACTATCTTATTGGTTGAAATTTATGTGGGTTCCATTAATTTATGTGGGACTCACTTGAATTTTGTAGGACCCACGTAAATTTTAACCCATGAAAGATAGTGTGTTGGAAAGAAAGTGTTAAAGAGTGTGTTGCTAGCATTTCTTAAAGCTAAATTATACTTTTGGTCTCTTAACTTAATTTTAGTTTCGTCAGCAAAAGCAATATCTGGCCGAGTGGTTGTGAGATATAATAATCTCTTTATGAGCCGTCGATAGGCTGACTCATCAGGATAGGAGTTTCCAGAATCAATTTGAAGTTTAGTTGAGGGTGTAAAAGGGGTTGCAACAGGCTTAGCTGCTAAGTAACCCGTGTCCTCTAATAGTTCTAAGGCATACTTTCTTTGATTTACTAAAATGCCTTCAGGAGATCTTACAATTTCAAGACCTAAAAAGTATCTAAGAGATCCCAAATCCTGAATTTTAAAACTGTGATGAAAAAAGTTTTTAACAGATTGAATTTCAGAAAAAGAATTACCTGCAAGCACTATATCATCAACATAAACTAACAAGGCAGTAATAGCAGAAGAAAAATGCTTTACAAAAAGAGAGAAATCAGCAGTAGATTGGATATAGCCAATTGAAAGCAAAGCTTGAGATAGTTTTTCATACCATTGTTTGCTAGATTGCTTAAGGCCATAGATGGATAGGGATGACAATGGGTAGGATCTGGGTAGGGTACTATAGTATCCGTCCCCATACCCGCGCTTGAAAAAAATACCCGTATCCATACCCATACCCGCGTGGATAGCAACTTTAGTGCCCGTACCCGTACCCTTTGGGTACCTAAGTACCCATACCCGCACCCATTACCTGCACTTTAACTAAGAAAAACAAAAAATAACAAAAAATCATTATAACTCAATTAAAAAACATCAAAATATCTTTCAAATCTACTCATAAAACATTACAAACCAAAGTATTTAACTAAATAAAAATATCTAAAATATCCAAAACGAGTAAATATCACAATAAACATCCAAAACAACGCTGACTTGAGGATGAATGGCGTTGGCTCGAGGAAGAACAGCTGAAGAGCTCAACCAGAAAGGAAAAAACACTAATGAACTATCTAGGTTTAGTACTTTTAGATTAATTGTATTCTTAAAATTTATATATAATCATAATTATAATTATATGTAATAATATAAATAATATAAATAAATAAATAAATAAATATATAAATGCAGGGGCGGGGCGGGGTGGGTACTAGAGTACCCGTACCCGCACTCATACCCATTCAAATTTGAGGGTAATTACCCATATCTGGACCCATACCCATAAAACGGGTATTTACCCTACCCATCGTGGGTATTTATTGCGGGTACCCAGCGGGTAGGGTCTAAATTGCCATCCCTATAGATGGACTTACGCAATTTGCAAACCTTTGTAGAAGTAGAAGAAGTGGTGGAATACCCAGGTGGAAGGGTCATGTATACATCCTCATGCAAATCTCCACAGAGAAATGCATTGTTAACGTCACATTGTTCAAGGAACCATGATTTGGTGGCTGCCAAGGCTAGGAAAGTTCACACTATTATAAGTTTTGCAACAGAAGAAAAGGTATCAAAATAGTCAACCCCTTCCATTTGGTTGTAACCTTTAGCCACCAATCTGGCCTTATACCTTTCAATAGAACCATCTGAATTATATTTAATTTTGTAAACCCATTTACATCCAATTGGGGTTTTATTTGGTGGCTAATCAACAAGAGACCAAGTGTTGTTTATTTTAAGGGCTTGTAGTTCAAAATTCATAGCCTGTTGCCAACAATCCAATTTGGATGCTTGAGCATATGTATGAGGTTCAAAATGAACAATAGTGTTTAAGCAAAAAAATTTATATGAAGTTGAGCATTTGTTGTATGTGAGAACAAAAGAAAGAGGAAAAGAGGGTGAATCATGAGTTTTAGGAGTACCAACACCAACTGTTGTAGATAAACAACAATGATAATCTTGTAAGTAACTTGGTCTAGTTTTTGGTTTGTCTGAGTGTCTCACTGGTGCTGCAGCTGCTAGCTCATTTTGGAAGTCTGGTGCATTTGCTGGGGCAGCAAGCAGGTTTTTTGGTGTTGCATGCGGGCCTGCTGATGCTGCAGCTGCATGCTCCTCTTCCAAGTGTTGTTCCTCATCATGATGCAGAGGTGAATTAGAAGGGAAAGTGGGATGATCAGGGATTGCACACTTAGGAAAAACATTAGATTGATTATTAGCATGAAAAGAAAATGTGTTTTCATAGAAAACAACATTCCGTGAAAGAAAGAAATTATGATTCCTAATGTCATATAACACATATCCCTTTTTCCCTTATTTATAACCAAGAAAAACAGCCTTGGTAGCTCTAGAATCAAATTTTGTTCTATGAGCTTGAAGGGTTGATGCATAACAAAGACAACCAAAAGCCTTGAGATTAATCAAGGTTGGTGGTTCTTTGTTTAAAAGCTCATATGGGCATTTTTCTTGGAGAAGAGGACTTGGTATTCTGTTAATGATATGTACAACATGCAATATGCGTAAGTGCCAAAAGTTAGAAGGTGAATTAGCCTGAAAAGAAAAGGCTCGGGCAACATTCAAAATATGTTGGTGTTTCCTCTCAACTATACCATTTTGTTGAGGGGTTTCCACACAAGTTCTTTGATGGATAATACCCTTGCTAGAGTAAAAATCAGGCATAACAAATTTTAAACCATTATCACTTCTCAAGCATTTTAATTTTCTTTGAAACTGAGTTTCAATGTAAGAAATGAAATTTAAAACATGATTTCTTGTTTCGGCTTTAGTCTTTAGAAGTATAATCCAAGTAAACCTGCTAAAATCATCCACCAAAGTTAGAAAATATCTATGACCTGAAACAAATGTATGTGAATAAGGTCCCCATATGTCTGCATGTAGTATATCAAAAATAGTAGCAGAATGAGTGGAACTAAGAGTAAAGGGAAGTTTCTTTTGTTTTGAATAATGACAAATATCACAAGGAAAATCTTTATTGTCAAAAGGGATGAAGGGAAATTGTTTAGAGATACATTGATGTCTATTTCTTGATAAATGGCCTCATCTAAGATGCCAAAGGAGTGATTCATTCTGTGTTTGAATGGCAGAACAACATTCAGGTTTAGGATTGTGTGCAAGAAACCCTTGTGAATCTGAACGTTGAAGCACAAATAGTCCATCTTGGAACCTAGCTATGCCAATCAGTTCCCTTGGGCAATTCTGCATAATTAAAAGGGAATCAGGCTCAAGAGTCAGCTTACAATGATTTTCTCTAAGCAGTTTTGTGATGGAAATTAAATTTACATAAAAGTTAGGAACATAAAGAACATTATGCAAAGTTAAAGAGGGAAAAAGATGAACTTTTCTTGAAATAGTGCAAACCATCGAGTTTCCATTAGGCAAATTAATATAGATAGGTTTTATATGATGACAGTCTACTAAGTTTTGTAAATCAAAGGTGATGTGATCAGTAGCACATGTGTCTAGAATCCATTGGCTTGGAAACTTACCAATCACAGCAGCTTTATTGGAATTGTTAGTGAAAGTTAAGGGTTCTATCATTATGGTATTTGCCTTATGTGTTGTTGAGTTGGCTGAATTTCTGGCCTGCAGCATTTCAAGAAGCCCTTGGTATTGATCTTGAGTAAGATTATACCCCTGTGTTGAAGAATCAACCACCTCTCTTTCTTGTTGAGCATGGGTACTGATTGAATTAACAGTTTTGTTACTGTTATTCTTTGATCTGTATCCAGGGGAAAACCATGAAGGAAGTAGCAAGTTTCTATCGTATGATTTGTTTTAGAACAGTTTGTACAGAATTTGGAGTTAGGTCCTTCTCCTCTGCCTGAATTGCCTCTTCCCTTACCTCTATTAGAATAGCCACCTCTTTTTGATCCTCCACTTGAATAGTCAGCTTTATTGGAATTGATGGTGAGTGCTTTAGACTCAACAATGGTGTCAAGGTTTTCAGGCAAAGATAGTTGTCTTTCTTGAGTAGAAACTAAAGAAAAAGCTTTAGTAACATCTGGTAAAGGACTCATAAGCATAATCTGGGATTTAACTTGAGAATATTGTTCATTGAGTCCTTTTAAAAACCTAATGGTGTAATCTTGATCCCTGTACAGCTGTACCTTATCAAATTTTGATTTGCAAGCACAAAGAGTTGCGCAATTGCAAGTTGGGAGAGGTCTATAATTGGCAAGCTCATCCCACATAATCTGTAGTTCAGTAAAATATTCAGAAACATCAAGATTACCTTGGTGTAGTGTGCAAATGTCATCTTCAAGATCTGAGATTCTGAAAATGTCATCGAAAGCAAATCTATTTTGAAGGTTTCCACACATCTAAAGCTTTGTCCATCCAAAGTACGGATTTGAGAATTGTTGGTGAAATTGAATGTTGAAGCCATGAAAGAAACATGTTGTTGCAGTGGCACCATGCTTGGTATAATACATCAGATTTGTCTGGTTGAGTGAGTGTTCCATCAAGAAACTTCATTTTATTCTTTGTCTCCAAAACAACCTTGATGGATCTCGCCCAGGTATGATAATTCTTTCCATCAAGAGCAGGAGTAACAAGCACCATGGAGGGGTTTTCATTTGGGTGGACATAGTAAGGATTAAGAGGGTTAGTAGCATAATCGTTTTGATCTGGGTTTGTCATCTTTGTGAAACAATAAGAAGAAGGCAAATGAAAAGAAGGTTCTATGAAGAACAAGATAAAAAAGAACCCAAGAAAATCATGGAAACCAGAGCTCAATCTTAAGCTCTGATACCATCTTGGTATCGCGGATATGAAGCAGAAAATATGGAAAGCATGAATTGAAGACTATTATTGAAGAATGAATTGAATTAGATTCAGCAATAGCTTATCAAGCTATTTATAGAAAAGCTATGACTGATATGAAGCTATGACTGATATGGAAATAACTGATATAACTGAAATCAGTTATAACCAAAAAAAAGAAGCAATCCATAACTAACTAATCCATAACTGATTCAGTTATTCAGTTATGAAGCTAAAGCTAATAACAAATTTAATTCTACTGCTTCTAATAGCTAATAAGACAGCTAATAGGACTTGGACATAAGACTTCTTCTAATATGACGCGTTTCTCACTCCAGGGGCATAAGTTCTTCTCTGCCTCTCTCGTTCTCTATCTCTCTTCTCTAGTCATTTTTCTCTAACAGTGGATGATGCCCACTAGTGCAACCCCAAAACAAGGAAAGTAGTTATGCGATTGATCATAAGATCATCCTTGCCAGCAACAAAAATAAGCACCTTGAGGCACCCAAGGGTGGCCAAGCTAGGAGCCCCAGGAGCCAAAAGATTGATCAAAGGGTTATCTATGCCACCTGGTGCATCTGGGCACACGAAGTTCCACACCTGCATAGCTGAACTCTGCTCATGACCTTCGACAGGTAAGGTCTCAACCCCACCACCAAGATTGGAAGCTTTTGGCTCTGATGGTTACTCAGTTTTGGAAGTTAAACGCGAGTAGAGATAGAGCGGCACAATGACTGGGTCTGGGGAGTTGTCCCTCATGATACTACCATTGCTCATGTTGGTAATACTTATGCTTTGGCTTCAAGCCATACAGGGGACTTCCATTTTACTGGAGGTGAAGATGGTGCGGTGCACATGTATAAGATCATAATTGATGGTTATGAGACTGAAGCCTGGCAAGTTGCTGCTTGGGTTCCTCACTCAGATCATGTGCTTCTGAGTTTCTGTAACAGCCTGATTTTCATGCTTTCTAATACCGATGAACTATATAAATGAGTTTATATTTTTATCTGAGGTTTTGAAATTGAAATTAAATAAACTACGACCACATTCGTACTCTACGCCATCGTAGAGAGCTACGATTAAATTTTGGGTTGAAAATTCGGACGAAATCCAGTCTGCATTTTCACTGACAATAAGATTTTACTGCTCAGAAGACCTAATTTTGAATCGTGAACAAAACAGTTTGGTTTTAAATCAAATTTCCAACAACTTTGATAATTTTGATATTTCTCACCAAAAAGCGAAATAATATAAATTATATGGGCGAAATATTAAATCGCGTAATTAACGGAGTTAAAAACGGATTTATCGAAACCCACTAACGAATAAACATGAAGTCACATCATCTTGGAAAGCGTGTCATGACTCACCACTGTCATTATTGCTTGTCTGAAAATATCTAGATATTTATAACAAAATGACGTTTATGTCCTTGGTCTTTTATTGAAATGACAATTTTGTCCCTAAGTTAAATTTCTCTTTTGTCCCTAAAATATCCAAAAAGTTGGGCCATGGGCCAAAAAGCCCACCAAAATAGGCGGCCAAGCTAGCTATAAATACCCCCTCCTTTGATTCCTTCACACCTCTCCTTAATCATCTTCTTCAAACTTCCATTGTTGTCTTCAAGTGCAAGCTTTCTTCTTCACTTTCCTTCAAGCTTCAAGAGGTAAAATCTCTTATACTTACTCTCTTAATTATAGTCAAGCTTTCTTTTTTATCTTCTTCATATTAATTGAGCCTTAAGCTTAGCTTGACATATATTAGGATTTTCACTTGAAAAACTCTAGAAAATCATAGAAAAATCCTTTTAATGTGAAATTAATGTCTATGATCTAGTTTCATCATTCTCTATCACTATCCAAGAGCATGTAATCAAATAACATATCTAGCTATTTGTTTCTAATGGTGGCCGAACCCTAAACCTTTGGGAATCATGAGTTTTGCTTCAAGTTTTTGTATAATAAAACTTACTCTAGTGTTGTGTATACTTAAGGATCATTCATCCAAGAGTTAGAAATTTTTAGACATCTCTAGCTATTTTAAACCTTGATTTCCGAACCTAGGTCCTAAGAGACAAAGGGATGCATTTTTGTTAATGTTAAAGTTGTGATTTGTTGTGAAGAATCAGACTGTGTTCGATCTCCCTAAAGCGTGCTAAAGTGCCGGTTGCGGAGCTGTGTTCGGAAGCTTGGACGGGAAGGCGAGCGCGTGTAGCAGTTTCAGGTAGGAGAAAGAACTGATATCGTCGGGAAGGCAAGCATAGTATAGAATGTATACATGTGCAGGGGAACCTTAAACCCTACTAGAGGTTAAGCCCTGGACAATGTACCTGGACCCTAGGTGTAGGTACTTTTGGGCTATCACCACTAAGATGATACGATGTGATTATTGAGGTTGATATGTTGAACTACCTATGTGATGAGTTGTTTATCTGTTATATTAAACTGTCTATGTGATTATCTGTTTATCTGTCAATGTGATGATATTTATATTGGCATATTTATTGTTATGATATTTTATTATTGTGATTGGCTGGATGATTGTTGATGAGAGTATGGTGAGATTGCGCTGTTATTCGAATTGATACCGTCGTGGTCCTGACCATGGAGCTGTGGCTCGTGGACGCAAGGCGTTGTGATGTTGATGTTGATGTGGATGCAATGCATCATGGCTGTGGCCGAGTGCTTAAGTGTGAGGTTCCGGTATCAATTTGTGATGGATGGTTTTGCATATCATAGAATTTCATACCATAGTATATTTGCTCCCAATGGGGGATGTCCAATTGGAGGCGTGATGTTTTTAATCCCGAGACGGGATGTCCAATTGGGGACGTGATGCTTTTATCCTTACGAGTATGTCCAATTGGGGACGTGATGTTATTAATCCCGACGGGGATGTCCAACTGGGGACGTGATGATATCGGCCGACATGCATATAGGGATGATGACATGCATATGGGGATTAGTATCCTTCGTAGAGGTTTAATCTAAGAGAGTGACTTTTTTAGATGGTTGTGTTGTATGACCCAAGAGATGGTTGTTGGCGTGTTATATGTTTTCTATGTGTTGTGTGTTGCATGTCTATATGTTGTACTATTGCCCCTCTCCCATATTTGATGATGCATGTTTCTTATCTCCCTGTATTTTCCCCATGTGTTTATTTAATTTTATGGAAGACCTCATGGACGAACTAGTTGCTGAGGAGCTGGATGACACTCCTTACGAGCCCGATGCCGGTGGACGAGCCACGAACCCTAATCCCGAGGGGTTTTGAGTGTTGGACCAGAAGAGTAGCTAGCTTGAGAGTTTCTCTCTATCTTTTGATGTATTTTGCATATAGTCTGTACTGATGTACTCTATATGTATACATTACTACCATAACCCTACTGACGGGGCAACCGATTGATACATATATATCTTATATTTTATAGTTGTGTACTCTGATATGTCGCGTGCCTTAATTTAGTTTCATTTCCACGTTTAATCTTTCGCTTCGCTTCGTATTAATAAGGCGCACTAACGTTTATAATACGATAACGGATAATTAATATCTTAGGTTCTTCAATGGGACGGCAGGTCGTCTCAATTTCCATGGCTTGTTTCAACATCAAGTGAGACAAGCTTGCTCTAATTGATGTGAGAAAGCTATTATGTACTAGTAAGTGTGCTCTAGGGAAGAGAGATTCAAAGCCAAAGCATTTAAACGAAGGCAAAGTAGAGATCCCACAGAGGATGTTGCGTGGATTTAAGAGCAATCTTTTCTGTGTAGATATAGGACCTGGTCGAATTGTTTATGGAGGTGAAGAAGGTGCTGTCAGAATTTCACATAAGCGTAAAGTATGTGCATTAAGAGGGATATGATTAGAGAACAGAATGAGGCGACGTAAACTTCGAACAATTGAGCAGTAAAGGAGGACGGGGTGATCAATGTTCAGTTGCAGCCAAGAATAATTTAGGGGAAGAAGATGAATGCCACATCATCAAAGAAGACCGCTATGTCATCATGCCATATTGAAGAAGTTTGGCACGTCATCAGCTACGTATGTTACAACTAACGGTGTTACTAACATAGGTGACAGAAAGGACCATTTTGGCTAACATTTCATACTTAAGGGACTAACATGAATATTTTTAAAGCTGAGAGACCAAAATGATTCCAAAAATTAAGATAAGGGACCAAAACTCCAAAACTCTAATTTAGGCTAAATAAAATTGGGGTGTAAGTGCATCCGATCCGCGAATCGGATGGATCCGAGCCTATCCAAACCGATTATGGTGGTTTGGATCGGTTTGAATTTGAAATGATGAATCCAAAGGCAATCAGTTTGGATATTAGATTGAAAAAATTTGAATCTGTTCAATCCTAACCGAATCGATCACTTAAAAAAATAATATATTATTTGATTTTATTGTAATAATATTATTTTTATTAACAAAATTAATATATTAGCTAAACTTTTTATCTTTTTATTAACAATTAACAATAAACAATAATTTTCATTTTTTTTTTAAATTTTTTACTAATTTTTTGAAATTAAAATTAAAGTAAATTAAAAATAAGATAATCCGATGATCTGAACCAACCCGTCTTTATTCGGATTGGTTTGGTTCAGGTTCCGACAATTGTTTTGCAAAATCTGATCCGATCAAATTTAATCGGATTAAATGTTAAATTATCCCAAATTCGATCCAAATCGTTTTGATTACACCCCTAAAATAAAACAAAGAGTTTGATTTTGACAGTGTCAGTGTAAATTTTTTTACATTGTCAACTAATCACATATCTGATATCACCCTATGTGTGATGTAAGAGTCAAACAGTCAAACATTTTTAATGATGTGTCAATATATGATTGATTAACGGTGTCAAAAATCTTTATATTGACCGTGTATTATAAATAAATCATAAAATAAGTTACTATTTCATTTCTGCCAAATTGCGTTCCACATATATATATATATATATATATATATATACTTGAAATTGTTTATAAAATTTGATTGAAATCTTGTGATAACAACATTGTAAAAATTATATTTTTCTTATGATTTAGTTACTTTATAATTAATGAAATTTTATCTCTATAATATATGATATCCCCATCCTAAGTTTTAGAAATTTTACCATATTTCATATCAGTACTCATACCCACGTGCATACTACTTAAGGTCGCGAGGAAAGCTCAAGCATCATTATTGTGTTTCTGTCAGCTCTCATCCTCGACAACAATATGTTTTTGTCCCTCAACAAATGATGTTGCTGCACAGAATCGATATCGGACATAGGAATACGAGACCCCTCTCTCCACGATGTTTTCGACTAAATTTTTGACAAGTAAGCTTTCTAGATAAGAAATCTGATTAAAGTATGAGACATGTACGAATCATGACGTGGTTAAAATTTATCGTGTGTTTGATTTCACGATGGATGAAAATTGATTTTGATTGAATTAATTTTATAAAATTAATTTTGGTTAGAAGTGAGTTGAAAGTGAAATGATTTATGTTTGGCTACATTTATGGCAAAAGTGATTTTTGTATTGAAATATTGTTTGGATAGTTTTGATTAAAATTACTTTTGAGTGTGTAATTACTAAGATGGGTTTGAGTGTTCTTTTTTATATATATATATATATATATATATATACTCCTTTGTATAGATTTATTTATTTTTGATTTATATATATATATATATATATATTAATATCCTTTAAAATATTTTATTTAATTTTTGTCTTATATATATAATATATATTATATTAATTAACAATTTTTTTTCTTACTTTATGTGCTATTATGGTTCTTGTTATTAGGTGCACCATCCCTTTGCTAGTTGTCGTTTTCTTTATTTTGTCTTTCTTTCATACCTTACCAAAAAAAAGTTTATTAAAGTAAAGAAGCCCAACAGCTCAATCCCTCTTCTCTTCTCTCACCTAGAGAAAGAGGGGCTATTGCGCCGCCGCAACACCAGAAACTTCAGAAGCATGGTGAATGAATGAAAGGTGAAGGGACAAAGTTGAGGAATTACCTATGACTTTCATAGAATAGATTTTAGGCAAAAGTGAAAGCTACGGGAAGTTGCTTCAATTAGAATCGATTTCAAGAGGAGGAATCACTTTCTCAACCAAAAACCAAACATATTCTTTATTCGGTCCAACTGCATTTGACCCTTGCAAACGCACATCTGATTTGGTTCAACGTGAAACCAAACAAACCCTTAAAAGACAACTGTAATATAGTATCAAATATAAAATAATGGGTGCTAAGCCGAGGACCACTTATTCATTAATCGTTTTTTTTTTTTTTTTTTTACTTCTAAAAGCTATCGTCCTCTACCCCTATAGATTAAAACCTAGGGGTATCCCATTAAAATTACCTCACCTGTAGATCAATCTCTTCAAATTTTAATAATGTATCTTCTCATGTTAAATTTTCATATAATAAGTTGATGTGAAAAAAAAAAGTATAAACAAAATTCAAGTTACTTTTATAGCAACTAAAGGTCAAGTTTTTGTATAATAGTGTACTCGTAAGTCTTGATTTTGATAAGGAATCTGTTATCTATTAACTACTATAATATGTTTACGATGAGATATATGTTGTTGAAAGTGAAGGAACTGCTTCCCCTTGGTCTGTATCAAAAAAAAACTGATGAATTTTGATGAATTGTTTTATGCAAATAGATTTTTCATCTAATTCCATCTCAACTTGGTGTCTGTCACATGTCAGTTAAATAAGATTTGAGAAATATTCGTAACACATTTTTTAATATTCTTTTTTCAACACACTCTTTCTTATTGTTTAAAATTCATGTGAGTTCTATAAAATTTAAATAGGATCCATATAAATTAATGAGACCCACATGAATTTTAATCAATAAAAGATAGTGTGTTGAAAAAGAGTATCTAGGATTATAAGTCGATGGGCCATGAGACTGGGACCACTGCAACGAAGACCACACAGCCCATTGTAGTGGACATTGTAAGGCGTATATACTGTATACTACTTTGTTATTATATATATAGATCGCTTGTGCACATGTATTAAAAAGTGAAAATAAAATACGAACAATTATATAAAAGAATAAAAGAACCGAGAAATTATGGTTGACACACATTTGTCAAGAGTAAATGAGTTTTTTATTTTTCAAAATATCCTCACGTGTAACTGTGAAGATTAATTCTATAAGGTATTAGACGATATTTAAGAATTGACATATTCTAACCAGATTTTTTTCATACGCAAGAATCATGGATTGAATCCTTGATCATTTGGTTAAATGATCCAAACTCGTTATCAATCAGACCAACCATATGTTGTTGTAAATATATGGAACTAAACTTTTCGTTTTGCAAAGTAATATAACTTATATAAATGTGCAAAAAAAATTGATGTGATCTTATACAAAATATTTAAAAAAGTAATACAGAAATATTTTATATCCGCGCAATATAGTTTCTTTTTTCCTTTTTATGATTACACTTAAAAGAGAAAATCCGAATTTGAACGATTGATGCAAAACTCATTACACCCCCGCCTCGAGTTTGGGAACTGGTATGCGAAAGTATAATTCCATCTTTAAATGCACGAGTACAAGTGTAACGCGACAAGCTGAACTTAGATCTTTTTGGGTCATTTTGTTTTGATAATTTTAGAATGCAATGTCGATAGAAAGAAAATATGTTTTTTTTTACTTGAGTGATCTAGCTGAAAGGAAACTTGCACATGTATGTGTACCACTACAATAAGAAATACGCAGAATGTGAAGACAGATTATTACGATATTTTACTTACAACATCAGATGCCAGTCAACAACAGAAGAACCGAAAGCTACACGATAAAAACAAAATCAAAATTAATGATGCCTAGCTTTTCTCATGAACTGTCAAACAGCATGTTGCATTTATTTAAAGGATTTTTCTAATAAGTGTTTGAAGGACATTAGTTAAGAAATCAAAAAGTAAAAATTTTATATTAAAAATTGTAATTTTTTAAATTTTGAAAAAATTGAATACATCATTTTTTAATATATAATTTCTATCTTTGTTTTCTTAATTAATGTTCTTAAAATGCTGGTTAGCATTTTTCTTATTTAAATGATCTATACTTGGACCATTGATTGGTTAATAATTTCAATAATTTAGGCCCCTAAGGATCTTCCTCATAAACCGCAGGGAACTGTTCTCAGTGGACCCTGAAATGCAACTAGTGGACTACAGCAACTAAAGATTATACTTTAATCTAGAATCTAAAAATAGATATATTGTTTACATAAAGTAGACATCACTAATGACAAAAGATGAGTTAGAAATGCCTCCTGGACAACAAATATATTCTCCATTATTGATTTGTGAATTTTAATTATGATCAAGTAGGATAGATTGCTGATGATAGATCCTTTGGGGGGCAAATTTAGTGGTCATAGCCCCCAAATTTGTGTTTGAATTCATATAAAATTGGTTTAAATAGGTGCGGCCGGTAAGTTATAATTAGGGATGAGAATATCTTAGATCGTTCGTCGGTAGTCTATGACCTATCCTATTTAAGGCTAGTTTATTAATTTAACAAAAAAGTCAGGTCAAAGCTTTTTAAAAAGCCTATATAGCTAAGGAGATCAGGCTAAAACTTTAAAAAAAGCCTATTAGACTTATTAGGCTGACCTATTAAACACACATACACACATACATAATATATAATACTATAATATATTTTTTATAATATTTGTAACATTTGAAAATAAATGTCTATTGATTCATTTAAATATAAAAGTCTACTTACATATTTATTTATGAAAGCCTAGCGACCTATTTATCAATATAGGCCTACTAACCTCTTTATCATTATAGGCTTACAAGCCTATTTACAAGTGAACGCCTATGACCTATTTATATGTCGAAGCATATTTAAAGGTTTTGTTGTACCTTAAAAATTGGCCTATATCAGACTAATAAGTCAGGCTCAGACTTTGAGATTGAAACACGGAGTGCTTTTCAAATAATATCATCTTCTAGATGTAACCCAAAAAATAATAATCTTTTAGATGTTAGTGGAATTAATGTGTTAGGATTAACGGCGAAAAATTGATTATTTCAATAATCGATTATTGTTATAATCAATTATAATAGAATCAGTTTTATGTTTGGATATGTTTGTTGAAAATAAATTTTAAGATAATCTATTTCGTTTGAGTTATGTAAAAAATCGCCTTCATATAGTAGATTACAAAAAAATATGAAGTTATTTGTATAATTTAATATTTGTTTGGTAGTTAGTTTTGTAGGAGTGAAATGAAACGAATTTTATTAGTTTCAAAATAATCTAACAGTTTTTTAAATAAGTTTAAAACTTCTAACTTCTCTAAAAATAAATTTTTTTTTCATAAAAACAAAAATAGTTGTTTAGTAATTTAATTAGATTACCCAAATATACAAGCTTCTATTGAAAAATAACTTTTATCATGAAAAACAATTGTTTGAATAAGAATTAATCTTAACCAAAAACACCGTTTGAAGGGTGGTTTTAGGGATGTAATTGAATTGAGTTAAAAAAATGTTTTGAATCAATCACAATGATTTGATGATCAGTTTGATATTTAATCCCTAAACCATTTGCTTGGGATAATCTTGTTGCTTGAAATATTGTTTATCTTTTTTTATTTTTCGCAAATCCTTGTTTCCCTATCCTCACCCCTCTATATATTTTATTCTTTCACTTCATCACATCAATTTTTTTTTTAAAAATAAAATAAAAATGAAACACTTCAATTTCAACAAATGAAATCAGTATTTCTACAAGTGCGTGCGAGCCACAAAAATGCAAAAAAACACAAGTTGATCGACCTAAGCTGACACCAATAACAAATTGGGAATCCTAAGAAATAGTGATTTGGAATGAACTAACAACAGCAATTGGTATACAACGTAGGAACAAAGAGTGGGAGGAGGAGGGACTGCCCCAGCCACTTCGCTACCAAATTTTAAAATCCAACAATCAGTGCCGGATCTTTACTAAAAGTATAGGATGAGTCACTAATTTATGCAAAGTTTATAATTAATTATATATATTTGTTTAATTTTGATGCATTGTTATCGTAAAGTTTTTTATTCTGTCAAATCAATCATAATGTATCTTATATGTGACTTTTAAGATAGTTATTATAAGAGTCAAATATTTTCTATGATGTGATAATTTACGATTATTTGACACCGTCAACCAAATCATAAATTGTCACATCATTAAAAGTGTTTGACTCTTATCATAACTACCTTAAAAGTCACACATACATGATTTATGATTGATTGATGACAGTGTAAAAATTTCTATACGGTATCAAAATTAAATTCTATAATTTTATTAAAGTTTCAAAATAATATACATAATTAATGCTTTTGAAGTGAATATATTGAAGCTTCACAATTTTCATCTTTATCAGAAGTTTTCTTTTTAAAAAAAAGCATCAACTTTTTATGCTTAACCATTATGCCTTTTCAAAATAAAAGTACCACTCCTAAAACACCTAAAATTAATTACATTTTTATGGGTGTCATAATCATATTTGAGATTAATTGGTATATAATTTTTTATATTATCAACCAATCAAAAGTTATGGTATAAGTGGTTTGTAAGATGATTAAGATAAAAATCAAAACATTTGGGGATAAATGTAGGTTTCAAATGTTGTCCCAAACATAGTATATCATTCGTGAGTTATATTCTTCCACTTATGTTGCCTATGTGATTGAGAAAGTTCAATCCAGACTCTCAGGAACCTTCAAATGCTACATTTTATAAAGTATTGATGGAGAAAATTAGTGTATGTTTTTTGAATAAGAAAAGTATCTTATTTATATAATAAAATATATACTAGTTCAATTGTGTATAAACCATAATTATTTTTTTTTAGGAAAAAATCTTTTTTAAAGTGAGAAAAAATATAAAGTGAGAAAGTAGTGGTGTATCTACCATTGATTAGTTAAAGTGTATTGAGATCTCAACCCACTTTAGCTAATTAAGGATGTATATACTTTTATTTTCTCACTTTTCACTTTTGAACGTTTTAGAGAAGTCTAATCTTTTATTTTAATTATCTTTTGTATGTTATATTTGATATAAACATATTTAATGATACAAAGAAAAAAGAACTTAATGACTCTAAGAACACTCTCTCGGAGTACTATTATAAATTCTATCGTGAGTGTTGATGTGAACAACTTAAAAGGACAACTTCACACATTGATAACGTTCCTCTACAAAAAACAACATATTAGCGACCGAAACAACATATATATTAGTCGCTATATAAGGGGAATCGGTCATTAATTTGGCTAGCGACTGAATAAGAGACGTTTCTAAACCTTTGGTTACAAAAGTTTTTAGCGACCGATTTGTGAAACCATCGTTGAACCCAATATTTGGTCGCTATAGGTTACCAATTCGGTCACTAAATAGGTCAACAACACATGTTCATGGAACCACTTCAGCGACTGAATATTCAGTCACTAAATTGTTGACATTTTGTAACCGCTAGATTTCAACGACAGAATTAACGATCACGAATTATTATTTTCATTTTTTATTTAATTTAATTATTTTTTTAAATTTAAAAAATAATTAAAATAAAATGCAGAATAATCAATAAATCAAATAATAAAATACAAAAATAAATAAATTATATATATATATATATATATATATATATATAATCTAAATTTTTAGTATATCATTTAATCCATAAAATATAAAAACAAGTATATTCAATAAAATGTTTCTCCTAATCACGAGGGGTGAGGGGAGCGGGCTAAGATCGACATCCTAATCAACAAAAGCGCGATCCTCCTCATATCTTCATCGTCATGGCGGCATGAACCCGAATCACGCGCCGCCATCATCCGGAAATGCTACACGATCCTAGCTTCCTGGTCGTTTAACCGAGTCCTCATTGTTAGGATTTCATTATTCTTCGCAGCTAGCTCCTGGTTCAGGTTCTGGATGACCTCTCGGCAATCCATGATAGGCCAAGGGTTGGACTAAGTACATGGCGTTGATGAGGCCACGAACTCATCCCTCATCTACCCAATCCATAAACATAACCATTCTTATTCTTTCCTCCAACCGCCTTTAAGAAGAGAGCATTGTTAGAGGCAACAAATTACTCCTACCTCTGACTATCAGCCTTATCTCGGAGACAATGAAACTCGTCTTGCACAATATCACAAATATTAGCATTTACAGTTATTAAAAATAATAAAACAAAATATTTTTTGAATAAAACAAAATAATATTTACAGCAAGGTCTTTGACCTTATCGCGGACCCACTCCCCAGTCTTTTTCTTCTTGGTCTTCAGAAGGATCTCAATTGTCGTGAGGGGTCTCTTAATCTCTTTCTTCTGCATATATAAAAGTAGCACTTACAATTTTTAATAATAAAAAAGCGCACAATAAACTTGAACATAAACTTATTTAGATATTTACTTACCATCTCCTTAAAATGAGATGGAATATACCTAGAGCCGCCGATGTACAGAGGAGATCCAACATCCTTAGCCCGATTTTGCTTGCCGACTGTGCTCTTCTTTTGGAACTCCGGATTATCGGTCCAATATTTTTGCAAGCCCTCCAACACATGAAGGAAGAGCCAATCATCGATATCTTTACCATATCGGATCTTATTCATGACATTCTTCACCAATGTGGAGCCTCTCGACTCAAAGGCTTGGCGAATGATGTTCTCGTTGGAAGGCAACCACAAATAGACTCCCTGCAAGAAAACAAAATATTAGGCAACGGAAATTAATTCGGCAAAATGAAAATTAAAACTTACCCGGAGTTCCCTAAACCACAATTTACGAACATCCTTATCGATTTTTGTCCATGTGGGTCAGGGCTGTTTGGAGGGTCAAAGTTGTGGGCAACAAACAATATATATAACTTAATAAATAAACATAATTAATAAATATGAAACTTATTTAATAAATTAAACATAATAAATAAACATAATCAATGTGTGTAACTTACTCTAGTTTGGTCGCAGGGCGAAGCCATTACCTCGATCTATCTTTAGGATTTATCGTCCCTGACTCAAATGGTAGCCCTCATGCTGTGCACAGGACACTATATGGTCGGTGTGGCAGGTGGTATTTTTAATAAATGTTCAAATTTTACGAAAGGGCACAATTGGTAATATAAAGCGTCCGATTGATCCGAGGATCTTAAAAGAATAAAAACACCTTTTACTCACACTCCAAGAAATAGGTTGTTTTCATCCCATTTTCATACCTGTTACCAATTTGGGAGGGAAGAATTGAGAATAATAACAAAAAGAGAAATGCTAACAATATACTCTTTATCGCACTCTTTTTAACACATGGTCTCAACATCTATTTCATAGGTCCCATATGAAATTCATCCAATAATAGAAAGTGTATTGAAAAGAATGTAACAAAGATATATTGCTAATATTAGTCTAATAAAATATGGAATAGAATGAAGTAAAACCTATTCCTATTCGGTTGAGTATTATTTCATGGCACTTTTTACGGTACTTTTGAAGGTACCCTCAGAAATATAAGAAAAATTATAAGTCTATTAGAAGGAATTGATAAAAAATACAAGGAACTAGAAAAAATATTAGATGAAATGAATAAAAATATGACTCATCTAATGGAAACTACTTCCAAAATTGCGGAGTATACTTATAACAAGATACAAAAAGGACCGATAGAAATAGCTAGTATACATGAAACTTTAAGTAATATAACCAAAGGAAAAGAGATAGAAAATGAAGAGGAAGATTTTGAAAAGATTAGAAAAATACTTAATCAATTAGAAAGGTTACTCAAGGAAGAAGAAAATAGTAAATGTATAACCAAAGGAGATTTAAAAGAGTTACTAGATAAGCAAACCAATATAACTAAAACACAAAATCCCGAACCTTCTAAATTACTATCTCCAATAACAACATGGAGGAGTTAAAAACTGATTATATTGAAACAATAAAAAGATCAAATGACTTAGAAGAAATTCAACAACTTCTTGAACAATTAAAAATAATTGAAGATATAATCAAATACACAATGTAGAACCAATCAACCCCATAAATGAAACTGAAGAAGTAGTATTAAATTACAGTTCGTCTTCAGACGAAACAGACTTTAATGAAATACGTATGTAACGAGGAGAATCAAGTGCTCTGATACCCAAAAGAAAGAGAACAGAAATATTTGAAATATGGGAAAATATGGAAAAAGATGCTATGCAGAATAAAGGATATGTTAAAAATAAAAATAAATGGACAAGGGTTCAAGATGAATTTAAACCAAGATACGAAGAACAAATATCAGCCGGAAACATATTAAATCTTGACTGTGTAAAAAATAAAGAAACACTGCTTCTACAATGGACTAATGAGATAACTCTGCTAATAGCCATTGATGAGAAATTTAATAATCTGAATATGCTAGCAGTAAAAAAATATATTCTTTATAAAACAACAGGAAATGTACAAAAATACTTAGATAGTATATGGATGAACAATTGCAACAATATTCAACTTTAACACCAAATAACCAAGATTTTGTTAGACTTATTTTGAGCCTTATTTATCAAGAATTTATAGGATACGCTAGTATAGAACATAATGCAGAAGTAAGTAAATTTTTACATGAAAAAGCTAAAACACACTTAAATCAAATGCAATTATGTGACATGTGTGACATAAAAAGTTTTATATGTGAATATAAAAAATATTACTATCAGCTAAATCCCTTAACAAAGGAAACATATAAAGAAATATTTATAGACAAACTATCTTTTCCTCTCAACACTAAAATCAAAGTGTTATGGGAATCAAATCCCAATGAAATTGCACATACATTAGGAGAAATTATCTAAATACTATACAAAGAATTAAGAGATCAATATATAACGCGAGAAACCATAAGACAGTTAAATAGAGGAAAAATTATAATTTGCTGTGATATACCTGATATAGAACTACCCGAAAAATACTGTTGTAATAAACCTAGTAAAAGACAAAAAATACTACAAAAAACCAAAATTAAGAAAGACCTATCCTAAGAAAAAAGCGTATAAAATACAAAGAAAAAATGACAAACACTTAAGAAGTATTGTCCACAAGAGAAAAAGAAGTGTAGATGTTGATATGTAATGAAGAAGGCCACTATGTAAATGAATGTCCACAGAAAAACAACAAAGAATTTCAAGAAAAAGCTAAGGTAGTAAAAAGGATATATAAAATATATAATCTTGAACCACTAGAAGAAGAATTAAGCAACACTGATGACAGTATTTATGAATATTCTGAACATGATGAATTATCTTCAACAAAAACAGAATCCGAACAGTACTTATATCAAAATTATAGTTGATAAAAGTAATAAAGAAACCGAAGCTTATATTGATACAGGAGCAAGTATTTGTTTAGCAACAACAGCATTATTCGATAAATGGAAAAGATTAGAAAAACCATTAAAAATACATATAGCTGATGAATCAATCCACTCTTTATTTTGGGTAACTAAACGTGTGACACTCCACATACAAAATAAATGATTTAGTGTACCTACACTCTATCAACAAGAAACAGGAATAGATGTAATTTTAGGAAATAACTTCCTACGACTTTATGCACCTTTTTGTCAATACTTGGAGTTTATTACTCTTCGAACACCTTACATACGAAATATACAATCCCGCGAGATACTTTCAATACCAATTCTCCATTCCTCTCCTTGCACCTACTCTGCCAAACAATCAGAGTTTAGCAAGCTGAATCGTGGTGAAATACTTACCATCATTTGTCAAAAAATTCGTTATGCTTTAATTAACTTAGAATCAAATAGGAAAATCCCAGCCTATATTAACTAACTTCTAAACAAGGTATGTAGTGAAAACCCTTTAGATCCAAATATCAATAATAAAAATACTGAACTCATTACATTAAAATTGAAAGATCCAACCAAAGAAGTAAAATGCAAACATATGCTTTACACTAAACAGGACAGAGATGAATTTGCAAAAGACATTAAGCAAATGACTGAAAAAGGATTAATTAGACCATCCACAAGTAAGCACTCGGCCTCAGCTTTCTATGTAGAAAACCATAGTGAAATTAAACGTGAAAAAACGAAGAATGGTAATAAACTATTAGCAGATAAACGAGGCAATAGAAGAAGATGCATATTTTCTTTCCCGAAAAGATTTAATTATCGAACAAATTAGAAATATGCACTGGTTTAGTACTTTTGACTGTAAATCAGGCTTTTATCAGATACTATTAATCGAAGAATCTAAGGCATTGACAGCATTCAGTTGTCCCCAAGGTCAATATGAATGGAATGTACTTCCCATGGGAATGAAGCAATCACCAAGAATCTTTCAAAGACGAATGGATTCGATACTAAAAGACTATAAAGATTTTTGTCTTATTTATATTGATGATATATTAGTCTTTACAAATAACCAATTAGACGATCATTTTAATAAGGTTGCTTTAGTTCTTCATAAATGTTTAGAGCACGGCATAGTTTTAAGCAAGAAAAAGGCTGTGTTAGCACAAAATAAAATAAATTATTTAGGGTTAGAGATTGAAAAGGGAAAAATAATAATGCAAAAACACGTTTTAGAAAAACTTCACAATTTTCCAACAAAATTAAAAGATAAAAAAGATCTACAAATATTTCTTGGATTACTCACGTATATTTCCAATGAAGGATTTTTAAAGGATCTTGCAGCAGAAAGGAAAATTCTTCAGCAAAAGCTAAAGAAAGATGCCCTCTGGTCATGGACAGAAGAGGATGAAGCAATTATTACTAAGCTAAAGAACTTATGTCAAAATCTTCCCGAATTATATCATCCATCAGATGATGACTTAATTACCATTGAAACAGATGCCTCTAATGATTACTGGGGAGGAGTTATGAAAGCAAAACCCCCTGGACAAAAGAAAAAATTATTATGCCGATATATGTCTGGAATATTTTCAGGCAGTGAAATTAATTATCCCACTCATGAAAAAAAAAAAAACTCTTGCACTTATTTGTATGTTGGAAAACATCGAATTTATGTGCTTGATAAAGAATTTATTGTTCGGACCGATTCCACTTATGTTGCAGGTTTTAAAAATATTAATCATAAAGGCACCTATAAGCAAGGCAGATTGATCCGATGGCAAATGAAATTATCTGAATATAATTATTCAATATCTCATATTAAAGGAGAAAAGAATGTCCTTGCAGATATATTATCAAGAGAATGGAGCGAGGAACTGCAGAAATGATAAGGAGACAACGAGAGATAAAGAAAGCTCTTAGAGATCAAAAGCTAAGAGAATTAGATTTGATTGAAGCATACATCAAGGTTCTGGATTTACAATTAGAAGCCGAAAATTTCTTAGAAAAAACAATTCCAGCAGAAACTAAACAGCAAGCCTGTAAGGAAGAAAATAAAAAATGGTATGCTATTTTAACGGACCATTTCCCGGAATTTATGATGAGTGGGATAAAGCAGCCCCCCATTGTCAGAAAGTTCCAGGAGTTATTCATAAATCCTATGCAACAAAGGAAGAAGCAGAAAAAGCTCTAAAAGACTTTCAGATTTCTGAAGAAAGAAAGGTAAAGAAATTTATCTTGGACCAAGAACTTTTGTAGAAACTACTACTTTAAACCCAGAACCAAGGAACTCCTTAAAAATTCTAGGAAGAATCCATTCTTCTCTAGACAATTTCCAAATAATTACTAGAAAAGAACATGAACTTCAAATCCAGTTTTCAAAGGAAAACTTTTATGAACATTTCAGAAAACTAATCCATTGGACGAAAAAAGAGAAAAGCAATTGTGTATACATGGTTGATCGAAAATTATTTGAAACCAAAGCAGTACTCACACCTGGAGCCCCATCAATTTTAGCGTTCAATTTATTCGAATTTGGATTAATTGAATGTCTTTATTCAAGTTCCAACCTTGAAGAAATTAATCTGTTTCCTTACCACTTCAAAGAAGCTGTCCAAATGTTCCGAAAGAATATTGCCGGTGAAAGATCTATTTTCTTAAAATTTTACTCAGCTTATCCAGACTTCCTCACCAAACAACCAACAAAGCACTTAGTCTTTATTGGTATCAGCAATAATAATTTCCCATTAATGGATGAACCTACTGAAGTAGATTATGATGAAGATCAAATTATTAACTTCATAACGCGTCAATTAGCCAGCATATACTCTCAATGTCAAACCATTGGAAATGAATCTTTTATTAAAACACTGTATAAAGGACTAAATACTTTGCTTCTAAGCAAGAAAAGCGAAAAGCCTATCAGAGAAAAGGACTTAGCTTTACTAACAAGCTTCGAGATGCCCTTCTATGTTTTCGAAGGACCCGCCATGAATTATTGCCCAGCTGTCCTCAACAAACTTTGTTCACTAATTAAAGAAAATAGCAATCTTGCATGTGAAAGATATATAAAGCAAGCCATGACAGAAGCAACTACTAGCTGTCTGCCACAAGGAAAAGATTCCAAAGACGAAGCAATAATTGAAGAATGATGTAAGCAGTGACCACAGCATGTAAATTATTAGTTCTCTGATGTAGGCACTTACGTGCTATTGAGATGATAGTGTAAATAGCTAATAAGTCCTCTTATGATGAGGCAAATCAGAGTGAATCATCAAGATAAAAACTCTCATCCGAGCTTTCTCAAGTTGAGAAACCCTGTTAGTCTCGTCTTAGAGGAAACTAGGTATCTCCGAATACCATCCCCCTTCTTTGTAACCACTTCCATAAATAAATTACTCTTCTTATTCATAACTCTCTCAGTTACTTTTCATTTATCTTTTGGAATACTCAAGCATCACTCATTCATTCAAATACCAGCCATAAGCGGAAGCAGCAGTAGACCATAAGGAACATCTATTTGTTAAATTTCAATCAGGTATGTCTATACCCTTACACTCTTTAGTATATCACTTATAAGTATCATGGAACCTGACACAATAGAACATAATGATGTAGAACACCTTCAAATTACTGAAAAAGATGGAAACTATCAAAGAAGTATTTTAATTAACCCTCGCTTATTTCAAAAAATACAAAAAGAAGAATTAGATCTTTCAAAACTGCAAATATGAAAGGAAGAGAAAAATTAGGAGGAATAATGAAAAGATTTATTCAGAAGGAGAATATTATTTACTATGGTAAAATGATTACAGAAATTCGCATAGATATAACAGAAGCTCAAGGCCTCACAAATATCCAACTATTAAACCGAAAAAAGATTTCTGAACTAAGACAAAATTTAAAAATAGAAGCACATAGAAGAAAAATATGATATATACATATAGGAGCAGTTCAAATCCTAATTAAAGCAACTTTTCAAGAAGGAAAAGATTCTCTAATAGAGTTAATTCTAAAAGATGAAAGAATAACTGATACACGAGATAAAATATTAGGAGTTATAGAAGGAAACTTAACCTATGTAAAATTAAATTTGAAATCCATCCAAATATTGGTATCCCTTTAAATACACAAAGATTAGATAAATCTTTAACATTTGAACACAAATTTTTAAGAAAAAATTTAATGAGACCAGGAGATAAAATATTTTCTGTAACATACTGTGTGAATTATGCGTTAACAAATTCACATCATAATATTACTTTTAAAAATAATGAACGAATAGATATTCCACAATTATTTGAAGATATCGACAAAATTTATTATCCACGACGAAATGAAATAACGGAATTAGGGACTTTTTTAAAGAAATCTGAATCTTTAAAAATACCCTATATAGCTAGACCTATTACTTTTATAGAACCTGAAAGAAGTAAAGATGATAATCTTAATAAACTAGTAAGTCAAGTTAATGATTTAACTTTATATATAAAAAATAAAATATGATAAAAATCACCCAAAATCAGCAAGAAAATCAACAAGAAATAACCTCGCAACGAATTGTATCAGAGCTAGATAATGAAAACAACTAGCTATATAAAGAAAACTATAAAAGTATTAAGAGATTATTGCAAATCTTTGAAAGAATTAGATGAAGAAAACCCTAATACCAGAATTAAAGATCAAATAAGACGAGTTGAAACTCGTATCCAGATATTCAAACAACGCCTAGAGACCATAATATCATGATAATATTTACCACTTTAAAATATTGGTTAAAGAAGAATCGAAAAGATATAATATTCTGGCAAAATACTGAACCTATGAATTTTCAAGATAAATGGTCAAAGATTAGTATGCTAGAACATCCTTTAAAATTAGAAAAATGGATTAAAAAGAGGCTTGAAAGAATAATAGCATGAAGACAATTACTATGTTTAAACAATGGATAAAAGAGATTAGAAAGGAAATAGAATATTGGAAACAACAAGAAACCGGAGATTTCATTGATGAATGTGTAATAGAAGGTATAATAGACTATAAATTAAAAATGCTAAAAAGAATAAAAAAAGAATTAGAAAATTTTGCAACCTGAGTCAAAACCAAACTGAGCCACTTATTACTATAAAAGAAAGAATACAAGTAATAAAATTACAACTTAATGATGAATATGCATATCTATCTAACTTGTTAAAAACTACGGAGGAAGATTACATAGATGAACAAGTTAGGAAATTAATTGAAAGAGGTATACTTTGGAGAGAAAATAGATTAATTCTACTAGAAAATCAACTAAAAAACAGATAATTATATGATCGAATATATAGAAGAACTAGGATTACATATGGCAGGAAAAATAATAACGCTTATAGAAAAATATGATGTTATCCTTATGTATGAAGATAAGGAAGCAATGAATTATCTTAGAAAAAA